>OW119934.1:46552617-47152617 GCA_933210815.1 Meta bourneti | reverse complement strand
CTCGCATCCCACTCTCCAAACCTCCACACCACACCAACTAGAGGATATTCGAAGCCACGGCAAATTTAATGTGCACCAGCCCCCACGTACACGACAGCCTTTGTTTGGATCGAGACCAACCGGGCTACCGCGGCCCCTCACATTTTAGTAAATGAGACAATAAGGTTAACTAGTTCTGACTGATGTCAAGCAATCTGAAGGTTTGATACAATTTGTTTTCACACTGCAGCCTATCCAGCCAGGTGTACAAATCTTGAGGACACCATGAATGTGCATTACCTTACACCGCATGCATACAGAAATAAATATCCATCGACTGACATCCTTTAGTTGTCAAAAGCTGCATCACAGCTCACTGATATGACTGGGGCACATCTAGAGGACAACTTTTATAAGCATTACCTCACACTGTATGTGTATATGATGATGAATATCAATAAATTGACATCCTTCGGCAGTCGAACACTGTATCACAGCTCACTGGGATGACTGGAATGGATCTGGAGGACACCACGCACAAGCATTACCATACACGGCATGTATACGATGATAAATATCCATATTTCAGAAAGTACTATTCAATGCAAAGCAATGGGAAAATATAACAGACCATCTTGGCCTTACTGATTCTTGAAAGTTATAGTTTTTTTAAATGCTCAAGCTTATATGATAAAAATATTTTGCCAATTAACTGAAACAAAGTATTCTCATACTTGGTCACAAATGCATACGGAGTGAGTGATACAAATAGTACGGAATACAAATGAGTTAAAAGTAGTGAAATCTGAAAAAGTAAGATCGTTTGGACAGCATTTTGATCCCATTTCGTTTATAGGATCCAAAGGAGACCTCCTTACCCTTATCCATTCTGAACTCCAAATTATTTCTCTCTTTCACCAAACATGATTTTTTTTCTATTGTTCCCACAGCTGAATGACGTCAGTGAAAGAGCAAAATGTGATTTTTTATGGTAAGCTGATTAAGTCTCTCTTCGAACTCTTCGAACCGCTTTTAATCTTAGTTCAAAAGCCTGACTTTTTTCTTGAGTGTATAAAGAACAGATATAGTTACCCTCGCATACACGTAGAGGAAAACACAGCACCGTTGAATGGACAGTTTTCAACCCTTTCAACCTAAGAATCTTTTGTTGAAAGGCGATTCATGTTGAATAATGGGGAAAAGGTATTCGAATTTATTTAAGCTCGCCGTTGCTTTTCATTACATGTTGGAAGTCAAGTCGAATAGCTATCAATTCGTAAACCGTTTATTTATAACACGAGAAGCATGTCCTGCTATTTCAATTGATAAACTTGTGCTTATTATTTAGTTGTCTTGTCCGTTTCCGAGTCAGATGTCACCATGCGCATTTTATACAGCTTTGGCGATGTCGGTTATTTTCTCGCTGTAAAGCTGTTCTTAGGGATGGTAATCGATGGTTTGAAGAGCAGCTACTGTTGCAGGGCAAGTGATTGTATGGTGAGGTGTGAGTTCAACACCCAGACAGTTGTTACAATGTCTCTAAGTTCTGGTCCCATCGCAATTAATTTTCATGCCTTTAAAGTGTCCCATTCTCAGTCTGGATATTGTGGTGGTGGTTTTTCTATCGGTGTTAATTTCAAAAATACGTCGTTTCATTTTGATTTTTTTGATAGGAGTTTTTTAATTTTACCAAAGCATTGGTATCAGTAAGAGTAGTTGGGGTTTACTCAGCATTTAATTCTCTGACTTCCTTTGATCAGCAGTTTAATTTCCTTCGACGTCTACATGTGCGCCATTAAAGAGTGCATCTTTTCTCCAGCATATGAGTTTATGCAGAAGTGAATGGAAGGACATCTTGGGCACATTTTGAGTTGCCATTTGCTATTACTTCTAAAGCACACAACCACCAAGAGAATTAAGATTTAACAAGTATAATGATTGTGAGATAATGTGAAAAAATCCAATGCAAAATATTCCATATATAGCTTAATAAAATAACCCTGTAAGAGAGGTTATTATTATAGAACCACACACAGTATTCGATAATAGATTTATATTCTTCGACAAATACTATTATTAGATTCTTTAATACCAAGTGGTTTCAACAAGATATCTGGTCTTTCAAGATCTGACCAATTTTACTAATCACAAGATATATCATCAATATACTGTCGTTTATTTTATGATGACGAGATCAAGATCTGGTCGGCTTTTTTCTAATGACAAAATACCTCATTCATCAAGATCTGGTCGGTTTTGTTAATGAAAAGAGACCTCATCGAGACAACCACCTGGTGGGTTAAGCAAGTGAATTAAAATTTCATTTTAAACTAGAATTTGTTTCTTTGTAGAATTAACTTAGATTATAATCTTCATTTCAGTGTTGCAGAATCTCTTGAGAAACATTTAAGATTTCGAGCTATTTGCAATGCATTATTCTACCTAACGAAATGTTTTTTATGTGTTTGCTAAAACTTTAGTTTTTACGAAAATATATACATTGCACCCCAAGCACTATATTTTCTACACATTTAGAAGGTCGATACTAAGATATCCTTCTAAAAATAGTGGTAGATCAAGTCTGAAACAAGTATCAGTATTACATTTTAATTTGAAATCATGGTTCAACGTTTGGTTTGTATCTCACATTACTTGGTGGTCGTAAAAACGAGAAGAAACATAAAAGAGAATTCTTTCTGGACTTAATATTGATTTAGTGTCTTTACTTTAAAATGAAATTGGATTTGATAAAATGATCCACTTACCAAAAGACTTTGCTGGAAGTGTTTATTTTCCCCTAAAATGAGATCACGCAGGATTATTAAAACAACGGTTTATTTTTAAAACATTGGTATATATTGTGTCCTTGAGTTCTGTGATAATTAGAAGACCGATTTAAAATAGTTTTTCTTGCTTTACGCTTATTATTACTTTGTAACGATTTTGTTCCAAAAAGTAGCAAACTTTATAAAAAAGGAAGAACACATGCAGTGTGTTTCAAAACTACCAGTACATACTTTAACCCACTGAGGGGTTCACATGCATAATTTCATTTTACAACCCATAATCTTCCCTGTATGACTTCTAAATAGTTCTGTTCTTCACCAATAGAATCTTTCCAAAGGATTAGTTTCTAAGGAAATTGTACCGACAGAATCATTCCAAAGGATTAGTTTCTAAGGAAATTGTACCAACAGAATCATTCCAAAGGGTTCCTATTCTAAGGAAAGAAGCAATAAAACATTTCTAAAGAATTTTTTCGAAGATAGGTAGGTAATTAATTGACATCACACTAGAGCAACACAATGGGCTGTTGTTGACGGTCCAAGATAAATCCCGAAGGAAAGATCCGAGGACAACACCACGTAACTTTGAACCACGGTCAGATGACGAGGTCACACCTGAGCTGGCACCCCACTCTCCAAACTTCCACACCATGCCAACGTGTCTTTTCGAAGGAAATGAGCAATAGAATCTTTCCAAAGGGAAGGGAGAAAAGAGAGATGAAGGAACATAGTAGTGGGATGGAAACTGGAAAGGATCGTTTGGGTATCTCGGAAGCACAACCCTCGTGTTTATTAAAGACAGCAAGGCCCGTGTGAGAAGAAAAGATCGCGAGATTACCTCGGGTCGCGAAAATCGTACCCACTTAAAGGATATTTACCACCTGGTGGTTTACTACCAAGATTTCGTATGTAAAATTTTCAACTGGTTTTTAAAAATATGTGCAGCAACATTTTTATTGAAAGAAAAACGTTTCTGGGAAGTTCCCCTTAATTTCTATACACAGTCATAATTTTCACTATTTTTGCTTTTGTTCAGTAGGAATGAATTCCTAACAATTAAATTACCGGATAAAAACAAAGGCAAGAAACACTAAGTTTTTGATAAAAATTAAAGAGGAAATCCGCAATTTTTTTGCACTCCGTCAAGTCTGTAGGAACAAAGAACCAATCTTTCCCCTAATAATTTCTGACGTGTTTACACAAGAAATATTCCTCCTTTGCTACATTACAGAAACCTCCTAAACGAATTTAAGACGTTGAGCTTAACTGTTATTCTTTTTTATATTAATTATATTCCTTCTTTTATCTCTAAATGTGTTTAAATACGGATTTTAAATCATTCTGATTACCACATGTGATCTAAGTTTCTTTGTTTCCTTTACTTTTTATTAATAGCGTTTTCTTTTAACTATTTCGTATTGTTTAAAAATAATATACTGTCACTATTCAAAATAAAATAATGCTCCGAAGTTATCAGATTTGGAAAAAAGATGGAAAAGAAAAAGATTTAATAGTGAATTAAAAGGTTTAGTTTCGTAACATATTTAAATATTATATATTAAGATAACTTTTGGCTATTAATATAGCTTCAGAATGCTTTGCTTAATTTTCCACAGGATAGTATACCATTTGACTTCATGCCAAGTTGTATTAAGTAAGCCGCCAAAAGGGTCTTTAAAAGTTACGTCCTTTCTGATGTAACTCTACAATAATAAAGATTCCTTTATATTTGATATTATGATAATTTCTTTACGTCTTCATGTACATCATACATGAGTGCTTTCATTTTGATCAACTCTGACTTGAGTGTTTCTATTTTTTGGCAGAGGGTATATTTTATTTTAGCAAACATACTTTTATGCTATGTTAGTTGAATGGCCGACATGAAATGCTTGTCTACCATAGTCAGCATAGTTATGAGTTACTGCGCCGTTTCATTTGGTTGATAAGTTGATAAGTTGCTTTATTTACAACAATATTAAATGCTTTTCTGACATTTGGCACGATTATAAATCATGGTGCCGCTTTATTTAGCGATAAGTTGCTTTATTTACAACGTGTGCTAAAGTCTAGCAAACTTTTTTATTTTACTGAACATTGTACTTTCTATGGTTACAGTTTTTGTTCTATCCATTAAAATGTTGCAATTTAATTTCTAATTGAATAATTATTCATTGCTACAATATTTGGAAGATGCAATGGTTCCGCCTGTGATAAATGAAGATTATTTTTATGTATAATACAGCTTGACACAACATAACTGCCTAATAAATTAAAGGAATGATGTAAATGCCATTGAAATCTCTTAACATACGCATTAATATTAATCTTAATGGTAAATTTGTTACAGATGGTTATATCCATAAAGCATGTTGGAGCTTTTATAATCTCTGGTCGATGAAATGATGCCACACATTAATTATAGTTTCTTCGAGGTGTATAACAGTTTCAGGCATTGTCTGAGATTTTCTTACTGGCCATAGCCTTAAATTTCTAATTGGATTAAGATCAATGAGTTGCCAGGCTAAGTTAGGGCATCGATATGCAGTTCCTTAAACACTTTCTGCAGCTGTAATATCAGCTAAAAATACCGAAAAGTAATGTAGGAAATAAAATCTGAAATCAACTATTTACATTTAAAGATGTGGTATTGGTATTGGTATTTTCAATTAAGTTCACACTGGAGCAACACAACGGGCTATTGATGACGGTCCGGGATCAATCCCAGAGGGAAAGATCCGATAAAGATGTGGAGAAAGGTGATAAATCTTGTTGGACCACCCATGGGAAAAACAAAAAACATTCATTGCTGAGAGAAGAGCTTATTGTCTAACAATACTTTCATATTGTTTGGAGTTCATAATGTATGTCATGAAATTCAAAGAGCCATTAAAACTAAAATCACCAAAAACCATAACAAAAGCAGGGGGTTTTGTTTCCTTTGCTCATATTTTGGAGGTATTGCTTCACATGAAGTGCGACGTAAAAGAGGTGGAACATCACTTTACAAACTTCATCCGCAAACAAAACGTTTCACTTTCTGTCAATTTTCCACGATTTGTGCTGTTTAGTCCAGATGTTTCCTCTTCATTGTTCCAGTTAATAATGGCTTTTCCTTGGATGGGGCTGTGAATCCACTGTTGCATAAGCGAAGTCTAACAATACTCGGGATGGCAACAACACATGTGAATCATCACCATTGCTCAACAAGATCAATAGAGGCGCTGAACCTGTTCTTTTTCGGTCAGACATGATAATAACTAGTGGACACTAATGGACCCATGTACTCTTTAGTCGGACCCATGTACATGAGTAGAGGTTTAGTTTAACATCTGATTCTAAACGTGTTTACATCTGGAGGGAGTCAGGAAAGCGAAATCTTCCTTCGAACGGTTATGGAACGTGACCGTTTCGGTAGGGCAGGTGTGATGGTATGGGGAGGAATAATGATCGATGGACATACGGGCCTACACGTTTTTAACAGCGGATCTGTGACCGGCCAGAGATATCGGGATGAGATCTTAGAACCTTATGCAAGACTTTTCAGAGGTACATATGGATCTGACTTTTTATTTATGGACAATAATGCTCGTCCACATCGAGCAAACCTCGTTGACGAATTCCTTGAAAGCGAAGCCACTGAGCGAATACCGTGGCCAGCAAAATCTCCTGATCTGAACCCGATAGTCTCACATATTACTGCCATTTTTATTGTTTCATGCTACAGTTTTATATCATATGCAGTCCTCTTAAATTTTTTCCTTTGTATTTATGTGTTATGATGTTATGTATCATTTCACACAAATTCATAAAATTATAGTTCACAGTTTTTGAGAAATCCGTGAATTTATGCATGTAAAGATAATTTTGGACATGAGTGTATATTTCCGGGGTATATATGGCAATGAAGAGGTGAACCAATTGGCTAAGACAGGAGCACAGTTGTCTGATCCATGTAAAGCGCAAAATTTCGATACATTTCCGTTTTAAAATGACTAATTTTGATGCTTTACCCATCTTGTTACATAAAAACTACCACGAGCAACGATAATTAATCACCCTGTACCACCAATGCATCAGCTCGCATGCAGCCTTTGATAGCATTGAGCCTACAGTAATACAATCTCCCACATCAAGTGGCGATTATCAAGGTCACACTGACTGAAAGTGATAAATTATTGCACCAGACTTCAAACAAATAAAAATGCATACAATATTGATCATATTTTATATATAATGTGAATTATAACAGAATTGAAGTCAAACTGTGAAAAATGAAATGTTTGCTGATCTTCAGCACACTTAAAATATACAAAATGCCGTTGTGCGAAAAAATGTTTAAACTTAAATATTTTTTAAATTTTAAATTGTCATATTGTAAATGTACTGACAAATTAAGAAAATATTTTTCGATAATATTTTAGGATTGATTTTACTATATTCCTTCAAATAACTCAACGAAACAATTATAAAATATCATGAAAATTCGTGATATACATATAAACAATACCATGTTGATATTTCATACTGAACTTGAGAAAAGTGAAAACTTTTAATGAGAGAAAAATAGCTTTGAAATACTACCCACATCAGAAAGAAATATGGCACAGAGATAATCTTGGGGAATCAGAGAATAAACGGGACTGACTGGATTACAAAGGAAAAAACGTTGTATTGAGTCTGAATGTTTTTAATTCGGATATATCTAGAAAGGATAATAAACTGTTTTTTCCAGTTCGTATAAAAAAGATTGTTTTGCTTTTATTTTGAAATTAAGGTAAAAGTAAAAAGCCTGAAGTGTTTCATGTTTAGCTAATACAGCACTTTCTGAAATTTGAAGCTGTTGGTCACAAATCTAGATACTTTACTTTCTTGAGTAATGTTTCTCGTTAGTTTTGAATATTTTTATTCCCATTTCCCATCTTTAAACCCAATCTTGATTCCATTCAAATAAAGTAATTTAGTTAATGTTTTGTAGTTTTTGTTCTTACACTCACTGTAATGAAATCGTTCAGTGAAAGCTTCTCTATTAAATTAGAAAATATAATGCAAAATCAGTGTAATAGGCGTAACGAAAACAATTTCAGAGAAAATAATTAAATATATTCGGGGGTGCATATTTTCAATCCACTTATCATCCATTCCCTTTAATACTCTATTTCTCAAAGTAATTTTTTATCACATATCGGCTGTTTTTTATTAGGCGTCTTTGTTTAGAGCAATGTTTTTCAAACGTCGAGCCCTGGCATCAATTATACCGAGCCGCGTGTGAGCTTTTCCTGGAATCTATCAGGTTGTTTTTGAAGCATTTTAATCAATAAATATTTTTATTTGAAATATTCTGAGGATATAGTCGAATGTGTCGAAAATCTCAGATACAGAGCACCTAAACATCATCAATGTAGCAAATGTCACTGATGAATCTGCAAGGAAATATGAAAAAAATTCCACTGAAATTGAAAATCAATGCAGTACCCCCTCCCTGCATCCAGTAGAAAATCCATCCAACCAAAAACCGTCGTGTACGTGGGGTCGAGTGCATGTTAAATCTGTCGTGGCCTCAAATATCCTCAGATTGGCGTGATGTGGAAGTTTGGAGACTGGGGGACCAGCTCAGGTGTTGACCTTGTCTGACCAAGGTTGAAAACTAGGAGGTGTTGTCCTCGATCTTTCCCTTTGGGATTGAAACCGGACCGTCGTCAGTAGCCCGCTGTAATACTCCAGTGCGACGCTAATGCAGATACCAACCAATGCTGTATCTGGTTTTCAAATCGTTTTTCTGAATATTGTTTCTTCTCATGTATTGTAATTGCTGAGTGCAGCGGTTATTACCAAACCAGAGTGACGTGATATTTTAAAAGTAATAGGCTTATAGATTTTAATTTATAGATGTATAAGAGGCACTCTTCTCTCTCTCTGGACTTTGTTTAATTTTGGTGTTAAGAATTATCGTATTGTAGGTATTTGTGACACAACAGATGTAAATTTTTGGTGATCAGAATGAGGTATGTGTCAATAAAAATCAGCACAAATTAATTTAATGATGTAGGCCTGACGAAACTAAAATACTCAACAAGGTTTGATTAGTCTAATGATTAATAACAAATTTAAATGTAATTTTATACCAATCAACATGCCACACGCTATACATAAATATACTAATAATCTTTCTGATTATACCATAAATAACCATTCAAGTGGTTTCGACGAGATATCTCGTCCATGAGGACCAGTTTTGCTAATGGCGAGATACCTAGTCATCAAGGTTTTGTCATTTTTTTGATGAGGTGAGATCAAGATTTGGTCAGTTTTCTCCTAATGACGAGATATCTTGTCCATCAGTATCTGATCAGATTTCTTGTAATGACGAGATACCACATCGAGCCAACCACCAGATGGGTTAATGCTGATGTTAGTTTAGTATATGAGCTTTAAAAAATTGGAGAGGTTTTTATATGTTAATTTGTTGGGACTGGGACCTCGTCTTATAGAGAAAGTATTTACCGGCTGCGGTACCACAAAGCTTGAAAACCAACCACTGGTTTAGAGAGAAAACACTTTTCTGAATGTCATTTTTTAGGTTAAAAACAATCGAATTATACACTCGAACGCATTTATATACCTTAAGACGAAACAGTGTCACTATTTCCAACTGCTGAAATTCGATTTAGCTCAAACGCTCAGCCAGGTTATTTGGATTCAGATTTGTAAGGTATTGGATGGAAGGATTTGGAAGTCGAAGAAGTGAGGATAAATAAGCCTTGATTTTGAATGACGGACTAGATTTGCATGCTATCCCTGTGCGTGCTTTTTCATTTCTGCGATTCATTTTATTTGAATGGTTTGGAAGCAAGGAAATCGATCTTCCTCAGGAAACTTCCAATAATATGGATCCTCCAATGGTACAACACATGTAATAGATAGTTTGACGCACACACAGGAAAACATCTTTTACTTTATTCAGTAAAAAGATGACATTTCTCTCTTGGAAATGGCGATAGTATAATTTATGATAGAGAAGACGGAACACAGTCGACACTTTTCGTGTTGTTAGTGTGAATATTGCAAACAAATTTGGCTTTAGAAACTTCATTAAAAGTATCCATCTAGCTATACGAATTTAAAATGTGTGTGTGCTTACTGTTTGCAAATTTGCTTTAGGAACTTTGTTAATGTATCCATCTAGCAATACGAATTTATAACGTGCTCAATGTTATACGAATTTGCTTTTGGAACTTTATTAATGCATCCATCTATACATAGTAATTTATGACGTGCTTACTGTTAACAAATTTGCTTTTGGAACTTAATGTATCCATCTAGATATACGAACTTTTTACCGACACTTATTGTAAACAAATTTACTTTTAGAATTTTATTGAATGCCTCCATCTAGATAAAGGAATTTTTTAGTATGAATACGCATATAGTTACTTATGAAACTTTATTAAATGTATCCATCTTGCTATACCAGGTTTTAATGCAAATTGTCCCTATACGAATTTTTTAATGTGAGCTAAGGTAGTTTTTAATTGTGCGGGTTTATCTTAAAATACTTCCCTTAATTGCTTTTGAAATTTAATTAAATATATCTATCTTGATATAAACAAATTTAGACTCTTGAAAGTATTAAAAGTATCCTATACAAATTTATTTAGTGTGAATATTGTACACAAATTTGCTTTCAAATTTTATTAAGTGCATAAATCTAGATATAAGAATTTTTAGTATGAACATTGTACACAAATTTACATATGAAACTTTATTAAGTTTATCCATCTAACTATATGAATTTTTAGTGTGAGTTACAGTAGGTTTTTATGATTTCTCTATCTCAAGATGCTCCCCTTATTTTAAGTTTTAGAATAACGCATCTTGTTACGTGAAATCAATTTTATATACGTATATATTCTTTGTGTGGGGACACAAAGAAGTGAATCGAAAACCTCTCAAATTCTTCACTATTTAAATTGCATTCTCTAGCTGTGAGGATGTATCACGTCCGGGTTACCATTTGTACAATGCCAAAGATGGTATTTAACTCCATAACATTTTGAGATAACCAGAATTATGAATACAATATACAACTTAAAGTGTATGTATACACTAGAAATCACGAAACTCGACCAGAATAACGATACTTTTTTTATTAATTCAAAATGTTTTGCAACTCCTTAGCTTTCAAACGATACCAAGATCTTGTAAATATTCGAAATAGTTTTCTAGTTACATGGGTTTTCGTTAGGTATTGTCACCATAAACATGTTTCCAAAATTTTAAACTCAATTTCTGAAGGACTGTGTTTTTGCAATATGATGCTTTGTTCAAACAGTGATAACTCAACACAATGAATTGATCTATTACAATAATTTTTGTGACATTATAATCTATATAATACAGTGGATGTTTTGAGTTGTGGCAACACTTAAAAACATCTCTAGAATTTGTGTTCTTATTGTAGCAACACTAAGAATGTTCATATGGTTATACTAAGTGTTAAGAATTCTGAATAGCAGTGTACCGCGCATCTTTTCTCCGTACGCATGTCGAACTATTTGCTCTGTATTTATTTACCAGTTTTTAATTATTATGTTTGAATAAAATTAAGTTTCCTTGTTCCTGAGATGCTTATGGCATAGTTGATAACACGCAGAAATAACATCGAGTAATTAAATGCTGCTAGCCAGCATTTTGAATTGGGATTCTTCCGGAAGCCAGAACCGGAACTACCAAACCCAGGTGACATCCCAAAGAGTCTCAGTCAAAGTTATTAGTTAAGAAATGAATTTTTAAATGAAATTCATGAAAAAATCTTGATCTTTTAGACTTTTTGGGTGAAAAAAATTGTCAAAAAACCTATTATTTCTAGCAACTTGATGGAGAGTCAAAACATGAAGAATAATATTAGAAATAATATCCAATTAGAATTGTCTTTCTGAACAAATTAGAATTTAAGATATCACTGTTCAAAAAACATGCTAATTAGCTAATTATATCTAAATTAGATAATTAATGATTAGTTTAATCTGATTTTTTCACACTGAAATGAGTTTACGCACAAACCAATGATCTATTGTAAAAAAATTGGATTTCTAAAGTTAAAATTAAAACAAATCTGCTAGTGTATACGTACATCTTAAATAACTAAGTTTAATTTTTAGCAAGACGTGTTAAAGACCCTGTCTACCAAAAATTACTCCATGATGGAGTTGGATTACACTGATACATATACTATTGTAGTGCAAATAAATTTTTCTTGTGTTGGCTGAGTTTACAATACTCTCCCACCAAAGTATAGAGTAGCTGAATTCAATAGATGATGATTCACTAGTTGATAGGTTGCCCATTGCTTGAGACCGTAAGAGCTGTGTTAAGATCACGGATGTACCTACGTATGCGTGGACAAACAATGAAAGATAGTGACCGTAGACTGTCCTGTGTTGCCTTTAATAGCCAATCAGAGTCCAGTTTGTTGAAATGAGGCCGAACTGCAACACATGGTGAAGCTGTGATAGGGAATAGGAGCAGTGACATTTGTCACAGGGCTTCAAACAGTTGTTGGGAGTGATTAACATCGCATTGGTAGTCCAATTACCCATCGTGAACCTCCCATCGAAGTGTGCCCCGATTGAGGCGAGAGCAATCTGGAATGTTTCAGAAGCGGCATATAATGTTTTTAAACCATCTGTGTGTTTAATAATCACTCAGTCTGTCACCAATTTATCAAGACTTGTGAAAGACTGAGCAACTTTGTCCACCAGAAAGTACATCATGAAGGAGATATGTTTAACTGCTGTATATACTATTGTATAGTAAGCTAATATCTTAGTGGTGGACTAAGTTTGCCATAAATTATAACATATCAAGAAAACACTGACACAAAAGAATCTGCAAAGCTACAGCTCAGGAATTCAGTTTAAGTACTGGAAAATTTGATAAGTTTGCATCACTTCTGTGTCTCTACATCTTTGAGAACTTCCTTTTCTTCATATTTGATGACTTATTTTTCTCAATATTTGATCCCTTCTTTGTGCCTACATATTCGATCATTTCATTTTGTCTCTACATATTCGATCACGACTCTGGGTCCACATCTCTGATCACTTCTTTGTGTATTTATATCTCAGATTAACTTCCTTTTGATTCTTCTACATCTTTGATTACTTCTTCGTATTTCTACATCTTTGGTCATTTCTTTGTATCTCAAAATTTTGGTCCCTTCTGTGTGTTTCTTCATCTTTGATTACTTCTCTGAGTTTTTAAATCTTTGACCACTTTTTGTGTGTACATTTTTGATTACTTTCTTTTGTCTTTATATCTCTGATCACTTACCTCTGTCTTTGACATCTTTTATCACATTTTTGTATTTCTACATCTTTGATCTCTTACCTGCGTCTTTATATCTTTGATTGCTTCTTTTTGTATCTACATCTTTTATCACTTCTTTAAGTCTAAAATAGTAGAATACCATGACTAAATTTGAAAATAAATAGTATATGACAATAAAAGTAGTAAACATGCCATACGTATAACATGAAAATCAACAGTAGTCTACAAAAATTATTTTTCTTTATTGTTGTAGCAAAAAGTTTAATTTTTTTATAATAATTACATAGTAGGAAATCATTGTAGCAAATTAACTCCTCACTTCTACCTTGTATATATTTCTACCATTACCATTCTTCATTTGTTACGATAATTTATTGATTTAATCACTCTCTTTTTAAGTATGGATACTTTGCTTATCCTTATTTAAACCTTTAACTCATACACGCAATATGCATATTGTATATAAAATATGTGCTATCTATCTCAATGTGTTATCCTACAGCATATTTAAAAGTTTCTGCGATTGCGACAAACTTTTAAGGCGGTTTCTAAATTATTTGTATGCAATTAAAGTCAATTCAATAATATCTTACAATGCAAATTTACATTTGCACTCATTGCGAAAGCATACCACAGCTAGGTTAGTATAATTTGAAACATTATATATTACAGATAACTTATTTACAGATAAATAAACATTTATTGTAGTTCCTTGAAATTTATTTACACTGTTTGTATGGATTATAAAATTCGATTGTTTAAAGAATGTTTACGAAATCTGTCATTTGAAAAATTCGTTTCTTAATAGCAGTCAAGTTGGTGAAATTTGTAATCAGTAAACAGTCAATATAATTGTGGACGTTTTATTATTGATTGAACTGTATGAATGAAGTTAAGCATTGTGATAATGGCTTATGATTAACTAATACGGTTAAAATTTACCTTAATTTAATCATGATATTTCACTGTTTGGTGTAATAAAATGTAAATAGTTATACAGTTAACTAATCTGGGTACCTTTATAGTAAGTATGGAATTTTCTGGAGAATGTTATCTGCAACATTTATTTCTCTGAAAATGTTATAAACTCGTTAAAGTTTTCAAATAAATCTGGGACTAAAGCTCAAAAATGTTTAGAGAAAGAATAAATGATCTCATAAAATGGTTAATGTAATCGTTTTGAGTTTTAGTGGTTTTCAGATTCCAAACTATAAATTACACTGTTGCGTACCAGTACGGGAATGGGTCTCAAAAAAGTAAACACGCTATTTTAAAATAACTGCCCATTGTTTTCCTGCGAAGTCTGGGTCGTAATTAATGCGTTTAAAAACCAATGAAAGAATAAAGCACTGAGTAGAAAGTTACTGACTGTCTATGCTTCATAAAACTAAACGCGATAACTTTTAAATACTCTCAAGAATAAGTAGTTTTAAAGTAATTAACTGTTATAACAATATTCTACTAAAAACTTTGGGATTTTGTTAAATGTTTTCAAGCCAATTGGAGTTGCACTAATAGATCCCTTCCGCAACCTGCAATCTTCCCTGCATGACTTCCAATCCAGTTTGCTCTTACTTAATAGCATCTGTTCTAGGATTCCGTCAACCAATTGGTGTGGTTATTTAGCCCTTTTTGGGGGTATAAGCAACAATACAATACTCGGAAATCACTTGAAGCTCAGAGGGTTAAATGATGACTTTTCTTTTTATTTACTGCTGCCCCTTTCATACTAGCTTAAAAAACTTAACCCTCTGAGAGGTTCACTTGCATATATCCTTTACCAAACCTGCCCTGTGTGACTTCCAAACCAATTTGACCTTCTAGACCACTAGAATCGTTATAGGATTCTATCAACCAATGGATGTTGTTCTTTAGTCATTTTGTGTATTATGAGGTATCAATATTACTCTACTCGGAAATCTCGTGACGCTCAGAGAGTTAAATGATGAATTTTCTTTTTACTTACTGTTACCTTTCAGAAACAAAAATGTTGAAAATGTTTCAAAATTGTTTAGAAAACTCATCCTTCTGAGGGGTTAACTCACTTGCATCCGTTATCCAATCTTTAGTCACCCCTGCATGACTTCTAACAAGTTTTGTTCTTAGCCAACATAATGTTTTCTAGGATCCTGTCAACCAATCGAGATGTGGTTATTTAATCATTATGGGTATTATGAGGTATAAGAAATACTACACTATTCGGAAATCTAGTGACACTCAGAGGATTAAGGGAAATTATCAAAACCGTTTCATGAAACGGCTGTCTGTGAAAACAGTAGATTATGCATGCTTAACCCTCTTAGGGGCTCACACGCATTATTCCACCTTGCAACATGTAGTCTTCTCTGCATGACTTCTAAACAAATTTGACCTTTATGACAATACAATCTTTTCAAAGTATTCTATGTTAAGGAAATGAGCAATTTAATGTGTTCTAAATAATTCTATGTATTCTAAACATTCTATTACAAAAAGCGAAACGATGGAATATTTCCAAAGGATTATATTCCAAGGAAATGAGCGATAGTATCTTTTCAAAGGATTATATTCTAAGCAAATGAGAGCAATAGAATCGTTCCACAGCATTCAATTCTGAGGAAAGGATCGATAGAATCTTTCCAAGGGATTCTATTCTGCAGAATGGGTCTATATAAAATCGTTCCAAAGGATAATATTCTATGGAATAGGCCAATAAAATAATTCTAAATATTGAAATAATCCATGGATTCTCTAGAAAGATGTGGCTATTTAGTTATTAACCCTCCAAGTGGTTTCGACGAGACATCTCGTCCATCAAGATCTGACCAATATTACAAATGACGAAATATCTTGCCATCAAGATATTGCCATTTTTTATGATGAAAAGATCACGATCTGGCCAGTTTTCTTCTAACGACGAGATATCTTGACCATCAGGATCTGGTCAGTTTTCTTCTAATGACGAGAAATCTAGTCGAAACAACCACCAGGAGGGTTAAGATCCTAGCTAACTATTTCGTTAGCTTACAATACAAATATGGAATTTTTGGTAGTGATATTAGTCAAATTATTTTCAATAATTTGAATAAAAATGAATACTAGCATAACTTATTTGTGATTAAATTCCTGGGTGCATTTTATTTGAACTCGGGCATTCAACTATTTTATTCAGTTTCTCAGATTTGGAAAACAGACAGGCATGGAAAATATATGGGAGAAGCAAAGAGACAGAGTGCTTTTTGCTTTTTCTTACTTTTATAGATCGACCTACCGGATATTACTCTGGTGTTTCCCTGTGGATATATTGGTTGCTATCGCGAGTGCTCCACCATCTTTAATAAAAGAGCCGAGATAGCCCGAAAAAACTTACTCAAGGATGAAAGTTGTGATACATGGGCTATGCATTAGTTCTTCAAGTAAAACGGATCGCGAAAGTTTTATTTCATGCGCTTCGAAACAAGTGCCGATTCCAATAAAATCTCGCAACATTCAAATTACGGTACTGTAAGAATATAAGATACAGATAGTTTTTTGTATTAAATCAATCACTATTTATAATAAATGCTTAATACTAATTTAATTTACTCAGGGTGCAAACAAATACTTTTTTATCAATGTTCAAATTATATTACTGTATAAATATAAAATAAGATATAGATAATTTTTTAAATGTATTTCTATTTATAAAAAATTCTAATGATAATTTGTAATTTACTCAGGGTGCAAAGCAAATAATTTCTTATCGTAATAAATCAAAGTAAAAATTCTGAGAAAAATATACTTAATATTATACGTTAGTAATTAGACTTTTAAATAAATATCATATTTAATCCTCTGTGGGTCATGAGATTTCTGAGTACTGTAGCATTACTTTTTACCCATAACGCACATAGTAATTAACCGCAAATTATGATACTGTAGGAACAAGTTCCAATTCCAATGGAATCGTGCAACATTGAAATTATGATATTTAATAAATACAAAATAAGATATAGATAGTTTTTGTTTTAATTGTATCACTGTTTATAATAAATGCGTAATATTAATTTAATTTACTTGGGGTGCAAAGCAAGTAAATGTTTATCGTAATAAATCTATGTAAATATTCTGAAAAAGTTATATTTAATATTATATTCTTAGATACTTTCAAATTAAATATCAGATTTAACCCTCTGTGAATAATGATATTTCCGAGTAGTGTGTGTGTAGCATTACTTTTGACTTAACACAAACATAGTAATTAAAGAACAGCAAATTACGATACCGTAAACAAAAGTGCCAATTTATATAAAATCTCGCAAAATTCAAATTATGATACTGTATGAATGTAAAATAAGATATATATAGTTTACTACGTTAAGTGTATCACTACTTATAATTAATGCGTAATATTAGTAATTCACTCTTGATGTAAAGAAAAGAAATTGTCGCGATAAATGTGTAAAAACTAAACATTCTAAGAAAAACACACTTAACATTATGTTTTTAACTAGACTTTCAAGTAAATATTAGATTTAACCCTTCTTGGTGTTGTACCCTACTCCCTTACTTAGGATTGCAGTCTTATGGCATATCTACATAAAGGTTTCAATTCATAAGAGTTATTCCGAGTGACAATCAGCATCACCCGAAGTGTCTCTGGGTGATGAGCCTCATGGTCAAATAAATATGGGCAGTTGATGCCTATAGCACAGCTCCCAAGACTGCGGAAAACAAGGCTCAGGCATCTGTGCGGCATAGCAGATCAAAAACCTCATAAACGTAGTAGTACAAGATATAGCTTTGAATATGTGGAAGACAAGATGCCTGACATCTGAAGAAGTCAGATTGACAAGAAAGTTCATCCCAGAACCTGATCTCAAAAGACATCGTTTCAATCCCCTTAGGAACACCAATTGTTTACTAACCCCGGAAGGTACTCGGAATAACTTTTACTTTAGGGATACCTGACGTCTGACTCTTGCAATTGAGGTGAAGTGATTGCCTTCAGAACATATAGGACTTGAGTTCATAAGAGATCAATCTAGTGACATTAATCATCACCTGAAATGTCTTGGTAATTAGCCTCATAAGTAAATTTGTGTGGAAGCTGACGCCTAGTACAGATCCCAGGACTACGAAAAATAAGACTCAGGCATCTGGGCGATACAAGGACGTAACAAAGATAAAAACTCATAATACGAGAAAGAAGAAGCATAGCTTTTAATATGTGGAAGATAAGATGCCTGACATCTGAAAAAGTCAGATTCACAAGAAAGTTCATCCCAGAACCTGATCTCAGAGACAATCGGTGCGAACCCCTAATAAACCAACTACTTACTAGCAACGGAAGATTCTCGGAATTTTTTATGCATGGATACCCAGGCGTCTATTGCCTATAAGTATGTAGAAGTTAGTGATTCCCTTCACATCATACTGGACTGCAGGCTTACTGCATACCTTCATAAAAGTCTTGAGTGCATAAGAGATAAACCTAGTGACATTCAGCATCATCGTAGTGTATCTTGGTGATGATACTCATGGGTAAATTTGTGTGGCAGTTCAAGCCTGGTCCAGCTCCCAGGACTAGAGAAAATAGGGCTTAGACATCTCGACCCTCACGTTTTGGCTCAAGTGAGCTGAAGAAATTGATAGCCATCGAAATAAGACATCGATGCTTGTGTAAAAAATTCAAGCTCAAAGCCCCACGAAGGCTATAAACTGGTAGGATAAAGGCAGAAAATATTCTGCTTGACTCCCGAGATAAAAAACCAGCAACCTACATCCAAGCCCGATTCAGGACGATCTAAAGGGCATCTAAACGGTATCGGTACCCGTGATAATACCTGGTACCGTAGTGCAGATTTAGGGGTGATAATTCATACCCCGACTAAATTTTCATATCCAAAATTGCATGAAGTAACAGGAAAATTAAACGCTTCTCAGCGAAGTTATGAAGGTAATAGAAGTTCTCGGAATACAAGTTGTTAGAAAAATTGACTAACGAATCACACAGAAAGTTGAGATACGTAGCTCTTTTGAAATAAATTTAGTTTTATCCTTTTTGTGATTTGCAAAAAAACAGTTTATGGTCACTCGAGGAAAAAAAACGACACGGTCTAAAAACTCTCACCAGTTTTACTCCCACTTGTTTTATATTTTGTGCGATGTAGGGGAGGGGCTGTAACATAACATGACGGAGCGGATATTCGATCCCCGTTCTCATTGACTTCATTAATGTGAAACGGGTGCGAGTTGTTATCTCCAACCTATACATCAGTTTATTGAACGAGTTGAAGCTGAATTAGTTTGATTTTTATTTCTACACTATACCATTCATTTTTTATTTGATTTATTTCTGCTCTCTTATTGGTGAAAGATAACGGGAGTAGCCATAAGGTGTGTCTGATTCGAGTCAATAGAACTAGTCTTGTTTTTCACTATCATAGTCTAAAGTGTTTTAAACCACTATTTTAGTAGAAAATTTAATTGAAGAAACTCTACCTTTAAGTACACTTCATTTTTAAAGCCATTGTATTTTTAAATTGTGTATAATGAGTTTATTTGCCATGTTTTCTATCATATAAACCTTTTGAAATGTTTACGGTTGACATTTTAACCCTCCCGGTGGTTGTCTCGATCAGGTATATAGTCATTAGAAAAATTGACCAGATCTTGGTGGACGAGATATCTCATTAGAAGAAAACTGATCAGATATTGATTTAATCATCATCAAAATCTTGACGACGAGATATCTCGTCATTAGCAAAATTGGCCAGCTCTTGATGGAAAAGATATCTCGTTGAAAACACATGGCTGGTTAATCAATGATTTTAGCTCAACCATTTTTTACTTTCATGTTTTGTGTGTGATCAACATGTTTTATCTTACTATTTCGTTAGCTTACAAGTGAAACCTACTTAGCCAACATTTTCAAGGTATGAATTTTTTATCTATTCTTGACTAGAATGTATCTTTAGATAGATGAAGTTCACTAAGTTACTTTTTATGAAGGTCAGATTTATTCTTGGGAAATACATTTATTTATAAAGGGTTAGGGAATGGAATTCCCACCATCGTTTCTCTGATCTGTTTTTTTACTTAATTTGTTTCGCTTTTAAGCCGACAATTTGATACTGTTACCAAGTTTAACATTTTCAATTCCACTATTGTTTTCATGTTGCTGACAACCATGTTTTAGATTCACTATTATATGATTGTGAGTTCTTTATTATTTTGTGTAGATTAATTTTGTAACTACCAATTTTTGCTCTTGCTATTAAAAGGCGCTTTGGTGCTCATTTTAATTCTTTGCGGTTTCATTAAGCTTAAATTCAATTTTTGTTGATAACTCCCATATTTATAGATTGTAGTACTATTTAAATTGACAAGTATAATAGAAAATAATGTTGGTTTTAGAATGTCGAAAAACTATTTATCTTCCGGGTCAGATGACTTCTGAATGAGATTTCATTTACTTTGGTAAATAAAATATGTATTTAACTCAAATATATTGATTATAAAACTTAAAATACACCTCAAAAGTTTTATCAGCTTATCATTCCTTGAACTATTTTTATTTAAGTGAACTCCCTGAGGGGTTCAAACCCATAATTCTTCCTTGCAACCTATAGTTTTCTCTTCATGACTTGTAACCAATTTTGGCCTTGCCAATAGTATTTTTCCAAAGGATTCTATCATAAGGAAAGAAGAAATAGAATCTTTCCAAATGATTACATCAAAAGAAAGAAGCAATAGAGTTTTCCAAGGGATTATATTTTAAGGAAAGGAGCCATAAATTCTTTCCAGGTGATTCTTTTTCAAGGAAAGAAACAATTGAATATTTATAAAAGTTTCTGATCTAAGGGAAGTGCCAAGAGAATCTTTCTAAAGGATTTTATTAAACAGACTAGTCTAATATAATTGTCCCAAAGAATTCTATTCCAAGGAAGGGATCAATGAAATCTTCCTAAAAGCTCAAAGAAACCATAGATTCTTTAGAAAGATGTGGCTATTTAGTCATTATGGGTGTTGGAGGTTAAACACAACACTACGCTACTCGCAAATCTCGTGACTCTCAGAGAGTCAAAAACTCATTACTGTACGACTTAAGCAGCTATAACGTTACTGCTTTCCAAAATAACCATGAGCTTACTGGAAACTGAAATAATGCTGCCTGCAGACGGCGGGGCAAAAAGCTGGTAATTTTTATCTGTATATCCCTCTTCAGAATGCGATATGTTATATGTTAATAGTGTTATGTCTTCTATGAGGGTGGATGTCATTAATGAATGTCATGTACAGTCATTCTCATGCTCAATTTAATGCTACTTTCTAAGTCACGTCAGCTCAAGACTATGTTTTGTATATTTCGTAATTGTATGGTTAATTTTTTAAATCGGTTAAATTCAATGCAACCCATACTTAGAGTTTGCTTTTGAGATTATTTTAAAAGCACTTAATTGAACGTTTTGACATTATCTGATTTGAAAGTATATCTTTCTGTGAGTGTGGTTAAAAACTGGTTTGGTAATTCTAGAAATGAAATTCAAGTAACATTTTCATTATAAAATATGCGTGAGAAGTTGAGTTTGAAACGGTCTTGTATATTGGTTTCAACAGTTTCGGTAGTTATGTAGGTAGGTAGTTGAATTAACGTTGCACTGGAGCAACACAGCGGGCTATTGGCGACGGTACGGGATCATTCCCCAAGGGAAAGATCCGAGGACAACAGCACGTAATTTTGAACCACGGTCAGATGACGAGGTCAACACCTAAGCTAGCATCCCCACTCTTCAAACTTCCACACCACACCAACGTGAGGACATTTAAGGTCACGACTTATTTAACGCGTACCAGCTCCACGTACACGATGGTCTTGGTTGGATAGAGTTCGGAATTTGAAGCCCTCTGGTTGCTAATCCGCTATTCTTCCAACCCGACTACCTCTGTCCTCTTGAACAGCTTCAGAGATTTCTTTTTAGGCATTTATTCACAACAATCGCTTAAATACGCAGAATAATAATTTTATTCTGTATGTTTGGTTCTGCTACTGTCCAAGTTTCCTGGCCACATCACATTTGAGTTTGAGTTTGACTCAAATGCTTTGACTTTAATACTCGTAAAATTCTAGACTAATTCTCTTTCCCTTAACTCTCCAAACGGTTTTGAAGAAATATCTCATCCATCAAGATCAGGTCAGTTTTGATAATGGCGATATACCTCGTTGAGACAACCGCCAGGAGGGTTAAAACACCTAATTAGATTTTTATGTAACTTAAAAGAAATTGGAATTATAATAATTCAATTATATAATTTATTATTTTGTTTTTATTCATATCCATTGCAGCAGTACGCTATTCTCTACATAATTTTAGGAATTGTATAGGTATTACTAGGGACGAATTCGACAAAACTACGTGTTTAGAATTGTAATGACGGATGTAGTAACTCTTGATCTGTGCCCAAATTTCAAAAAATCTGTAAGCTCTCACAAAAATTTTCTTCATTCCGGATAAAATCTAAGCGGGGTAACTCGAAATCAGAGAGTTCATTTACTACTGCAAAGCTACAGAAAGTTTAAAATTAGGTTATAAAAATTTTGTCATGCAACAATGCGAAGTAAGTCTACAAAACAAACATATATTTTGAGTTAATGAATGCAGACTGCTTGTTTTAATTAAAAGTTTAACACGCGTAGAATTGTTAATTTTTTAACCTTCCAGAGTGCACTAAATCTTGCCATACCAAAGCTGCATTAGAGTAACTAAAAAGAACCTACATTTTTTACTGAATTAATTTTAAGAAGAAACTTTTCTAAATTTAACTCAAAACTGTATGCAGCCCATACGTGTGATTTCCTAACTGGTCGAATTATGAACGTGCTACTTCTGGAAAGAGTAACAAAAGACTTAAAACGTATTTTCATAATATCGTTTAAGATGCAGAGTAGCTCTAAAAACTCCAAGGTACATTCAAAGGCAAAATATGTGCATGAGTCGTAAACCCCTAAAGCTTATGCGAAGTCTTTTTACTTTTTAAAACTTTAGTGCTTAGAAATAAAATTTCTACTCAGAAGAAAAGATTTCAATTCTTTTCATCTTTTTATGCTGTCCCTAAATACCTAACGTAAAGAGCGTGTAAAAATGAAAGCTTCAGGTTACACTTTTTCTTGAAGCTGCAAATCAGCTGAAGAATTTAGTCTACGCGTATTATACGGAACTGAGTTATGCTACATACTGTATACTTCTTTACTGCATGCGAGTAACGTTTTATGATGAAATTCTATGCTTCAAACAACGTAAAAAGGAACGCATATTCCTATGAAGCTGCTTTTTGAATTTCCAGCTTCAAACATTGTAGTGTTTGAAGAATTCAAAGTATATGAACAGATGGTTCTGCTTTCTCTATTACCCTTATGCATATATACTTAAAAATGTATCAAATAAATTTCCCCATTCCTATTTATTCCTATTTTTAATATTTTGCATTTTACAGTCTTTCTATAAAGGTTAGATAAATTTTAGAATACAGATTTTCAGCTAAATTTGAGCTGATTAAGATGTTTCGATGTGTTTAATAATTAATTGTTCTGTTTTCTAATGGTATGTTTTACCTACACTGTTAGTAAGTTATTACAAACGGCTGTGATGATCACAATATTTTGAAAATATATTTTTATTGAATGAAAATTTTCAAAATTAACGAGTTGATTAGGTCATAAATAAAACATATTCTTGGAGAGTAATTTGAAATAAAATAAATTTTTATCACAAATATCATCCTCGAACATACACTGCTGGCCACCGTAAATGCAACACCCTGAAGGAAGCATGCAAATAATATGAAATTTACAACATGCATTAGCGGAGGTGAGATATGCAAATGATTAGAATTTCAGCGCAGACGCACATCACGCGCGCCTGTGGCGCCACTTCAAAGCGCTATTTAAGGCTTGGAGATTTCGACGATTTCAAGTACGGCAATTGTGTTTTTCTTGTGGTTTTTTAAAAAAAACCGATCAATTATGCCTCGTAGAAAACAGCGATCATCTTTTGATCAAGTATCCGAGTTCGACAGAGGAAGGATAGTGGCCTACCGAGATTGTGGATTATGTTTCAGGGAAATCGGTAGTCGTGTTGGACGAAACCAAACAACTGTAATGCGGATATGTGATCGTTGGATGCAGGAGGGTACGACGGACCGACGTGTTCGATCGCATCCACCTCAGTGCACCACTTCACGTGATGACAGGCATATTGTGTGTATGGCAGTGACGGATCGCTCAGCCACATCACGAACCATAGCACAGCACATTCAGTCTGTACCGCATCATCCAGTGTCTGCGCGTACCATTCGACGCCGTTTACAGCAGAGTGGTCTGTCCGCAAGACGTCCATTGCTTCGTCTACCCTAGACGCAGAACCACAGACGTTTCCGCCGCCAATGGTGCGATGAAAGAAGGATGTGGACGGCAGAATGGAATGCAATTGTCTTTACTGACGAGTCACGCTTCTGTCTGCAAAACCACGATGGTCGGATTCGAGTCTGGAGACACCGTGGAGAGAGGATGCTGAACAGCTGCGTTATGCACCGCCACACTGGTTCTGCACCGGGTATTATGGTATGGGGCGGTATTGGATATCACTCTCGCACTCCTCTAGTACGCATTGCCGGAACTTTAAACAGCCAGCGCTACATCTCCGAGGTGTTGGAGCCAGTTGTCCTTCCTTACCTTCAGGGCTTGCCCACAGCCATATTTCAACAGGATAATGCGCGACCACACGTGGCACGCATTGTCCAAGGGTTCTTCGTCAATCGCCAGATTGAATTGCTTCCCTGGCCAGCTCGCTCTCCGGATCTTTCGCCGAAAGAAAACATGTGGTCCATGGTTGCTCAACGATTGACCCAGAATACATCCCCAGCTGCCACACCAGATCAACTTTGGCAACGTGTGGAAGCTGCTTGGTCTGCTGTACCCCAAGAACACATCCAAAGTCTCTTTGAATCAATGCCGAGGCATGTGGCAGCGGTGATCTCCAACAATGGCGGCTACTCTGGCTACTGATTTTGGCAGGAACCACACTTCACAGAAGTCTATAAATTTAATCATTTGATACTTGGTCAACATGTTATCTACAAAATAAATTTTGTTGTGATATCTCTTGTCTTTCTTGGTGTTGCAATTTGGGTGGCCAGCAGTGTATATAAGTATTAAAAATACGATTGAAAAGAGGTTTTTCTTTTTTTTTCTCTAAAATTATCCCTTTTGTAATTTTTCATTGAAGAACTGACGAAATCAAATAACTTTAAACTTTGTACGATTACTTATTGTCATTTCAGATAATAACAAAAATTTTGTTTAATCCTTTTTACGAAGAATCATACCTGCTAACCTACCTCTACTGTTAACTTCCGCGTGAACTTTCGAGGTCAATAATTGGCATGATTTCTAAACTCCAATTGATCTTATACAAAATAATTTATAGGCGTTTTACTTCATACATATATCCCTATCGTTTCATAGACAAGAACACTTTTTTAATATTAGGGGAAATGGTGACTTGTCAAATCAAAACCAACGATTTAGCTCATAAAATTGGCCGATTTTTTTGCTATAAATATATTTTATAAATATATGAAAACTTAACATCACTTTTCTGGTTCATTAAACGAGATGAAAAGGATGTTTGCCCGAAATTTTGTAAAAAATTCAATTCGATCAATCCGATAATTATATACTGTCATGGCCACAAATGTCCTCACTTTGGCGTGATGTGGAAGTTTGGAGAGGGGTGCCAGCTCAGGTGTGACCTCGTTATCTGACAGTGATTCAAAATTACATGGTAGTGTCATCGGATCTTTCCCTTCGGGTTTGATCCCGGACCTTCGCCAATAGCCAGTTGTGTTGCTCCAGTGCGACGTTACCTACCGATAATTGTATAGATATGCCAATCCACACGCGAAAAAGCTGTTTCGAGAAAAACGCGTGTAAGGTTTCAGTACAGTTAAATGAAGCATATTGAGTACTTATAGTATTTTCCTGCTAATCAGCTATACCAGTGCCATACAGTGCTGCATATAAGTGTTATGATCTTTTGATAACAGATCGCTGTAAATCATCTTTTCAGAATTTACATCTTTATGAAATGGCACATGTTCCTACATCTGCGCGCCGAGTCTGCTAATGACTTACAACTGGGTCACTTTTGAGAATTTCGACTTGAAAATTGGTACATATGCTTTTGAAGACCCTAGAAAATAAAATTACATACAAAATATAAAAACTTTTTTCGCCGAAAAAAGAAACCCCTTTAAAAAGAAAATTAGATACATTTGAAAGACAGGATACAAATGCTGATGACTTTCGAATGCGATCAAGTAATATATAATACACAACTTTCAGGAAGAAATTGTATGGATATCTTTGTATTTAATTTGGCCCGCTATAGAATATGAAGGAATCGTGTGTACATCATTTGCTATGACTTGTATACGTAAAATTGTATGCATATGCAAAAGACGGATATAGCAAAGCAAATAAACTTAATAATACTGTTTATGAAAATTTATTGATGTGATGATAATGGTAAATAATAGATAATTAAAGATATAATTAGTACTATAATTGTAGCACCTGTATATACACTGCTCAAAAAAATTTAGGGGTGATGGATAAGTTAGGAAATACACATACACATTAATGTACAATACAGAATATAAGACAAAAACACATTATTGAATATTTTAATTCTATAATATTATGTCTAGGACACATGGAGAAGTTCCAAGGCACAAACAAGAGGCACCTGTAATGAAGAAAAAATATTGTTTGAAGGTGGTGAAGGATCCTTAATAGGGCATGCGGTTCCCTCGAATAGCTAAGACTGCTGCACACCTGTTTGGTATGGAACTTCTGGGGAAGTCTGCTCCACTAATCAATGAGCGCGATCTGCAAGTCATAATCAGTCAACGGAAGTACCGGTCTAGCTGCAATGCGTCGTCGGAGTGTGTCCCAGACATGCTTGTTCGGATTTAGGTCTAGGGAGCATGCTGGCCACCACACACGCTGTATTGTCTCCATTTTAAGCATATTCTCCATTAGACGAGCTCTATGAGGTTGAGCATTATCGTGCATTAAACAGGAAGAATTATAGATGGCTGCAGCATATGGTATGACATAAGGTCTGAGTATCTATTCTGTGTATCTATGGACCGTTAAACTGCTGTTTCTGATGCTATACATCCACCTACGCTGATTCCAACCTAGACCATCAATCCACCGCCTCTGTACTGAGATCTTTTCTATACGAACGTGGGGTTATTCCGCCTGTCACTCTCTCTCCAGACCAGAACACGTCGGTTAGACTCCAGACTGAATAAGGACTCATGAGTAAAAAACACTTGAATCCATCACCTTGCTTCCACTCTCGATTTTCCTCAGTCCACCTCCGGGCCTCACAGTGTCTTGCTGTCAAAGAAATACTCACCATTGACCTTCGAGCATAGAGGCCACCTTTGGTGATGCCGATTTTGGACTGCTTGACTTGACACCCTCCTACCTGTTGCCAAGAGAAGCTCTTTCTGCAGATGAGTGGCATTGGGTCTTCTGTTTCGACGGGTTGTTAACAGTAGCAACCGGTCGTTAGTTGCAGTGGTTGCATGTGGACGATCTTGCCCTGGTCTATGCCTGACATTCCCCGTTTCTTCGAGTCCACAGTCTAGAAATGACACTCCTTGACCCTCCAACTGATTCCGCTACAGTTCTCTGTGTTTGTTCTTCCGATAATTCGCCAAGGCCAAGGTAACCTGGTTGAAAGAGTAACGGATTAGCAACCGGAGGGTTGCGAGTTCGAATCCAAACAAACACCATCGCATACAAAGGGGGCTTGTGCACGTTAAATCTCTCGTGGCCTCAAATGTCCTCACATTGACGTGGTGTGGAAGTTTGGAGAGTGGGATGCCAGCTCAGGTGTGACCTCGTCATCTGACCGTGGTTCAAATTTACGCGATGTTGTCCTCGATCCTTCCCTTGGGGATGGATTCCGGACCGTCGCCAATAGTCCGTTGTGTTCCTCCAGTGCGATGTTAATTAAATACCTACCTACCTACCTAATAATTCGCCAGGACACAGATTCCGGTAAATCATGGGACATTCTAAATACCAACGTTTCACAAAAAAATTTAACAATTGAGTTTTACGAAAGAGGTGGCAAAAACAAGAAGCTCCTAAAAAATCACGATTTTCAGTATTTTATTTTTTCCGACATCTGACGTCACTAATGTTATTTTAAGTATGAAGCTTTCTTCTGATTTCCACTACGCCCTAGACTTCTTCTAGTTGGGGACGCAGCCCCCTCTACCCCGATATTTGCCATTATAGATTATAAGGGAGAGGCCCCAGAATTATGAGCAAGCGGTCTCGACAAATGAGAGCAGAAACCCGTATCAAGATCTGACCCGAAGGTCAATATAGAGCCTGAGAGCCGCAGGTCGGCGCATTCAATATGTTGTGACTCAAGTTATGACGGGAAAACGGCAGAAGCTCCCCTCCCCAAGCCGACTCAAAACAGAAACTTTTTGTGCCAAACGGTACCTCGTGCGAACAGACCGACACCTAGTGGTACACCGAAGTATACAGGGTGAACTGTTGCAAATATGCATCTATCATTTTAATAATAACCTAACATGCAAAAATGAATGCTGGCTAGAAATTCAGAAAACTTAGACATACTGGTTCGTCTCTTCTCGTAGAATGAGGCCTAAAATAACCAGTCTCCTAAGGGCGCTGCCTTTGCTGGAAGGACTTTTAAAACCGACCTGCATTTGCATTACGTGGAAAGGAAAACCAGCAAAACTTCCATGGTCGGGTGAGCAGGGATACTTGGTATGCTCTCGGTGGAACCCCTCACCGAAGCGCCATTCGAAATTTGGAAGATGCCGTCTACCTCTCCCCCGACATCGGGGCGGGCGAGACCCAAAAACATAGTCCAAGTGCCACTATACTAGGCCCTTACTTGGTCAACTACGCCCTAGACTATCATATTTTCGATTCCATTCGTTATTAGTAGATTTATTTGTTATAATGTCGTTAAAACTACATACTCTCCTAATTTTTTTGAGCAGTGTAAATTAATTTTTATCTTCAAATTTATTTCCCCTTAAACTTAAAAAGCAAAGTTAATATTTTTGTTAATATACTTGAATTAACATTGTTTTGCGAACTGATAAAAAATACCCGTTTTTTCATTTCTCTTCGTTGGATCTCATCCAAGCGCAGTTGTTATTTTCCCTTTTTATAGTCATCTCCAAACAGCTCGTAAAAAGCGAAAACTCGGGTACTTTATTCCCTCGTTTATATTAAGTTAGTGCTGTTTCAGGTCGATGAGAAAAGTTATAAATATTCCGTTCCCAATTCTATTACTTTATTTCATCGTCGTTTTTCAAAGATAGCAAAAATGTATTATTTCCAACTAAATTTACTGCTAAATTTAATTTACATAAGTTAGTTTTTACATAATACCTAATCACTAATTTTGATGTGCTGAAAATGTAGTCTGATTTTTAATTGTTTCATTATTTGCTCGTTTCTTTAGATTATGACTCGGTATGGTATTTTTAATTAGCGTCGCACTGAAGGAACACAACGGGCTATTGGCGATGGTCCAGGATCAAACCCGAAGAGAAAGATCCGAGAACAACACCACATAATTTTGAACCACGGTCAGATGACGAGGTCACACCTGAGCTGGCACCCCACTCTCCAAACTTCCACACCACGCCAACGTGAGGACATTTGAGGCCACGACAGATTTAACGTGCACCAGCCTAAGATTAGGACGGATGACAATTTACATGAATGTGGATGATTTCTTGTAAAGAAATAACTTCCGTTTAATATCAATGTATAAGAAGGGTTTTGAATTTCGTTCTGTTAGATTATCTTGGAACACACTAGCCATCACTTTAAAAGTTCACAAAACTAATGCACTTTTAACAGTATAGGATATAATTCAAGTACCAATGGGTTTGTTCAATTCTTTAAAACTATATCAAAATATGTGTTGCTCGTTTTCTAGTATTCTAAAATATATTAGGTAGTAAGAGAAAAGAATCAAATGATTACCATGATTTATACATTTTTTAACAAATGCACTTAACAGAACTGGGGAAAATTATGCATTAGCAATTTCTTACATGTCTCGAACAGATTGTGTTAAGTTGCTCAATTAAAAAAAAAGCAAATACAAATATGTTGCTTATTTTAGAGTATTTTAAAATATATTAGGGTCACGGTAGTCCTGTTGTTAAAGTAACGGAATAGCAACACGACAGTTGCGAGCTCGAAACTCAATCCAAACCAAGACCGTCGTGTGTGGGGGTTGGTGCAAATCTGTCGGTGGCCTCAAATGTCCCCACGCTGGTGTAGTGCGGAAGTTTGGCTCAAGTGTTAGCCTCGTCAAGTTTGGCTCAAGTGCTAGCCTCTCCAAGTTTGGCTCAAGTGTTAGCCTCGTCTAGTGCCAGCTCAAGTGTTACCCTATTCATGTGACTGTGGTTTAAAATTGCAAGTTGTTGTATTCGGTCTTACCCTTCGGATTAGATCCCGAACCGTCGTCAACAGCCTGTTATCTTGATCTAGTGCGACGTTAATTCAACTTCCTACCTACCAATCAAAGACCGTCGTTTGCGTGGGGTCTGGTGCACGTTAAATGTTTCATGGCCTCGAATGTCCTAACATTGGTGTCCTAACTTGGAGAGTGGGACGTCAGCTCAGGTGTTGACCTCGTCATCTGAGCGTGATTCAAAACTACGAGGTCGAATCTTTTCCTTCGGTATTGATTGTCGCCAATATCCCGTTCTGTTGCTACAGCGTGACGTAAATTCAATTACCAACCTACCAAATACCTAACAAACGATCTTAAGGGTATAGATGCTAATTTAAGCATGAACTACTTCTTTCATGTCTCGAACCGATTTTGTTAAAGTGCTCAATTTTTAAAAGAGCTAATAAAAATATGTATTGCTCATTTTAGATTATTCTAAAATATAGTAGGTGGTAAGAGAAGGGTCAAATTATTAACACGAATTTCACATTTTCTACCAAATTCACTTAACAGTACTGGTGATAATTTAAGCATCAACCATTTCGTACAAATCTCGAACCTATTTTGTAAATTTACAGCTTTAAACCATCCTGGTGGTTGTCTCGACGAGGTACCTAGTCATTGGAAGAAAACTGACCAGATCTTGATCTCGTCATCTTCAAAAAATGGGAAATATCCTGGTGACGAGATATCTCGTTATTAACAAAATTGATCAGATCTTGATGGACTAGATATTTCGTCAAAATCACCTTCAGGTTTAAAAACATTAACAGAACATGTGTTTACATATTCTAGTTCATTTTAGAGAATTATAAAATGTATTACAGACAGCATCAACTATTTCTCACACGTCTCGAACCTGTTTTGATAAATTGCCCAATTCTTTAAAACGCTAAAATGTACTGTTCATTTTCTAGTATTCAGAAATATATTACAGACGGTAAGGACAGGATCAAATGAATACCATGATTTGCACATTTTCTAATGAACGCACTTGACATATTGGTGATAATTTACGCATCAACTATTTCTTACACGTCTCGAACCTGCTTTGATAAATTGCCTAATTCTTAAAAACGTAAAAATGTGTTCTTATAGTATTCTAAAACATATTATAGGGAGTAAGAGCAAGATAAAATGAATACTACGATTTACACATTTTATAACGAATGCACTTGACATATTGGTGATAATTTAAGCATCACATATTTCTTCCAAGTCTCGAGCCTGTTTTGATAAATTGCCCAATTCTTAAATATTATAGCATTCTAAAATATATTACAAGCAGTAAGAGAGAGATCAAATGAATACGATGATTTACACATTTTCTTCCCTTTATAAATAATTTAACACACGCGTTGGATGTTTAAAATGCAGAACGAGTTTCAAAAGTACGGAGAGAATTCGTAATTTATCAAAGAATGCTTAAATATATTTCGCTTAAGATGTCAAAGGCCCTTTAGTTACTTTTGAATCGTCAAACAGCCCTATACGCTATTTGAACTCCCGCAAAATAAATCCAACCAGTGCATGATATGCCACAACACATTTGCCGCATGAATGGAGTATTTAATGGCCATGAATATGGTCTCATAGAACCCATCTGCATACCTGTTCGGGTTTTATAATATCCACACTTTATGGGCCTATGACTTTTGTAGTTTTCACGCTACACTTAATAATAACAAAACAATCCACAAAAACTGTAACGTATCATAAAATGAAATGTAGTGTCGCTTCATTTTCTTCTAAGTATCAGATATGAAAGTGGAGGCGATTTTAAAATCCCCGTAATGTATATTCACCATAACCAATCTGAAGTGAAGAGACTGATATCTGAATCAATGAAGAAAATCCTTTACAGAATGATCGTCACGTTTACCCTCACTCCCGTTGAAAGGTTCAAATTTGCAAGTCGTTGTACCATTAAAATGCGTTTTTCTTCTTCAAAGTAAGAATTACATCTTTGTAGGGGCTCACACTAAAATACGAACCTTAGTGGACTGTAACTATGTTTATTTCCATTGATTCAAATTTGTACAATCCTAAGTACACAAAGAGTTGTATTATTTTAAGTACACAAAAGAGTTGTACTATCCTAAGTTCAAAAAGAATGGTTCCGGGAACGGAACGCTGGCAATATCGACTTATCGCGTCAATATATCAGACAAACTGAGAAGTTTGCAAAATTCTTGACGCTTGCCATGTACATAAAATGTTGCGCAAATTAACTCTGCTGTTATCCACTGGTTGAGGCAACAGCGACTGAGGGCTTCAAAGGGGAAAATGGGCAACACTCGTCACCTGTGGTCTGATCTGCCATGGCCACCCTAGGGCAGTTGTCGTGGTGCTGTTCCGGGTGGCAACTGGGTACGAATATCTTGCTGCCCACCTGCACGAGATCCATGTTGCCCTCCCCACAATACCCGCTGTGCGGTCAGGGCGTCATGAATGCTGCCCACCTGCATCAGTGCTCGGCCTTGGACCAAGAACCAGAGACACCGAGGAGGACGAGTCGAGGAAGCTTTCCCATCTCTATTGGTCGACATGACACCAAATGGCCCAACAGCCAAGAGCGGGCGTTGGCTAGCAAGCAAGCAGCATAAAAAGTTGAGCTGATACACGTGGCACGAACAGCCATATTATTATAACTTATACAGTGTAAAAGTTATTTTAAGACAGGCATTTTCTGTCAAGCCAAATATAGATGGAGGTAGTGTTTCTGCGGCTATGTTTTCTGTGCACATTCGAAACGTGACGTCATTTGGCTTGTTTTTTAGTACGATTTCAGAACTTCGCCAATACAAATTCCAAAGAACGAATTCCGAATTGATGATAGTTGGTTAGTCAACACCAGTTAGATTAAAAGCCAAATGTTGCCCAAATGGCAATAAAATACGTTTTAAAGTAACCCCAATATGCCTCATTCGCTAGCATTTGAACAGCAGAAGTAAAATCTTCGCAGTCAAGTTTGTTTGATTGCACTGAAAATTCCTTTCAAACTTGTTCTCTCTTCAAAAAATAATTTTTCCCTCAAGTGTTGGTGGAAGAAGTAAAGTTGAATAGCATGAGATTTTGATTCCAGCAGAGAAGTTCATGAAAATTCTGATTAATAAAGATGTTTTGAGAACTCAATTACTACTGTCTTAACTATAACCAATTCAAAAGATAAGAATAATGGTTAGTCTCTTAATTTGTTACAGTATTTTTACCAGTCAGTATATGTTATTAATAATTGAAATAGGTTTACCAAAAAGTAACATGAAGCCAGTATTCGATTCGAATGAAACTAGCATGCTCGATGTACACGAAAAGAAATTATCTCAATATCAAATATAGAGGACTCTATTACTGTATAATTGCATTAGAAAGTTCTTAACTTAGTAGTTGTATATCCCCCTTCTAGTAGCGATATATGCCGATACACACGTGGCATGGAGCGAAATGGAGTCCTTATACTATCCTGTGGTGAATTACACAAAGTATATTCTGCAACTGCTACTCCAGATCCCTTATATTCTGGAAGTGGTGCAATTAATGACCTATATATAATCCTATTGAACATATATGGGATATATGCTCAATAGGAGACAGATCTAGGGATCTCTCTGACAAAGAAACTGTTCCAATACCACGTAGGCACTCCTGAGAGAAGCAAGCAGTGTGTCCTTGGTCTGGATCATGATGGTAAATGGCCCCTTGGACACATTATGAAAGACAAAACAGCAGGTTGTAAGATCTGCTGGATGTATTACTCTGTGATGTTAAATTACCTTATTTCAGACACGCTCAATGGGAGAAGGATTTGGTGATATCTTTGGCCAAGTAAGGTATTCTACACCACTGAGATACTCCATAAGAGATGACAACTAAAGAGACTGGTGGTCGTAAGGGATGGTTTCTCACACCATTATACTTGGAGCTACAGAGGTGCAACAATCGACAGTAAATTGAAGTGGTAACGCTGGCCAAGTCTGTGTCACCCGTTAATGAGGGGATCATCTGCCCAAAGGCAGAAGCAGGATTCATCACTAAACAAGATACGCTGTCGTCCCATGCCTGTCTACCATTCTTAGTCACGACATACGATTTTCAGTAGTCATTCTCATTTTACTGTCGAGCAACACACAGCTGCTACACATCACCGCTCCTCCTAAACTGCATGCCACTCCATATAACAACATGTATCACCTCCAAAGGGGTGAACGTACTAACTTATAGAGTTGGGCAAAACTTATTTTCCGATCACAGTATTAACTGTTATTGTTAACTTGCGATAACAGTTATTTTTAACTAATAAGTTATCTGTTAGTAACTGAATTTAATAGTTCTTACTAACTGCTAGAAATTTACATTAACGGTTAATTGTAATAGTTATTAATTAATTTAATTCGCCATTAAATAATTTTAAAATACTTAGCAGCTCCAACTTTTATATTTTTATCAAATATTCTTATCAATTTCAATTTTTTAAACAAATTTTAATTCGATTGTAATTGTTTCACTTCCATCCAACAGCCTTTAACGCCAACTTAATATTTTCGACAACAATTTCCTTCCTTCTTTCCTAGGCTGCATGGCAACTAGGTGGCACTAGAGTCGTGCGTTTTACGGAATCGCTGAAAATTATGACAGTATGAATTCCCATGGTAGTGTGTGTTTCTAGTTCTCCCTCGCGGGCATTGCTATGGGATGTATAAATTGATAATAAATCTAGCCTTCGTACAAATATTCATTTCAATAATTCCATCTCAATAATTATCTTCGATTATGCTTGAGGCAGCCCTTATAATCCTAGAAACTAAGAGTTGCTATTAAATATTACAAGAGGAAAGAATCTATCTTGAAACACCATAAGCTAATGAACTATATACTACATTAAACATTTTTCTAACTTTTAGTTATTTTAATCCATGAGATTTCCGAGTAGTTTCATTACAGCACACTCAATGATTAAATATCCACATTTCTTGCTTTACAGAATCCTAGGAAGGATTCTATTAGCCAAGAAGAGATAGGGAGTGTGTAAAAGTGCTCAGAATTTATGCAAGGTAGGTAGGTACGTAGTTGAATTTACGTCGCACTGGAGCAACACAGCGGGATCCGCGATCAATACCGAAGGGAAAGATCCAAGGATACCTCGAAACCATGGTGACGAGGACAGCACCATCAGATGAGGACAACTCCTGAGCTGGCATACCACTCACCAATCTTTCACACCACACAACAACGTGAGGACATTTGAGGTCACGACAACTTTAACGTGCACCAGGCACCACATACATGACGATCTTTGGTGGGATTGAATTTTGCAACATTCAACTCTAATCCGTGACTCTTAAAACTGGGCCCTTTATGCAAGGAAAACTTCGAGTTACATGGTGGAATAAGGCTGCATGACCCTCAGAGGATTAAGGTTCTATTAATCTCAATGGTCTTCCTTATTATTTCAGATTTATATTCAAAATAAACTGAATCTGAATGAGATATATACTTTATGAAATTTTCGTATTTTCTATAACATAACAATAAACTTGTTTGGAAGACACTGGTGAAGTCCTAAATGACTAGAATTTTATTGGTTAACAAGTCTAAAAGTGCTTAGAAGGCATGCAAAGAAAACTACGTGTTGCATGGTAGAATAATAGTATGAGCCTCAAGGGTTCAGATGCTATTTATTTCAATGCCCCTTTATGATTTTAGATTTATATTCAAATAAACTCGATTGAATTGAGGATATATGGAATTTCAAAATTTTTATAAGATAATGATAAATTTGTTTGGCAGATGTTAGGGAGAAATGCCCTAAAGGCCTGGAATTTTATTGCTCAACAAGTCTAAAATTGCACTGGTTAAGTATTGTATTGGTCAAGTCTAAAAGTGCTTAGTAAACAAGCACAGAAAACTGAGGGTTGTATGGTGGAATAAGGCATGAATGACCTTAGAGAGTCAAGATGTCATTTATTTCAATGTCCTTTTACAATTTTAAGTTTATATAAAAGATTAAACCGAATCTTATTGTTATGACCTTATGTAATTTCCAAATTTCTAACATAACGAACGAAATGCCCTAAATGCCTAGGATTGTATTGGCCAATAAGGGTAAAGCTATTAAAAGTTCTGCCGGAAAAACTGCAGATTACATGGTGGTATAAGGCGTACATTACCCTCAAAGGGTCAAAATGCTATTAATTTTTAATCTCACTTACGTTTATAGATTTATATTCAAAGTAAACCGAATCTAATTGAGATATACCTTATGGAATTCTCAAATTTATAAGATAATGATAAGTTTGTTTGACAGACTATAGATAAATGCCCTAAATATTATTACAGCGAACCACTAATCACCGTTGTGATTATCACATCAGTAATACACAGCTTTACTTATTTGATAGATTTATCTAATAACGCAACCATGAGATACATCGATCAGCTATTAAACCGCACATCCACCACGCTTTGATGGAGCCGATTATTCTCTGTCCTACCACGTTACAAGCCCAATGCAGTTTCTAAATTCAACAACATTAAATGATTCCTCAAGCGCCGTACTATAGAAGCGGGGGGATTAGTAAAACAAAATAAATTATTCGTGGTACTCGGCACACACGGAGCGTTAAAATTGCCAGGAGGTATTTCGTGTTTACAGGAAGACGCCTTTCACGTATATTCCCAATGCTGTTCCTCCCCCAAGCGGTAAGACATCTACTGACGTGCGGTACTAAAATGAAAGAATTAGTTGATTAAAGTTAAATAATTTATGTAGTGAGTATTAGTTCAAGAAGAGGCACGTCGCTACTATATCTTCATCAGCATAAGTGAACTCTTATCACTTATTTTACAGCCTACTAATGCTTGGGAGATGATTTATTGCAACTATTAAACTGGATGGATACTGTAATTGATAATCGTGCTGGAAATTCGCTTTCCGTTTTATTAAAGATGTATACTTTGTCGAGTGCTTTATTTTATAACATTGGACACGGGATTCAAAAGTGTCTCTTAGAGTAACGAGCTGTTTATATGTTTTCTAATGCGACACTAAACGCTTAAGCAATGGGATGGTTGACTTGTGAGTAGTTTGGATACGATTTTGAAATTAATACAGATTCATACCTAACCATATTCGAGGCATATACAGCGTGGTCATAAAACAACTCACTATTTGGAGACATCTGTAGCTAAACCCAATAAAGGGAATGGAACCAAATTTGGCATTGAGACTTTTGAAGACATGGGGAAATGTATTCCGCAAAAACACATATTAATTCCAAAAGTTGCCGATAGGAAAAAATTTGGCACTGTTGGATTGGAAAACAGTTCAACACTTGCATTAAGGGCATATAAAATGGATTCTGCAGTTTCGTCTTCGTAAACATCAACTACGCCACTATTTTCAGCTGTATATGCGGCGCGTTTCAATTTAAAAAACTGGCAATAGACACGCATTTTACTATAGCAATTCAATTCGCAGGAAACAATCTTTTATTCACCAGAACTTTGCATAATCCATTTTATCTGCGTTTATTGCAAATGTTCGACTGTTTTCGATTTAAACAGAATAGCCCGTTGTGTGTCTCCAGTACGAGTTAATTAACAATCTATCACGACTCCAACAGCTCCAAATTTCCCCTATAGGCGACTTTTGGTACTAAAATTGTTTTTCGCGGAATACATCTCCCCATGTCTTCAAAAGTCTCAATATTAAATTTGGTTCCATTCCGCTTTTCGATTTAACTACAGATGTCTCCAAAGAGTGAAAATTATTTTATCGCCACCATGTATTTAAACACTATTTGGCATTGCCATAATATTTGCAATAATGACACTGCAAGTTTGTTATTGCATAGTGGTGCAATCTGTTTGGTTATTACAATTGCCGTTTAATATGAATTTCTGAAGTATCAGTTTTTTCCCACTAATTTAATTAAATCGAATGCATTATCTCATCTATCCTGAATTTAAATTTTATTTGTATTAATTATTACTTATACTAAATAAATTATAATAAGTGCATTCTAAATTAATAGTGAATTAGTTATTGCTCTTAAATATTGTGATCTGCACAAAATGTAAATTAAACTGCTCGTTCGTTGCATATATACTTTGAGGCCAATGACATTTCCTTTTTTAAGGAAAACTATTCTTGTAACGAGTGAACTACGAGCACACAACACCAGCTGCGAAGCTGTTAACCTCAGAACTGTTGCCAACTAGATGTGAGAACAAAGGGCAGTTTCAAGCGGCTACGATCATAAACACACCCCGGTAACCTTTTCCCCGAGATATTTGTGTCCATATTTGTGTATGTAAATTTTATGGTTTAACTTCTAAATTAAACTATTGTAAATGGTTAGAGCGACTCATGTTCATTCTATTACATTCTCTCAAATTTTGACTCGTATCCTTAAAACCATCAGTCGTCATGTCGTTTTCTTCGTACTTTGGCATTTTATTGTAACTCCCCTTCTTTGAAAAATGAAATAGAATATTTTTGTGGAGTTGATCTTAAATATCCTCAGTACTAACTAAATCTCTTAAATTATTGTCTAGCTCATAATGAGCATAAAACATCACTGTCGGTCACGCATATCTTTTAGATTTGACCACACTCTATAATGAAGCTGTTTGCACTCTAAAACTCAGGTATTATATTTTTAGACAAGTTCCTTTATCGTCGCATTTTTCATTGAAAAAGAAATTTTGTGTAATTATTTTAAACTTATCTATAACTTATTTATGTTTACACCAAATTACACAAAATTCTACTAATCAGATCTATTATCATCAGAATTTTTCTGACTTTTCTTTAATTTATGGAAACCAGTGTAATTTGAAGCTTTTTAGAAAGAAGCTTAAGAAAATTATAAGAGCTTGGGTGTAATTGTGAAAACCTTAAACCATTATATGCTCGATTGATGTTAATATAGCAATTCCCTGTTTTCTTACTGTCCTGCTTTATGATCTATTTTAATTGAATTGTATTCTGTCTTGCGTTTGGCGCAGCTAATCATTCGAATCTTGCGTCATTAAATTCAAACCAGACAACCCGTTTTCTTATAAAATAGTGAGTCAAAGGATTAAAACAAAATTCAAAAATTAAAAGTTTTCAGCATTCCCATTACTATAAGTTAATGTGTATTTAACCTAATTATAAATGTAGTCTGAAATTTCTTTGTTATTAATTGAAATGAAAACTTTCTTTCAAATATACCTAATTTATATTTTCGGATTATTTTTTCTTTAATCACTCGCGCATTGGATGCATGGTTATTTTTATGTATAATATCAGAATACAACAGCCTATAATTATCTTTCTCAGGGTCTTTCTTTAGCTTTACTTCTTTCGACTCTTATTATAAAGTTTAAATACTTTAATATTACACTATTAGACTCTGTCTCATGAAATATGCTGCTAAGTTTCATGCGTCATTACTCAAGTACAAATGGTAAAACTAAACTTTTAGATCATTAATTCTGAGTTTTAATTCTACAAATTAGTCGTCATCTGACCGTGATACAAAATTATGAGGTGTTGTCCTCGGCTGGACCATCCCCAATAGCCTGTTGTGTTGTTCCAGTTCGACGTAAATTCAGCTACCGTACCTGCAAATTAGAATATAATATATTTGAATAATAAATTTGATTTATACATATAATCTACGCTTTGTGTGTCCATATGTAAAAACTTTTGTCTTTTTTGTAATTATATTTCTAATGCTAATTATATTATAGCTAATTAGTTAGCATCTCAAAATAATGCTAGTTATTTACATTTTAATTTTGGCGTTGTAAATAAGTAATTTTGCCAGAAACTATTAAAAATGTTATGACACATAAGATACATACATATGAACAACATATATGAAATACAACAAATTAGTAATACATATATGCTCTTCCTCTATACCAAAATAAGTATCACATTCAACACTTGAATTTTTTCCGAAATAATTGTCACATTTGCAAAAAAGGTGGAAAAGAAAAAGATTTAATGATAAATTAAAAGGTTCATTTTTCTAACACGGTTGAATATTACACATTAAGACAGTTTTTGGCTTTTACAATGTCAGGATTACAATTAATATCACTTAGAAGGCGATTTTCACGTCGCAGTTTTTCTCTCTTAATGTTTACTATTTTGTAAGCATTACTACCAGATGACAACATTACACCACTTTCCATACAAGTTTATGAAGGTAAGAAAAGTGTTTTCAAATTAATGTACTTTTAAAAAAAGCACTTTTTAAGATTTTTTTTACTAGTTTTTGTTTACAATAAAAAGACGAACGAGAGGCATTCTTAGGTTGCCTTATACCGTTAACAAATGTGAAGAAAAACTATTAACCCTCTTGGTGGTTGTCTTCGAAGAGGTATCTCATCATTAGTGAAACTGACCAGATTTTGATGGACGAGATACCTTTTCATTAGACGAAACCTGACCAGGTCTTGATCTCGTCATCGTGAATAAATTGGCGATATCTTGATGACGAGATATCTCGTTGAAATTACTTAGGGGTTAATATTCAAAACATAACTGCAAATATGGCACTTATTCTCGGGCGATCACATGATCATAAACTAATAAAACAACATATAATTTTAAGTTCTACGTTCAATATAATTGGTTCATAACAATAGATTGTGTTTCATAAATTAACCTAAAACGTTTACCAGTTGTAATCTCGGATATAAAAACTAGGAAAATCCAAATACATTTCTATTATGCGTAAATTTCAATATGCTCCAATCTTACGCTTATGTTCTAACAATATTTACGCCTATGTTCCGACAATAATTCCTCCCCCGGGTAGAATCTAAAACCTTATACTTCATTTACAACCCTGGTAAAAAATAAATTCGCCTCGGAAATGTGACACCTATATGCAGACAGAGGGAGATATGATCATAAACTAATGAAACAACAAGTAATATTTCGTTACTTGAGTTCATTATAATTTAAGGTTTATAATAGTAGATTGTCATAAACATAAAATGGGTATCAGTTGTAATCTCGGATATAAAAACTTGGAAAATCAAATACATTTTTACTATGTGCAAATTTCATTATTCTTCAATCTCGCGCTGATGTTCTAACAATATTTACGCCTAGGTTCTAACAATATTTACGATTATGTTCTGACAATAATTCCCCCTCCAGGGTGAAATCTAGAACCTTCTACTCTATTTAAAATCATGCTATAATAATAAATTGGCATCGGAGATACTTTGGTACAGAGATAAATTTGATGCTTTAATAATTGCATTTTTAAATGGTTCCTTTCTGAATGCTTCTGTTGTCTTTTGGGGGCATTATGACGTTTCCCTTTCTAAGCCCTGGAGGCTTATACCGCACTCACTTGATGAAAATCGATACAAGCAATGATGCTAACTTACTCTGATAATAGAATGGATTTTAGAAAGCCATTTTATATGTCTCCAGGAACAAAAGAAATACGTTCGCTTTCTAAAATGGGAAATGTGAACACAATCTATGAGTATCTTCTCCCTTAGGTTCCGATTTAAATGGAGATCGCAGTAACCTTGCTTCTTATTTCTTTCGACTTTCAGTCTATTTTTGGATAGATGCGTCTTAGATATCCATCAATTAGGTTTTCCCTATCCCGTACGAAAAGTTCTTTCTTTTGAGCAAGTTGGTAGCTGTACATTTTTAAATTGGAATTACGACTTGAAATTTACATAATTATAAGGACTCTGGAAAATGTCTATGTTAGAACCTGTAAATTTATTTCCCATAAAATAACATTAAAATGCCTAAAAATGTGGTAAAATGACCTATAAATGCCTAAAATTGTGAAAGATGACTTATGAATGGCTAAAATATGAAAAAAGGACCTAGAAGTAGGAGAAACTGTCTAAAATTCGTAAACATGTAAACTAAAATTATGGGGAAATGACTTAAAATGTGGATATATGATATGAAATGCATAAACATATGGGAAAGTAATTTAAAATATGGGAAAATTACCTAAAAGTGATCTAAAGTGCCTAAAAGTGTGGGAAAATGACATAAAGTTCAATTTATGTACTTATACTTTTGAAGCAAAATATTTTGCATTTGTATGAAGCTTCAAAGTTTGTTACAAAGCAGCGTTGCGAAAGAATTCCATTAAGAAATCCATTTACTGACTAGAAGTGACCATCTAAACAGGCAAATCTCATTGAAAAAATAGTTATTTTTTGGGGCAGTATCGCTGCATTCCATCTCCGTTGAACTAGGGCTTGGACAAGTATGGCCTTTACGCCATAAAACCAAACTAGGACCATTTTTGAACGAAATAATTCTATACATTTTTCTAATATTCTCGGTGGACCAATATCTTTTGCCAGAGGAATAGTCACCAGTCAACAGATCATGGTTTAGAAAATGCATCTTTAAATATTTTAGATTTTGGTATTATTAACACTCTGATTTGCAACTCAAATTTCCGAAAATGAACGGAGATCTTTCGTTTTCTTTTCTGTCGAGATTTGCTAGCCCTATTAGTGTCCTTCAAGTTGTAGGCAGCGTAAGTTCGCTTCCTGTCAGGTGCATTCCTCCCTAGGTGTATTTTTCTCTTCTGTTTCAGTACAACTTTCATTGTGTGTGTCTGTATCACTTGATATTGTATGTCTTGTGTCTGGTGCAGAATGGCCAGATAAGCAGCATGGCCAGCCCTTGCACCATAAAACCAATCAAACCAACCTTCTTAGCGTCATAAGATTTCCCTACAAGTATACTATTGCTTTTACCCTAAAACAGACATAATGACTAAATAGCCACAACTATTGGTTGAAAGAATACTGAAAAAAATTTTGTTGGTCAATAAGACTAAAGCTTATTAGAAGTAATGCAGGGAAAACTGCAGGTTGCATGGAGGAATAATTCGTGCTTGACCTTTAGAGGGCAAGAGCCCTCAGTCTTTTTGGTGTCAATGATTAAAAAAAACTTGAGGTAATGGTGACCGCTTAAAACTCGCAGGTTCTAAACTCGCAGTGAGCAAACCCACTGAGCCACTGCGGTACCTGGGAAACAAGGACAACTTCACGCCAAACCAAATACATTCATGTTTGATAGAATGTTTTATGAGGTTACCATTAAAAATAAGGCAACAACGTATCCTTATTCTTATATGACAAGTAAGACCTTTTGAAAGATATTTACGCACAGTAAGGTCTTTCTAAAATTAATTTCAGTCGGTTGCCAGTAAAACACGTCCCTATTATCAAACACCTTCAACAAGTAATGTGATCGAATTTTAAGCTGTGTAATGTATCACTTTGAAGACAGCTAGCTAATATTCATTATGCTCGATTTTACATAATACGCTCAAACAATGAAACTGAGTCCATACTATTATTAAGGGGAAAACAGAATACCGACCTTAACGACTCATGTGCATTCGACCACTATTAACGTATCGAGTTAAGCCCCGCTAAAGAAGCTGCTTGGGATGAATTCCTCTTTCAGGCTTGGCAAGGAACATGTAAAGAAAGCAATTATTTACTCCGAAAGTCGATAGTTGATTTTGTCACCGTTTTATTATTCAAAGGTTAGTCTCATTCTTCGATCCAAATGAATCATTGAAGCTGAAATTCATGAAATTCGGAAAAAAAAATACCAGCTCCATAAATTAAATTCGCTTAAAATAAGACGAGGATTGGAAATTTCCGATTCTTAAATCTTCCCCACCAAAATATGAAATTCATTTACGGGCTCCTTTCGTCGCAATTCAATTCACTCAATTGAAAACTCAAGGTTTATTACATTTTATTGAAATTTCATTTAATTTTCTGTTTAGAAACCACAATAGAAAAACACCAATTTTGCCTTTCCATTGTTATTTAAAGTGGTAAAAAGCTAAAAAAACACTTATAAATGGAAAGGACAATACTCAAGTTTTTATTTGCTTAGTTTTCTTACACAGTTCATTTTTCGTTTAATTTTAAAGTGAAATGTTTCTGAACTCGGTTATTTCTAGATGAATCGATAAAATAGAAACGTTCGCTTTATCTTAATATTTGTATGCTATTTTCATTTTAGGTATGTTCAACCTTTCAAGTGGTTTCGACGAAATATCTCGTCCATCAAGATCTGACGAATTTTGCTAATGAAGAGATATCCGTCATCAAGATATTTCGAATTTGTGATGATGACGAGATCAAGATCTGGTTAGTTTTCTTATAATGACGAGAGACGACGAGATATCTTGACATCTATATACTAAACAATGTCTAGAGCATGGTTTCCCTTAGTGGGCGCTAACGTCCCACTCGTAGAATTTGAAGGAATCTTAGTATAATATAGCATATTATTCGCAAAACCCAGGGTAAATAGGGGGTGTTCAAGAGAAAGAGGGAGCCCAATGAGGTGCTAAAACAATTTGTAATCTAAAAATGATTTAAACAAACACTTATCTATTATATCTTGCAGACACACTCACTACAGGAGTGCATTATTGCAAGAATTATACGTTATGAAATGCAAGTTACAACTGATAGGTCTAAAAACAAGACGGCAGTTCGTTGTAAGAGTGTTAGCATACATGTACAGGGATTGGACAAATAATTCGAATACCAGTAGTTTTACAGTCAACCCTCTAAGTACAATATTTCGACGAGATACCTCATCCAATATCGGTCAATGAAACTTCGTCAAGACAAAACTCCCTTATTTCTCCAAGGTAAATGAAGATCCAAATAGGAAAAACAAACTGTCCCTTGCCCAGAACTGGTGACATTTTGGAGCAGTGTTTTGCACCAGACTTGCCTCACTACAGGGCAGTTTTCGACGCGAATATAAACCACCAGGAGAGTTAATTTCAGCTATTCCAGACACTTGATATGAACGGTAACTTCCTGGTATTAGCGACGTAGCTTACATAACTGTAGTTAGTACTCTTGCTGTTCAAATAATTCGGGGGGGGGGAGGGTGCCTTGATGTGAGACCTTAGGGACTTCCAAAGAGGCATGATTGTTGGTGGTCGCTTATTTCAGGCGTCATTGAACCGTGTTGGTGGGTATATCGAGATCTACTGTATCCTTGGTAACGCTTCAGCACGCAAAGATCGACAATACATCTACAGATAAACCCAGCTGTAGAAGCTGGATGCCAGGGACAGAAGAACGTTTCGTCAAATTGTGACACAAAACAAAACTATGGTTGCAAATTACTGCAGAATTGAATGGAAGTCGAAGAGTACCTGAATCAGTGAAAACCTTCCGGTGTGCACTGCGCAAAAATAATATCCATGGCAAGGCTGCAATAACCAAATTTTCCTAGGCACCTCGAAACATCAAACGCGTATTCAGTGGTACTCTGGCTCTAAGAAATAAACACCGGAGGCATGGAAACATGTGATATGGTCCGATGAGTCAAGTTGCACTGTTTCCAATTTCAGGTCGTGCTTACGCCTGAAGATCACAGTGTGAAGCCTACAACGTTGACTGCCTTAAGCCCACTGTAGATCATGGCGGATGTTCCTGTGTGCTTTTAGGTGGTACAATCACGGAACTCATTGGGAGCAATAATTGTTCTCGAACGTAGAGTAACAGCCCAGATGAATCTGGAGATTCTAAATGATCAACTCCATTCCATGGTCCAGACTTTGTTTCCACATGATGATGCAGTCTTCCAGGACGACGAAGCTCCAATTCACACTCCTAGGTGAATCTAATCTTTATTCGAGGAGTATGAAAATGAAGTAAAGCATCTACCCCGGTCACTCCAGTCTCCGGACTTGAATAGTATTGAACCTGTGTGGGAGAACAAGGTTAGGAGTAGATTACCACAGCCGCTTTCGTCAAGGAATTACCCCCAGTATTGATTGAAGAGTGGTACGAAATTGACATGAATGTTGTTCGTGATTTATATTTGAATATTCCTTGATATATTTCAGCTGTATAATGTGGAAAGGGGAATCCTACTCCCTATTAATAAACAAAACATGGTATTTTGTTGATGTTCGAATTATTTTGTCCACCCCTTGTATTTGAGCGCACTTTGGACTTATTCAGGTTCTTACAAGTCCAACATGCAGTGACTGGAATCTGCTTGATGTGTCAGTTTATACCCAAAGTACAGTACATAAAATTGGTATCACAAAGTTAGGGATTCATCCATCTCATTTGTGATTATTTTTAATTTTACTGATTTGATAGATATTAATTACTAAAAAATAGTAGGCAATCTGATGTGTTTATGTGAAATTTATTTTTAAATATTTTATTTTAATAAATAGCTTTATGATTTCGATGTCAAGTTGTTTTATTTCCAAACTGGCCTTTTTAAATTCCAAATTTACACACACAGCTACATAAATATTTTGGTGGAATTCAAAAAAAGGTATAGCTACATTTGCAATTCATTATCAGTTGAGTTTGAGATTTCAAAGGGGACGTCGAAAAGACAGTTGTCTTCGAAAGGAGGTCGAGAAAAAAGTTTGGGAACTATGATCTAGAGTATCTGTCTTGTACTAGAGTATCTGTACATGATTTATTTTATTGCAGCTCTGTAGTCAAAGTACATTCCAGGACTATAATGAGTAAAAGAAACAAGGGTACGAATATAAGACAAGATTAGATTAGAATAAAAAATATGATTATTTTCGGAATTGAATCAGATTAGTTTATTCAATTATGTTCAATTCTCTCAAAAAACCTTTTATGAAATTATTTTATCTCTTTAATTGTTACTTCGTGAAGTTGCACAAATTTCGTCAAGTTGAGATGCATTACACTATATAATAGCCAATAAAATGGTAAATTTACATATGTAGTCAGTTATTAGAACATCCTATTCTCTAAATATTGAACACTCATTCATTCACAATGACTTAACGTTCATGGATGAATCAAGCTTTGGCAAAAAACAGAAGTCAATATGTAGGGCAAGAGATACCTATAAATACTTAACAAGCATTTTATTGTGACATTGAAAGGTATTGCATTATATTAATACATGCAGTATGATACATCGTATTGTAGAGTATGACAGGTTATGGCAGAAACCACAGCCATAAGAGGAGTGGAGTACGGCTTGTTAATGCTTAGTTGCGTAGACATTCGCGCTTACCTGTGACGTCACACCTTTGGGCATGCGCACCGGGTTATGGTGCATTACATGAAGAGATGGAAATTTATAGTGGATTTCTACACAATATTGATTATTTCGTTCTCTAGTAATTTTTAATGACAATTTTACTCCACCTTCCAAAAGGATGATTTCAAGAAACAAGTTCAACCTTATTCAAAGCTAATGAGGCCTTATTATTGGTCTCTTTATTTCAGTCCTCAGATTTATAGAACTTTTTAACAATGCATCGATGTTTTATTTATGCTTAAGAGTATGAGAGGGATTTTCAGTGTGGAAATAAGAACAACCGGAAGACGAAGACTTTACTATCTGTACCAATGCTTTCGCTCTTGTTATGCTCTCGCTCTCGTCGTGCTCTCGCTCAGTAGTTACCGGAGTAATTTTACGAAAACTCATGAAACGAAACAAAAAAACTACTTTATTCGTGTTTAACTCTCCAAGTGGCCTCGACGAGATTCCTCGTCTATCGAGTTCTGACCTATTTTGCCAATGACGAGATACTTTGTCCATCAAAATCTGCCAATGACGAGATACTTTGTCCATCAAAATCTGCCAATGACGAGATACTTTGTCCATCAAATCTCGACGAGGTATCTCGTCGAGACAAAAATGTCCTATTACTCCAAGTGAATTAAAATTCAAGTATGAAAATAAATTGTCCCTTACCCAGAACAGGAGAAATTTTGGAACAGGTTTCTGTATCAGAGGCTAGTCACAACAAGGCAGTTTTAGACGTGAATATAAACCACCAGGAGGGTTAAAGCATTTTAAATAAAGCACCACTTTCAAATTTTCATAATGAAGCTATGAACTGAAGAGCCGAAAATCATGGGATAGCAGAATGCAAATTTTTAACTACCGCTGCCATTGTATACAGGCTTTGACGCACGCCATGATTTTTGCCAGTTGTGAAGTGTAATCTCGTGGGTTAGGTTGGACATCATCCAATAGGACTAAGACAAACCGACTTGAATGATTGGAAATTGAACGAGGCTTGGTAGTGGGAATCAGATTGATGGAACACTCAGTTCCCAAAATTATGTGAACATCCAGCATTCTGTGATCTACAGTGACACGTGTGAACCCAGAGTATATCATGGAAGGCTTTACCACACAATGCAAACAGCACAGTGGCCAACCACTTGTGCTAATTGGCCACGACCAGCTGCGTCTAATGAGGATTGTTCTTACTAACAATCAAGTGACACTGGCTGAAATAACATCCGCATTCACTATTGGGGCTACTAGAGACATGTTCATCAGGTCAGTGCAGCGTAATTTAGCGTCCATGTCATATGGGAGCAGATCGCTTTTGCTAACACCACGATATCGGATCGAGTGTCTCACTTGGGATTGTGAACTCGGTAATTAGACCCTAGAAGACGGGCAACATATAGTGTGTTCCTATGAGTCAAGTTGACAGTTGTTACGAACTGATTGTAGGCTTTCGGTGTGGACCAGACTCCATGAGGCCGTGGAACAAAGATGTCAACAAGGCGCTGTGCAAGCTGATGGTGGTTCCATATTTGTGAGGGATGCCTTTACTGCCTTGGTTTGTGCCCACTGGTCCTTGTCAACGCGTCATTAACCTGTAATCGCTTTGTTGCTTTATTGGGTGGCTATCTGGGTGGCCATCTGCAGCCCTTCGTGGACTACATGTATTCTAACAAAAGCAAGATTTTCCAAGGTGACAAAGCACTATGTCACCAGGCCCAAGTTGTACAAAATTGGTACGAGGATCATTCTGGACCATGTTCACCTGATATGAACACAATACTTGGTAATTAGACCCTAGAAGACTAGGCAGCACTAGAAACATGTGGCCTGATCCTGCGAGTCAAGCTGCTCGTTGCTACGAGGTGATGGCAGGATTTGTATGTAGCTTAGATTCCATCAGAGAATGGACCAAAGATGTCAACAAAGCACTCTTCAAGCTGATGGTGGTTCCCTGTTCGTGTAGGGTGTCTTTACTGTCTCTTTTGAGTCCTTTGGTCCTTTATAACACATCATTAACCGGTAATCGCCTCGTTGGGTGACCATCTGCAGCCCTTAGTGGACTACATGTATTCCAACAAAAGCAAGATTTTACAGGGGGACAAAGCAACATTTACGGGAGTGGTGGAAAGATCCATTCACACCGAAGATCCTACACCATCTAATACCAGGGAACTTTGGGTGGTTTTTCAGACGACATGGCTCAATATCTCTCCAGAAGCCTTCTCACCACTTGTGGAATCTATGTCACATAGAGTAACTGCATTTTGTAGGGCTAGAGGAAGTCCTAATCGATATTAGGTAGCTATGTCATTACTTTCGGCATTTCACCGAATAATTAAACTTATGCATGAAACATGGAGTAAGTGTCCTAAAGTTAGATGCCACTTGACGACTTTATTAATTAATAAATCAAAATGATAATAGTTAACGGGGTGACTTTTTTGCATAACCACTTCATATATCTTCAATTTCTTAGAAAAGAAATTGAAATAATAAATACTTTTTCTGTCGATTTAAAATTGCATCGTCACTATGTGATGTATCGACTTTGGCAGTTGGGCTTATAACCTGAAACAAAACTAAACCAATTCAAGTATCCCCTTTGAAAAATTAGGGGTCAAATTGTTGCTCGTTTAAAGTTAAAAACTAAAAGAAAAATGAAGAGTTGTTTTCAAATGAGATAAATCACAACAGAGAGAAAATAATAGCTACAAGGAACCGTAACTTCATATATATGAAAATAACTATAATAAATTGCTGCCTCTAAAAAGAAATCCGGCATTAATACTATTTTTATTTGTTCACGCTACTTAACGATATTGCTCCATAAAAATATAAATCAAAGCCAACCAATCTATTTAACTAGAAAAGTTTTAATCATTTTTGTGTAACAGATGTCTCTTAAGAAAAATACAATTGAGAAAATATACATAAGTCACACAATTGACATTGGTACACTGCTGGCCACCGTAAATGCAACACCCTGAAGGAAGCATGCAAATAATATGAAATTTACAACATGCATTAGCGGAGGTGAGATATGCAAATGATTAGAATTTCAGCGCAGACGCACATCACGCGCGCCTGTGGCGCCACTTCAAAGCGCTATTTAAGGCTTGGAGATTTCGACGATTTCAAGTACGGCAATTGTGTTTTTCTTGTGGTTTTTTCAAAAAAACGATCAATTATGCCTCGTAGAAAACAGCGATCATCTTTTGATCAAGTATCCGAGTTCGACAGAGGAAGGATAGTGGCCTACCGAGATTGTGGATTATCTTTCAGGGAAATCGGTAGTCGTGTTGGACGAAACCAAACAACTGTAATGCGGATATGTGATCGTTGGATGCAGGAGGGTACGACGGACCGACGTGTTCGATCGCATCCACCTCAGTGCACCACTTCACGTGATGACAGGCATATTGTGCGTATGGCAGTGACGGATCGCTCAGCCACATCACGAACCATAGCACAGCACATTCAGTCTGTACCGCATCATCCAGTGTCTGCGCGTACCATTCGACGCCGTTTACAGCAGAGTGGTCTGTCCGCAAGACGTCCATTGCTTCGTCTACCCTTGACGCAGAACCACAGACGTTTCCGCCGCCAATGGTGCGATGAAAGAAGGATGTGGACGGCAGAATGGAATGAAATTGTCTTTACTGACGATTCAGGCTTCTGTCTGCAACACCACGATGGTCGGATTCGAGTCTGGAGACACCGTGGAGAGAGGATGCTGAACAGCTGCGTTATGCACCGCCACACTGGTCCTGCACCGGGTATTATGGTATGGGGCAGTATTGGATATCACTCTCGCACTCCTCTAGTACGCATTGCCGGTACTTTAAACAGCCAGCGCTACATCTCCGAGGTGTTGGAGCCAGTTGTCCTTCCTTACCTTCAGGGCTTGCCCACAGCCATATTTTAACAGGGTAATGCGCGACCACACGTGGCACGCATTGTCCAAGGGTTCTTCGTCAATCGCCAGATTGAATTGCTTCCCTGGCCAGCTCGCTCTCCGGATCTTTCGCCGATAGAAAACATGTGGTCCATGGTTGCTCAACGATTGACCCAGAATACATCCCCAGCTGCCACACCAGATCAACTTTGGCAACGTGTGGAAGCTGCTTGGTCTGCTGTACCCCAAGGACACATCCAAAGTCTCTTTGAATCAATGCCGAGGCGTGTGGCAGCGGTGATCTCCAACAATGGCGGCTATTCTGGCTACTGATTTTGGCAGGAACCACACTTCACAGAAGTCTATAAATTTAATCATTTGATACTTGGTCAACATGTTATCTACAAAATAAATTTTGTTGTGATATCTCTTGTCTTTCTTGGTGTTGCAATTTGGGTTGCCAGCAGTGTATTTATATTTTAATCCACTGATTTCAAAATTTTCAAAATTATTCCCATAAATGCATTTAAGAAATTGATCAGATATTTCAAACCAATTTTCTTTAGAGTCCTCGAAGATTTTGTTAATTGATTATAATTGATGATTTTTGATCATATAAATAGTAAATATAGAAACTTTTAAAACAAGATAGAAAGTATTTCTTAAAACTTATGAAAATTTTATGCTTGCGAAAATGTGAGAAAACCGAGATAGTCATAATTCCATATAAAACAAAATAATATTTTTCTGCATTTAGGTTTCGACAGTTTAAAAACGCTATAGAAACAAATATCAAGTTTGTTGCAAAATTTTAAGTAATACGTGACTCAACTAAGAATCAACTAGTGAGAAGATGGTAAAAGTAATTAGTTTAGTACACAGTACAAAATTAATTTAAAATTACTCGACTAAAGTTAAGTCTAATTAAGTTGAAAATTTCCCCCTAAACGAATTACAGCAAAAGATTGCGTGATTTCGTGCTTTAAAGTTAAAGCTATAAAATTAATAATGTACAAGTATTGTCTAAGGCACGGTATTTTAATCTTTAACATAAATATTTAATAAAATCAGAGTTTTCTCTAATTAGCATCTAACAACTGATATAGGAGGAAGCCAAGTTTCTGTTCTTAAGAAAAATGCTTTTCTGTATCTATTTAGAACCGTACAAAACGCATGACAGGCATTTTCACTAACACGCATTTGATGAAAATGGTTATTTTAAGGCATTTTATTGCATTTTCGAATATTTTGCAGGTAAAAAGATTCAGTGCTGCATCACACTATCTTCAAGGCTATATCAGACTGCATTTGTTTACTTTTGAACGTTCTTTGGCGTCATTTCGACACCAAAGCTCGTTTGTCGCTTTCTCGCTTTAGCACTTTTGTGGGATTTTGAGAACATTTTATGACGTTTAACCCTGGTGGTTGTCTCGACGAAGTATAGAACTATATTAGAAAAAGTATATTAGAAGAAAACTGACCAAATCTTGATGGACGAGGTATCTCGCCATTAGAAGAAAAAGAACAAAATCCTGATCTTTTCATCACAAAATTGGAAATATCTTGATGACTAGACAACTCGTCATTGACAAAATTGGTCAAATCTTGATGGACGAGATATCTCGTCGAAACCATTTGGAGGGTTAATCATTTTACTTGATGAGCACACAACACAAATTTTTTGTGCTTGTCAATTTATAAAAATTAAACAGATAAATTTGCCTAAGACGTCCGCAACTTTTCGAAGTCAAGCACATGTCCAACTCAGTAGCCATGCCCAAGCTATGTCCAAGTCTAAGCACTTGTCCAAGCACATGTCAAGCCAAGCATTGTCAAGCAAATAGCTTTCGTTCATCAAAACATCACTATAGAATAGCAAACAAAAAGCAGATTTTCAACCACTATTCATTTAATAGTGCGTCTTCATTCGTTTATTTGACCTTGTATGTGTTAGCATCCCTTTCCAAAGGCCGAAATGGGTCAGTCTTACTCGCTTATTCACGTCTTAGTTTGTGCATCGTTAGCAATTACTATTCTGCTTAAAATGTTATTCACAGGCGATTTTGGATCTTATTGGAGACAAAAATGATGAATTAAAGAATAGCCCTGAAGAGTTTGCAAATATGTTGCGAAAAATATCCGAAAATGAATCAGGGCCACGGTAGCTCTGTCGGAAGAGTAACGGATTAGCAACCAGAGTTTGAAACTCGGTCCAACCAAAGACTGTTGTGTACACGGACTGGTTCTGTTGTGGCCTCAAATGTCCTCACGTTGGCATGGTGTTGAAGTTTGGAGAGTGGGGTGCCAACTCAGGTGGACCTCATCATTTGTCCATGGTCCAAAGTGACGTGGTGTTGTCGAATCTTTCCCTTGGAGATTGATCCCTGACCGTCGCCAATAGCTAGTTGTGCGACGTTAATTAACTACCTACATACCTACCTATCGAAAAGGAATCTGTTGGTGATATGCTCTCCTGTTCCGATTTAGATTTGGACAGTCATCGGAATATGCGAAAATGAATCAGAAAAATCTCTAAGAAAATAAAAATGATTTGATAATAACAGAATTTTATTTGGTATTCATATCGTTTAGAATGGAACATAATGTAAAATATATAATGTGTGACTGGTCAATTTGCTGCTAGAAATATTTTATGAGAAAATTCCAGTTTTACTAATTTTGTCGAGCATAACGTCAATGTGTCCTTCCTGAATTCAAGTCAATGAGTAATATGCACCAAAATTATACATCACAATCAGTCTGGTAAATTTATCTCAAACGCAGTAAATTTGAAATTAAAAAATATGTTTGATATACAACCAACAAATTGCGTTTTTCGTGCTTATAAAAAAACGCAAAAACTGCCTAAATATTTTATTGTTAAGTAAAATAAAACATACTGAATCTTCTAGTCTTGAAAATTTTAAAACTAAATGCAGGTGGATTATTTAGGAACATTTATTCCTTACAATTCTATAAGCAATTTCTATAAGTCTCTCTTTATCTAGAAAATATATTAAGGGTTTTTAAATGAGAAAAATTGATGATGTTACTTCTGAAATAGGGTTTGTTGAAAACTTGATATATGTTAATGGAAATCTTGAAACAATTAGTCGTGTATCTCCAGATAAAATATTCGTAGCTCTAATGTCGATATGTGACGCTTAATCCTCTAAGAATCGTGATATTTGTGTGTAATGAAGTATTATTTTTACCAAACACAATTTATGACTAAATAAACACACCTATTGATTGAAAGAATCCATGAATTCTTTTGACTTTTGAAAATGTTGCATTGCTCCTTTCCTTAGAATAGAATACCTTGTAATGATTCTATTGATCCTTTCTAAAGAAAAAATCTTTTCACAGAATTATATTTTTCCTTTCCTTATAAAAGAATCATTTGGAAATATTTTACTATTATTTTCTTTAGTTTAGAATCTTTTTCTACATAAAATCTTTTCTACCTAAATTCTTTTTCTACTTAAAATTAATCTTTCTTTTTCTTGGCTTGAAATAAAGGGACATGGTAGCCCGGTTGGAAGAGAAGCGAATTAGCAACCTGAAGGTTGCGAATTCGAAACTCGATCCAACAAAATACCTTCGCGTACGGGGAGCTGGTCCACATTAAATGTGCCGTGGCCTCAAATGTCTTCATGTTGGCGTGGTGTGGTAGTTTGGAGAGTGAGGTGCCAGCTCAAGTGTTGTTCTCGTCTTCTGACTCCAGTTCAAAATTTCTAGGTGCTGTCCTCGGATCTTTCCCTTCGGGATTGATCACGGACTGTCGCCAATAGCCCGTTGTGTTGCTCCAGGGCGACGTTGATTCAATTACCTACCTATCTATCTTAATTTCCACCTTTAAATAGAAACAGTTGGAAATATTCTATCGGTCTATTCTTCAGAATATGATCCTCATTGTATTTCTCATTTCCTTACAGGTAGGTATTTAATTAAAGTAGCTCTGGAGCAACACAACGGGCTATTGACGACGGTCCGGGATCAAATCCAAAGGGAAAGACCCGAGGACAACACCACGTAATTTTGAACCAAGATCAGATGACGAGGTCACACCTGAACTGGCACCCCACTCTCCAACTTCCACACCACGCCAAATTGAGGACATTTGAGGCTACGATAGATTTAACGTGCACCAGCCCCCTTTGTACACGACGGTCTTTGGTTGGATTCGAACTTCCAACCTTCCGGTTTCTATTCCGCTACTCTTCTAACTGGGCTACCACGGCCCTCATTTTCTTGCAATAGAATCCTTTGGAAAGATGCTATTGCCCAAGGTCAAAATTGGTTACAAGTCATTCAGGAAACACTGCAGGTTTCTAGGTGTAATCATGCATGTGAATCTTACAGACAATTAAGAGATGTGTCTTCACTGCCTGGTTTACATTCAATCTTCTCATAAATAGGCATTAATTTAAAAAGAATATGAAGTACAGAAAAACTATTTTTAAATTTTATTTACAACTTAAAAACACGTCCATTTGAAATCCATCTGTTAAAATATGTACTCTTATATAATATACTTCTTATATTATAGTATAATATTACCACTTTGTTTGGTGGGTATTTATGGCTCAAGGGCCAGATCTGGACAAGCTGTGTCAAGCAGCATGTTTTTCTGTCAATAAGTGACGTACACACCCACAGGGAAAGTTTTACTGATACAGAAGAGAGAAATAAATACATTCAAGGAAGTTACAGGAATCAAACCTCCGCCACCTAAAGATCGCATGCCAATCGATTTGGAATGCGACAAAAATGTAAATATATTTTTGCCTTTATTCCCTTTGTTTGTTACTTACGTAAAGATAAAAGATAAAATTTCTCTTATGTGGAAGAAAAATCTGCTTCAAACTAAAATGAGAAATATAATACTTCAACTCACCAAATACATATAATACATTCCATTAAGTTACGTAAGCAAATAGTGGTACCATCAACTAATTAATTAAAGTATTATTTTCTCTCCATTACATATAATATTGCGCGATGCGCTGAAAACCTGAATATTGATGAATTCAAAATCGTTTTAATTGGGCAATGAAAAATACATTATCTAATTAATTAACATTTTTTGGCAGTGATTGGGCTTCTTGGGGGAACAATATCTAAAAATAAAGAGTCAGTTAACTCTCCAAGTGGTTTCGACGAGATATCTCGTCCATGAAAATCTGATTAATTTTGCTAATGACAAGATATCGCGTCGTAAAGACATTTCCGATTTTTTTGTGATGACGAGATCAAGATCTGGTCAGTTTTCTTATAATGACTAGATCGTGATAGACAAGATATCTCGTCCATCAAGGATCTGGTCAGTTTTTTAAATGACGAAGAACCTCCCGGGACAACCACCAGGAGGGTTTATACTAAGTACTATACAATATCTAGAGCATAGTTTGCCTTACTGTGTGTTAACTCTCCTCCCCCATCAAAATATGACCAATTTTGCTATCAGACATTGCCGATTTATTGATGATGAGATTAAGATCTTATCAATTTCCTTCTAATGACGAGATATCTCGTCCATCAAGATTAGGTCAGTTTTGCTAATGATGAGATACCTCGCCGAGACAATTACCAGGAGGGTTAAGTGTGTTGGGGATAAAAGGAACACTACCCTTCTTGATAATCTCGCGACGCTCAGAGGGTTAACCCTCCAAGTGGTTTTGATGAGATAGCTCCTCCATCAAGATCTGACCAATTTTACAAATGACAAAATATCTTGTCACCAAGATATTGCCAGTTTTTTCTAACGACGAGATATCTCGTCTATCAAGATCTGATCAGTTTTGCTAATGATGAGATACCTCGACGAGATAATCACCAGGAGGGTTAATGAATAATTCACAATCAAATGACTTACGTCAAATGTAAAACAATTGGATGAAACTGGGTTTTCAATTACTTTCCGATTTAGAGGGTCCGCGAAAACAATCTAAAAGTATTTGTATCGAAAATCGTTTAAAGTCTTTAGGAAGGTATGGATCAATGTTCTCAAGCATGTTACATTAGAAATGTACTATCACAGTTTCTGAGAAGAGTATAAATTCTTATGAAATTGATTTCTGGAATAAATTAATTTTCCTTGCTGGTGTACAAGAGATATATTTTTCAATTTTAATTTCGTTTCTAACTATTTATTTTCGTTTCTTATAGACACAATAGAACGTGCCAGCAAGACTGGGCACTCTGCCAACTACTATTTTAATGGGAAATTTTGCGAAAACTATTCATGTATGAGATGATACAATTTGTCAAACAACTAATTTATATGAACTCGATAATATAAATCTAAAACTAAAGACTCCTTAGAAATTTATTACTTAGAAATGATTGCGTCTGCAATACATGTTAACTATTTAGGGGTCGAAAATAATGAAATAAGTGTTCTAACTGATAAACTCATAGATCCCTTGAGTTTTTCCAATGAGAAAAAAAATTAGAAAAGTAAGATGACTGATGACTGCGATAAATGTGGCATTTCTAAGGCGCATTCCTAAAAATATTTTTTGCATTGAGATTGAGTATGTATACAAATTGATCATTAAGTCATTTTTTGTAATTGTAATTAGTCAAATGAACCAGAAAAACGAACCCTAAAAAAGTTTAGCACAATACATTTGGTCTTGGTTCTCTGGAAAACAATTCAAAAACCAGAAGTCGGTTATTAATGCGATGCTTATAAGGATATCAGAATGAATTATTTATAGCCTTCGAGATGTAAAAACCAATCTACTTTTAATTGAAATAATGCTTTTTAATCATGCAAACGAAGAAAATAACCTAAAAGATTATTACCCATTTAAAATAATATAACATCCAATTAATCGTCACAATACTATATAACGCTAAAAATTATATAATTACTCCATAAATAAAAAACTATATTCCTACTTTTCTGAAATAATTCATTTCTGCCCTTGTCAATTTTGTATTTCTGGTAGGTAGGTAGTTAATTGACGTCGGACAGGAGAAACAGAATGGGCTATTGGCGACGGTAGGGGATAAATCCCGAAGAGAAGATTAAGGACAACGCCTCGTAATTTTGACCCACAGGCAGATGACGAGGTAACACCTGTGCTGGCACTTCACTCTTGAAACTTCCACACCACGCCAAAGTGAGGACATTTTAGGCCATGACAGAGTTAACGTACACTAGCCCCTTTTGTACACGACGCTCTTTGGTTGGGTCGAGTTTTTAACTCGGCAACTGCTAATCCGTAGCTCTTCCAACAGGGTTACCATGGCCCCTTTGTATTTCTGGTGTGTTTATTTAAAAATAATGCATGCTTAGTATAATTCTAACATGTTTAGTTTCTCAAAATAGTTTTTGAAAACAATAGAATGTAATCGTATTCTGGAAGAGTATCATCAATTTTAAAAGCCTTTTCTTTACACTCGTAGCCTGCAAAACATTTTTCATTGTAAAATTAATTTTATATAATGCAGTAGATGCAACATTAGCCCACTCTGCATAAAAATACACTTTGAAATAAACACACAGTTAACAAAAATACGCAATGTATTTTTATGTATAGTGAGGTAAATGTTACTATGATCTTCTACATCACCTTATAAGATCTAGTGTTTTAATCTATGTCGAAATATAAACTGCAATGGTAAATGCAGTCTAGTTTTAAAATTTTACTTTAAATTCTAAAACAGAGATGCTTAAATAGATATTCTTTAAAAACATTCCGATTGTACTAATTTGAGAAAATGTATTTTTTAACTATGCTTAGAGATTCTTATTACTGTCTTATATTTCAAAACTTAAATTTTACAAACTAATTTCGAAATGCAATTTAAATACTACAAGCGTTAAACTCTAGAAAACTAAATTAACACACCAGAAACGAAAATACACAACGACAACAAAGTCCACCAAATATCTTACTTCATATGCAAATGGAAGAACTACGATGAGCTTTCATCTATCAGCAACTTTTAAATCCATTGTTTCAGATACTTGGAATTCTGCAACCTTTGTACTCCCTCATAGTTTGCAGGTTATATGCTTTGCAAATGCATAAATCTCAAGATATAGACCAACAAAATGCCGTATTAAGATACATGGGTAATATTTCATATCTATTTTGATGAGTTGGAATTTCTGTAATGCTCGCCATTCATGTTAAATATGTGCATTTCAACTCTTGTCTATTGTTATCTCTATTGAAGCTTTTCAGGAGCTAAACTGATTACGAAAATGTTTGCTCATAAGCATTGTTTTCCTGAGTTTCAGATAGTGTAAGTAACATCTATGCTCTACTTAGAGAATTTCGTCGTGTGTAACGTTGTCCTCCTTATACCTAAACATCATCAAAATTAATGTAATTGTAATTAATACTTTGCGTCAAAGCTCCTTCGTCATATATTTTAATGTTAAGATATACATTGCCCACAATATTAAGTTATTCATAAAATGAAATGTAAATGTATAGGGTCTACATAAAATGCAATGTTCGGCTTGATATCCAAAGGTGTTTAAGCAACTTTCAGTAAAATGTTACTGAAACGCTAAAATTATTGAAATTAATGTAATTTTGTGGTAAGTGTTGTGTAAAGGATTCTTTGTCATTAATATTTTGTGCTAATTTGCCTGTTGAACACAGTATATTAGTTATAAAATGAAAGGTAAATGTATAGTCAACGCATAAGTACATTTTTTGGTACCAAAAGATTATTTTGCAACGCTCAGTAAAATGTATCTGAAATGTATATAAATGTTAAAATTCTTGAAACTAACGTTATTTTAACAAGCGTTGCTTCGAGACTTATTTGTCATTAATATATCTAATGTTACTATATAGTATTCGCTGCTTAATAAAATCACTACTGTTCCAATAAATTTGAATTAAACAATTTGAAATGTAAACATTTTGTAAAACAAAGTACTATTCATCATAAATAAAATCAGAGATAAAGAGTGACACCAAAATAAACTCTGAGATTAAATAGTACTTAAGCTACAGTTACCAAAATATCATTACCGGTTTTGGAGTTTCGTTACCGAAATATCATTACCGGTTTTGGAGTTTCGTTACCGAAATATCATTACCGGTTTTCTTAATCACGTTATTTTTAAAATTTAGCCTTTTCTTCCTTTGTGTTTTAAGATCAAACTTCAGTTTATATGACAACAGCAGATGAAAATGCCGTCAGCATGGGACATAATACCACCAGAATTTATATTTGAACAGCAATAGATATATTTAAGATATGTCATCATTAGAAAGTAGGTAGGTAGTTAATTAACATAGCACTGGAGCAACACAACGGGCTATTAGAGACAGTTCGGGATCAATCCAGAAGGGAAAGATCCAAGGACAACGCCTCGTAATTTTGAACCACGGTCAGATGTCGAAAACAACACTTGAGTTGACACCCCACTCTCCGAACTTCCACACCACTCCAAAGTGAGTACATTCGAGGCCATGACAGACTTAACGTGCACCAGCCCCAGTGTACACGACAGGCTTTGGCTGGAACTAGTTTCGAACTCGCAACCCTCCGGTTGCTAATCAGTTGCTCTTCCAACTGGACTACCACTGCCCCTCTCGTCATTAGAAAAAAACTGACCAGATCTCTATCTTGTCATCATCAAAAAATTCTCAATATCTTGATGGCGAGATATCTCGTCATAAATAAAATTGTTCAGATCTTGACGGACGAGATATCTCGTCGAAGCCACTTGTAGGGTTAAGATCAAGATCTCCATTTGCATTATCCACATTCCAGCTTACCTCAGTGATATTTCGAAGCGGTAAGCAGTGGCATTAATATCAATTACTACTGACTCGAAACTGACCTTTGGAATTCTAACAATTAGGATCTCATCTTCTCCAAACCAATTGAATTTATTGATTCCAACAGTTCTGAGAATCTTCCAGTTTTATGTTCGATCCGTCTAAATTACGTTTCCTCAACAGGTCACCATTAAGGTGACTGTTTAGACTAGCGTTTAATTATAGTAACGATGCGTATGAGAGTCAACCCTTCTCCAATTTATCTATCACTTCGACAGTAGTCCAATTAGATATGACATGGGACCAGGCCTTTTAATCCTATCCTACATAATTTGGGCGGAGATTGAGGATTGAGATTAATTTCACTCACCATTGTGTTCAATAGCATTCAGCGTCACTGATTGCGACGCTCAAGTCAAATGTCGATTCCTGTTAAAGAGGAATTCGTCGTTCGAAGTGATGGACGTTTCATTAGAGTTTTCTCAAAACAGTGAGGGAAAAATGTAAATATTTAGAAGTAGTAGTTACTAGGTAAATGCAATAAAAATATAGAACGATGAAATAAATATAAAATAATTTTAGGCAGAAAATTCCTGAAAAATACATTTTTCTAAATTTGTGGGCCGCGGTAGACAAGTTGGAAGAGTAAGAAATTAGCAACCGGAGGGTTGCGAGTTCGAATCCAACCAAACACCGTCATGTACAAAGGGACTGGTGCACGTTAAATCTATCGTGGCCTGAAATATTCTCGCGTTGGCTTGGTGTTGAAGTTTGGTTTGGAGTATAGGGTGACAGCTCAGGTGTGACCTCGTCATCTGACCGTGGTTAAAAATTACGTGGTGTTGTCCTCGGACCTTTCCCTTCGGGTTTTGATCCCGGACCATCGCCAATAGCCCTTTTTGTTGCTCCAGTGTGATGTTAATTAAATACCTACTTACCCTACCTTCTAAATTGTTTTGGAAAATATGATAAATATTGGTTTCAACCGCAACAAACTTTAAATGAAAACACTTTTTTACACAGAACACAAAAATAAATAGGTAAAAAAATTTTACATCAAATATTTTCTCTAATAAGCCGAGAAAATGATACATTTGTTTTTGACATTGGTAATAGTCCATAATTTTGAATTTTTTACAAATTTAAGGTTAAAACCACATTTAAATGCTCTAGAAACCTAATTAACACTTTTACTCACTTTATTTCATACACTGCACTGAAAAAGTTATTGTTTTAATTTGAAATTTGTTACGCCTGGAACCATTATAATATTTATAATTCCAAAAAAGTTGTAAATTGTTTTGTAAACTTGATATGTGTAATTCCCATAATGCTTATTTTATTATTTTAGTTAATATTTATCATTTTATATCTCAGTTATAAGAAAATTAAAATGGAAAATTCACCATTCCCTTAACGAAATTAGTTTGCAATTGCTCTCTATAAGCGACAAATAAAAAGATATAATTTCAAATAACATTAACTATTCAAGTATTTTCTATCTATAATAATTATATATTTTCAAATTACATAACTAGTATTTTCAAGTATTTCAAGTATTTTCTTTCTATCATAATTATATAATTATTCAATGTATCAAATACACACACACAATTAAAAAATATATTTAAAATACATTTCACAATATAATCGCTTGGCTAAATTGTGATAATATTTCACCAGTAGCCTGAAAATAATGCTGGAAGTACGATTCCCTTTTGAGAATGCAAGATAAATGTATTTAAAATGATCGGGTTACCAAATATGAAGGAAGTAAAAGAGCGATAATAGATTAAATGCAAGCAAGTAAAATAAAGACGAAATATGGATTATGTGACATTAAAGGTGAACTGCCATTTAGTTTTAAATTAATAGTCTAGGTTATTAAAGTAAAGAATTGCCATGGAGAGCAAGTATCTGAACCCTGAAAGTGTTTATCGATATTACTTCAGAATATTCAGAAGAGAAAGATTTAAAGTCTAAGCGTTTTCTGATTCAGAACACACACAGAATACGAAGAGCAAAATCTGATTAAGTATTGTTTCCAAATAATTACTTGCTCTCCTCCCTTAAAAGTAAATTGGTGTCCTCTATATGACTTTCAAAAAAGATCATACAATTTCGTAAAAAATATACAAGGGTTGGAATTAAAAGTGGAGACGAAAAATATTCCGTACAGTGTTAAAGTAAAAATTAAGTATAGAAAGAAAAGTAAAAGTAAAGAAAAGACAGCAAGTATGTGAACAACTCTTTTACTAGCCCAAATTTTACATTTTAAGAGTATTTATATACTTAGTTTCACAGCAGGTGCTAAAGTTGTGGCCACGAACAGCACACATGACAACGTCGACACATGGATTGTCTTGCATGTTCAAAAATTTCTCACTTTCACGGACACTTGCAACCGGTACAACGACACTTATAAGGTGAATTTCGGAGTTAATGGGGGTCTCGAGCATAATGCGTGTGTGATATCACCAGAGGATATAATCAAGGTACTATTCCCGATACTATCTCACAGCGGCTAATTCGCTTCCCTTAGTCACCCCACATGGTTTGCATGTTAGTCATCTCACATTCATGAAATGATACAAGTATCCTGTAGGAAATCAGTGTGAAAAGACGATGCTTCAAACTGGTCAGATGGCGAGCTGCCGAACAGTGCCCTCCATCAAATTAAGTTAAGCTTGTGGACTAAAATCCCTATGTAAAAACTGTTCAATCTTGTATTCTCAACCTGTCCTTACGGCTCAACCGTATATGTGTTCAAATCCCATTATGGGCATGGATGTTCGTAGTGGTTCGGAATACACTTTAGCCCTCTGTGGGTATCGCACGCATAATTTAACTTTGCAATTCGCATTCTGCCGCTTGCATGACTTCTAAACAAATTTTGACCTACTTGTCTAATATAATCTTTCCAAAGGATTCTATTCTAAGTAAAAGAGTAATGTAATTTTTCCAAGGGATTCTTTTAAGGAAATGAGCAATAGAATATTTCCCAAAGGATTATATTCTGAGGATGAAAGCAATAAAATCTTCCCAAAGGATTCTATTCAAGGAAAAGGACCAATAGTTTCTTTCCAAAGGATTATATTCCGAAGGAAAAAAGCAATAGAATATTTCCAAGGGGGATTATATTCAATGGTACGGAGTAATATAATTTCACCAAAGGATTCTGTTCTAAGGAAATGATCAATAGAAGTAATCCAAAGGATTATTTTCTGAGGAAAGAAGCAATAAAATCTTCCCGAAGGATTCTATTCCAGGCAAAGGACCAATAGTATTTTTCCAAAGGATTCTGTTATAAAAGTAAATGATTAATAGAATCTTATTAAAGGATTATTTTCTGAGGAAAATAGAAATAAATATTCCCAAATGATTCTATTCTATGAAAAGAACCAATGGTATCTTACCAAAGGTTTTTTTTTTCAAATTAAACACGCACGACCAATAGAATATCTCCAAATAATTATGTTCTAATTATATTCTACCAATATAACATTTCCAAAGGTTGAAAGAATCCAGATTCTTTCAACTAGTATGGTGTTTATTTTTTTGTACTACTACCAAGTACTCTTCACTACCAGAGGATGTCTGGTGTCGTTCAGTGTTAAGCCTTTTAAATAACTCGTTATGCAAAAAATGATAATAGAGCGGAAAATCAAACCTCTCTTTAAATTTTATAAAGGAAGTTTTGAATCATCTTTCGCATAAGAATTTCCTATACCGCTATAAAATCAAAAACAAACTTATTTTTTCACTGTTGTTCAGCTAAATTGCAACTTTCCTGAAGAGAGCTCTTCAGATAAAAGCATACTTTCGAAAAATTCCTCTGTTAAACTACCCGGACCCCATCACTAGCAAGCTTTAGTTACCTAATTACTTTACTTATAACAAATAATATTTTGTATGACTACCTGAATACCTTGAAGACTTAAATTATGTGAAAAACTTAAGAGCAAAATAAAAAGTGCAGGACAGGAATTTTGATTAAGTCTTCATAAAAGGGTGAGATTTTTATGAGAGGTTAAAGCTCATTTTGCAATATCCCGGAACTCTTTTTTTTCAAATTGAAAGACATGTATAAACCAATACCTCATTAAAGGGGTTAAGGCAGTCTGAAAGAGAAAGATAGGTAATTTAGTGATATTAAATCATTTTGACCTTCCTGTAATTGGAAAACTTTTTGCTACTTTGAAAAAGGAAGTAGACTTTAGTCCAGGGATTGTCATTATTAATGCCTTGGGATTATTCTACTTTAAAAAAATGTAATCCACCTTGTGTTCTTATTTTATATAAAGTTTTTCTCTTTCGGGACTCACAGGATAATGGAATGCGATACTAAAGATGAGGTTGGTTGTATTTTTTGAATTGGGAACAATTCATATTTCTAGAGTCTAGTGATTTATGAAAGTAGATTGATACACAAATTATGTTGCTTGCCTCCCTTTGTGCATTTTAAAGTATCCGATGACTTTAAAAACAAAATTTTTGGTCAAGATATTTTTAGCTTTTTCAGAAATGGAAGTTCCTGTCGGGTTGAGGTTTAGCCATAACGTAAACAAAAAACCGTAAGCCTAAGATAATTAAGTTGTAGCGAAAAGCAGATTGAATTTCAGGCCGAGGCCAGATATAGCCCTCCAAATATATATATATCAGGCCCGTAGATCAGACATAGCCCTCCGGATTGATTTAACCTTCCTGGCGGTTGTCTTAACGAGGTTTCTCATCATTATCGAAACTGACCAGATCTTGATGGACGAGATATCCCGTCATTAGAAAAACTGACCATATATTGATGGATGAGATATCTCATCATTAGCAAAATTGGTCAGATCGTGAGGAAATAGTTATCTCGTCGAAACTACTTGGAGAGTTAACCCGTCCGCAGTCAAGATACGTCCCTCCACACAAGTTGCCCTGGCGTGGTATGAACAAATAGTGTAACACTTACGGCCCTCCGGAAAGGTTAACCGGTCCACAGACCTTATACACCTCTCCGTTTAACCAGCCGGAGTGAAGATACGACCCTTCCATAAAGGTTCTACGATCCGCAGACTGGCCCTCCGAAAAGATTAACTCGACCCGCCGGCCAAACACGACTCTCCCAAAAGGGTTTTCAAGCACGCCGGCTAGATACGGCCCTCTGAATCGGTTTACTCGCAGTTCAGATACGAATACCAGATATAACTTGAGGAGTGATTCCTTGAGGATTTTCCTTGGAAACAGTTTTTCTATCACGTACACAACAAGTGTTCAGTTTTACCTCAAAATCCATTTTCTAGTACTTTACTAGTCGCAAAACACGATCTCAAAAAGTACGCTTAAATCAACGTGAAAGGATCAGAGAGCGTTTTCTGAAAATTAGTGAAGGGGATGAACTACAGTCATGTACTAAGTTGGAAGCTTTTCGTTTCTTCTAAAGGAAATTTTCGTAAACATAATCGCCTTCCAAAAATTTTTATTTTTTAAGAAAAAATAGATTTAACAGAAAGATAGCAATGCCCAAACATTCACAAATTTAACAGAAAACTAGCATCGCTGAACATTCATAGACGTATTTTATGATAAATCCTACAATGAAAATATCTTTGAACTTATTTTCTTTTAAATAATTGGTTTTTCGATGAGCCTCAAAAATATGTTCAACGCCTATAAATATAAAAATGCCTACATTTAAAAAAGGATTCTCGACTAATGCTCATATATAATGTGGGTGCCTTTCTAACACAAGCGTTTTATTCAAATCTCAATACATTTTGATAATCATCGGTCAAAATATTGAGGTCCATATTACGTGCACTTACCCAAGTATTGCAGTGAAAGCAATTATTGTAGTAATGAGAGTGAATTCCCACATTCTAGTACTTCCTTCCATTCCCTACCATACTTTTAGTACGCTATAAATGCTTCTCCATAATATATATGATGAATAGCTTGCCTCAACGCGTCTTGGGACCACGTAGCCTTATAAAACCTGGAATATTCCCAAGAACAAACTCGTGGTATGAACAAATAGTGTAACAATGCAGGAAATTTAATTATTTGCTCAAGATATGCTTCAAGGAGTCAAAAAAAATATGCCATCAAATAGTGAAACAAACATCAGTGTCATCTTACCCTGACAATAAATCCAAAATGTTAGAGGTAGGTATTTAATTAACGATGCACTGGAGCAACACTACGGGCGATTGGCGAAGGGATCAAACCCGAAGGGAAGGATCTGAGAACAACACCCCGTAATTTTGAAATATGGTCAGATGACGAGGTCAACACCTGAGCAGGTACCCCACTCTCCAAACTTCCACACGACGCCAACGTGAGGGCATTTGAGTCCCCGACAGATTTATAGTGTACCAGCCCCCTCTGTACAAGACTATCTTTGGTTGGATTCGAACTCGAAACCCTCCTGCTGATAGTCCGGTACTCTTCCAACCGAGCTACCGAGGCCCCTCCCCACCACAAAATGTCAGAGAGAAAGTCACATTCGCGATTCGATAATAAAACTGAGAATATGATCTGTACCACCAACCGGTCTAAACGTACCTAGCTATTCCTCAACAGTGGCGCAGAATCGAAATCACGCAAGACAGATTTAACGTGCACCAGCCCCCAGAAAAAGATCCAAGGACGACCCCTCGTAATTTCGAACCACGGTCAGACGACAAGAACAACACCTGAGCTGAGGACATTTGAGGCCACGACAGATTTAACCTCCACCAGCCCCCATGTACACGATGGTCTTTGACTGAACCTCATTTGGAACTCGCAACCCTCCGGTTGCTAATTCGTTGCTCTTCCAACTAGGCCCTATTTATTTAAGGGAGCTTAAGCATTAATGGTCAAACTAAGTATTTGGGGAAAATTTATTTTAAGTTTAAGCATTTTGAACATTCAGAAAATAAGTAATACTTTGGAAGACTTTATTATAAATCATTCTTTTAAATAATGAGAATTTTGTTATTTTTATATCAATCAATTTCATAACTTTTTCGATACATATTGCAAAAATAATTTCATAGAAATATATCCCATTTAAAAATTCTAATGCTTAATTCGATGTCACAAATTTGTTCAAAATAAATATTTCATTTACTTCATAATAAATAAAGATTAGATTTCTTTCTCACAATCAACATACTAACGTTTGAATATGAAAAAAATGAGTAATTCGTTTATTTTTGAAGAACTTGAAAGATAATTTGAAAAGTTTGTTTTGAATTCTGAAGTTAAAAAACTAAACTTTTTATTTGTAACGATATTAGTATCTAAAAATAACACTAAGTTAATTGATTTTGGAAATTTTAGATATTGAAATTCAATTCTTATCAAATTTAATTACAAAGTTTACATGATAGAATTTAATTCTTTGAATTCATTGAGAGATAGTTGTTTTTCATATTGATTTAAACAGCTTTCAGTGGGATTGTTATTACTTTCCTAAAATCAGACGTTAAGAGGATAAATAAGTTTATGAGAAATTCTTAGTTTTTATGTTTGAACTAAACTGAAACTATTTCTAGCTTTAAAAAAGCGTTGTTTGAATACAAGTTCCTAGAAAAATGTGTATGAAAAAATATCGTAAAAAATGCGTGTATATTAAAAAATTATCTTTAGAAATATATGTAATCTTACATACAAATTCACCCCAAAATTCCGAAAGGTTGTCTTTAACGTTAAATCCAAGGTATTTTATTTTAAGCATATGAGTTCAAATTTAAAATAGATTATTGATAAACCTTTTCAATTTGCTTCATAAAAAGAGTTCATTACGATTTATTTTTTGTGTGGATATTTTATATATAATTAATTAATCTTGCATATTATTTTATTTATGTATCTAGAAATTTATTTTTAAATGCCTTTTTGTATACAAGATGTACTGCAGATAAAATAAAGCATTTACATTACAGGAAATAATTTCGCCAAAAACTTTTTTCTTTGGTTAGAAAGCAACTACATATTCAGTTTCCTTAAAAAGGGAAAAAGGCAATTTTATTGTGTTGGCAAACGCTTCTCTTGTGGACATAAGAAAGACATGTCGACATTTATTGCCTCTATTCAATGATAAGATTATTTTCCTCTGGTAAAGCATTTCATGTCAAAACCCATGTACAACACATGTTCGCACAGAACCATCATAAAATACAGCTGAATTAATTGGATCAGAACAGTATTCTATCAAAATTTAAAGATTGTTTCATTGATGAAGTGTGAGGTAAATAGAAATCTAGTTATATACGCGCAAGAGAGTACATAGCTGTATAACTATATCTGAATTTACAAAACTTGTGATCCATGTGGTTTATTTACCATCAACACGTTAACTACGTTTGTAATCGAATAGAATGATTTGAGTACACTAATATAAATTAACCTTTAAAATTAATTAACCCTCCTGGCCGTTGTCTCAACGAAGTATACCGTCATTAGTAAAACTGACCAGGTCTTGATGGACGAGATATCTCGTCATTAGAGAAGAAAACTGTCTAGATCGTGATCTCGTCATCATAAAAAATCGGTAACATCTTAATGAAGAGATATCTCTGTCAGATCTTGATGGACGAGATATCTCGTCGAAACCATTTGGAGGGTTAAGTTTTAATTTTTCTTTATGGAATTATTTTGGCTCTTTTTCCGAGCTAAAATTTTCTATATTTTAAAAGTCAATTGTTCTCAGAACGAATTAATTTCAAATATTTTATTATGGGAATGTAATTATTATGGCTATAAATAGAGCTATATTTTCTATTTCTAACATCAATTCTTTTTTTGGAATGATTCTTTTAAAATATTTTTTTAATGGGAATGGAATTCTTTTGGCTCTTTTTTCAAATAGAGCTATAATATATTTTATCTGTTTCAAACATAAATTGTTTTTTGAGAATAAATTAACTTTAATTTTTTTCAGATAGGTTTGGAGAGTGGAGTGCCAGCTTAGGTGTGACCTTGTCATCTGACCGTGGTTCAAAATTGCGTGGTATTGTTCTCGGATCTTTCCCTTCGGGTTTTGAGCCCGGACCGTCGCCAATAGCCCGTTGTGTTGCTCCAGTGCGACGTTAATTAAAATACCTAAAAAAGTGCCGATAGATAGTGGTTTGTTAGGTTTATTGATTTTTAAACTAAAACGCGCAGGCATATGACTTTGAGCGAGTTCACGACTGGAAAGCCAGTGAGCTTGTTAGGGAAAAGGGTTGCTATAAGCACGATCATGAATGACGATCGCCATAGGTGATTATTTGTTTCGCCAACTCGCAATCACTGCTATCTCTTCCGATATCGAATGAAAACTCGAAGCCGGAATTAGAGCTAAAGACGCCAACTATGAAAGTGCATCGTTTACGTTATTCCTGCCCCCTAATATAAGGAATAATTTCGTTCAAAACCATATGACTCCAATGCCAATTCGTGAGTCTGACTATAAAGGATTCGAACATTTTCACTCTGCTGACTTCAAATACATTAATCAAATATTAGTGATTCATTGAATTTTAGGGAATTTCCATAATATATTTATGTTCATTACATGCTGCGCATTGATAACACAGTTTAGATCATTTATTTATAATCCCTATCATTATTCATTAATTTACTTGAAAGTTACGGCTTTCAATAACTAACTAAAAAATCAATTTATCTATAGACTGGAAGTGATTCAGTTCATATATTAACTAAAAATTGAATTATCTATTTTGGTCATCCTTATATGATGGAACTCAGTTCGATGCAGAATTTAATATCTCATATTTTGCTCTATCCGCATTTTGAAAAGTTTTCACATCGGGAAATAATCCGCAGATCAACTAGTAATAGTTTTCGCACAAGAGATGTCATTCTTCTCGGAGTTAAGCCATAATTTATAGCTAAGTCAATACTTTTATCCGTAACGATATGTGAGATTGAAGCTGCAGTAAAACATCTAGCAGCGGTAATCTGTGATTTTATAGAGAAAATGTGCACATTTAGCAGGCTTAGATGCCTGGCATAAATTCTAAAGGTGAAATAAATCAAGCAAGCAATGACAAATATTCCCACTGACCTTTCATTTTACCTTTGAACACAAATTTGCAATAAATGATGAATATTTTCAACCTTTTGTGACTTTAAGGCTCATTCAAATTCAAAACAGCTCTATGGAGGGTGTTTGAAAACTTCATGCACAAACTCTAAGAGGAAGTAGGAACAAACAAAATTAAACCCTATTCACTTAAGGATATATGTCCCCAAGCACCACTCAGATATGCTGGAGGGTACTCTAAGATGCAGAAATGGAAGACAGCAAGTATGTGAATATTTTTATTAGCCCTAATTTCACAGTTTGACAGTATTTTCACACTTATAGGTGCTTAGAGTTGCCACCACCAACTGTAATGCACGACTGACAGAGTCGACGCATTGAAGGAGTTGTATGGAAAGAATGAACGGTTACCGATACCATTCATGTTTCCAGTCTCTCACAGTCTTGTGCAAACGCGCAAATGTCTGGTGATTCAAAACACGTCTGTAGGATGACTGTTCACGATACAGTATCATATCTGTTTGTCTGTTTTCTTCAGGCTCTCTATATACTGGGTACATGTCATTCATCTCAGCATTGTTGAAATAATGCATCTTGCCTTTGTAACGATGCAATCTCATAACGGCTAATGTGTTCTCGTTAGCCGCTCCATATGCTGGGTGCATCTCAGCATTCGTGAAAAGATACATATTACCCGTTCGTCACGATGTAAGCTAATAGCAGCACCTCCCTTTTCGTTAGCCGCTCCATATACTGGCTACAAATCAGTAATCTCAGCATTCGTGCAAGGATTCATGTTACTCGCTGTCATGATACAGTCTCGTAGCAGCTCGCTCCTTTCAGTTAGTCAGTCCATATGCTATGTGCATATCAGTCATCTCAGCATTCGTGAAATGATACGTGTTACTCGTCCGTCGCCATGCAATCGCATAGCGGCTCGTTCGTTTCGTTAGTCGCTCCATATACTGTGTACATCTCAGCATTCTTAAAATAATACATGTTACCGTTCATCAAGATGCAATCTCAGCGGCTTCACCGTTTTCGTTAGCCACTCCATATGGTACATGTCAGTTACCTCAGCATTCGTACAATAATGCATGTTACCCGTTCGTCACGAATGCAATCTTATAGCGGTTTCTCCGTTTTCGTTAGCCGTTGTATATACTGGGTGCAAATCAATTACCTCAGCATTCGTATATTGAAAACAGACATTTGTTGAATCATGAATGTGTATGCTAATTTCTTGCATAATTGCGTTTATTGATTTTCAAATTTCACTTGTTTTAAATAGCTAGTTATTGCATGTACATATAAAACGTTTCACGTGATAAATGCAAATAATTCTGATGAAAATATCCCAAATATTGGGAATAAGTAAATATCAAGCAAATTCCTTAACCAACAACTCAAAAATATTCTTTGAATTTTGGAATCGAAGAAATTAGTCCTTCAATACCATTAAAGGGTTATATTATCTACAATCCAGTGAATTAATGTAGCCGTTCACACAATTGAATTTAAACAAAAAATCCAACACATATTACATTCTCAGCTAACCATTTATATATTGAAGTTTCATTTATTTATTTTCAAATTTCACTCATTTTGCTAGTTATTACATGTGCATATAAAACGTTTTATATAATATGTAAAACGCTGTAATTTATATATCAAATTATGATGGAAAGAACTTGTCAAAACATTCCTCAATTTTTTCCAATAGAAAAACCCAGTCTAATTTACATTACAAATTCGAATGGAAAAACCCTAAACATTTCGGATAAATTAATATCAAGATAATGTCTTAAAAGAACAACTTGTCAAAATATTCCTCGATTCCTTTTTGCAATAAAAAACATCAGTGCTTTAATAGCAGTAAGGAATTAAACTGCCAATACTCCAGTAAATTAATGTAGTCACTCACACAATTGGATTAACGCAAAACACCAGAAAATATTTTACGTTCTCAGCTACCAAAGCCAATGAATGGTGATCACCACGGCTTCGAAATGGTCACCATTCATCCTCGAGCCAACTGTGGGGGAAAAGTAACAGGATATGTTTTGGTCGTGATCTCCCAAAGATGGGAGGAGCGCTGTTGGTAATAGATGCTAACGGAGAGGAGCAAGTAATCACAGAAGTTTTCCGGAAGATGTCCGCAAATTGGGCGTATTACGGATGTCATTTGCAGCTGTTACATGTATTCTGTGTCAGTGAACCATGTTTCAACTGCCGGAACATTCATATTTTTCTTTCGTGAAATACCTCCTTCAATGCATTCCGAATAAAAACTGAGTACTCACTGTATGAGCTATTTGTAGTCAGTTGTTATTGTTTGAGGACAAAAGCATTAAATTTCTTTTTGGCATGATACAGTGATGGGACTATGTGATGGAACGCTATTTGTTTACAGCAACTGGAGCATTTGTACTTTTCTTTCGTGAAATATTTCCTTTAATGCATTCCGAATAAAAACTGAGTACTTACTGTCAGAGAAGTTTGTAGTGGATGTTTTAATTGTTTGAGAACAAAAGCATTAAATTTCACTTTGACATAATACAATGAAGGAGGTGTGTGATGGGATGTGGATTTTTTGTCTTCAATTGCTGGAGCATTTGTACTTTTCTTCTCAAACATAACCTTTAATGTATTAAGAATAAAAAAACGGATTGCTTTCTGTACAAGAGATTTCTAGACAAAGCAGAGGATGTTATAGTATGAGGACAAAAGCATTAAATTTGATATTGGCATGATACAGTGAAGGGAGTATGTGATGGAACGCTATTTGATAAACAGCTTTTGGAATATTCGTAGTTTTCTCTCGTGAAATACTTCCTTAAATGCATCCGAATAAAATATTGATTGCTAACAGTGTGTAATACGTTTGTAGACAAAATCCGGAAAATATAATTGTATAAGGACAAAAGTAATAAATTGATCATTGGTGTGATATGTATAATGAAGGGAATGTGATGGTACTTTAATTTGCTTCAACTGCTGCATATGGTTCTTTCGTGAAGTACTTTCTTTAATGTATTTTTTGAAGCCAGCAGGATGAAAATTAAGTTCTTTTAGTCGAACAGAGTTCTACTTTATAGGAGTCGATTTGTTTTTTATAATAATAATTTTAAAAGAAATCGAAGCAATTTAAGTCTACAAATTTAATAACAGATTTTTCGGAAATGGTAATAAGATAAAGCAAAGATTAGTAAAGACGAATCTGCTATTTTTCGGATTTATTTGTCAACGCTATGATTGTAATTTTAAAATTTAAGAATTGCGAGCAACTTTTGAATTACCATAAAATTCTCCACGTTCTCCCCAAATAACGTAAATATATAGATTTCATTTTTATGCAACATACTTATTTGTGTAATGCTTAATTTGTTATATTTTAAACTAATTTATTGAATTTAATGCATGCAATATATAAAAACAATTCCAAGTTTTGAAATTACATTAAAAATAAACCATAATTATAAAAATGAACACTAACTAATTTGATAAGAATAACTTTGAGAGCCCACGTATTTACCTCTAATAAATGTCATTTTAATCCATCAATTCGATTCTGTGATACTCATTAAGGTAGAATTATACATGTAAGACTTTCCTTAAACTTATTTTAACAATCATTGATACACAGAGTTACTTTAACCCTCCAAGTGGCTTCGACGAGATATCTCGTCCATCAACATCTGACCGATTTTGCTAATGACGAGATATCTTGTACATCAAATATTTGACCAATTTCGCTAATGACGAGATATCTCGTCATCAAGATACTGCCGATTTTTCGATGATGACGAGATCAAGACAGTTTTCCTCTAATGACGAGATATCTCGTTCATCATGATCAGATCAGTTTTGCTAATGACGAGATACCTCGTCAAGATAACAACCAGGGAGGTTAAAAAACGAAATGTAAAGGTAGGTAGGTATTTAATTAAGGTCGCACTGGAGCAACACAGCGGGATATTGGTGACGGTCCGGTATCAACCCCCTAAGGGAAAGATCCGACGAAAACACCATGTATTTTTGAGCCACGGTCAGATGACGAGGTCACACCTGAGCTGGCACCCTACTCTACAAACTTCCACACCACACCAACGTGTGGACATTTGAGGCCCCAACAGATATAACATACACCAGCCCCTTTGTACACGACAATCTTTGGTTGGATTCGAACTCGCAACCCTCCAATTGGTAGTCCGTTACTCCACCAACCGGACTACCGCGGCCCCGAAATGTAAAGGATATTGTTCATATAATTATAAAAATGATTTCTCACTCCATAGACTTTAAATAAATTCATTACAAGCATAAATTGTCTAAATTTGAAATCCATTTATTAATTGATCATATATCAAACCAATCCAGTATTTCAATAACTTACAAACAGCATTTAGTATTTTATTTTAAGTTTTTAAACTAGAAGACAGCATAGATAAGCTAAATGAACTAATGGAAGAGAGAAATTTGTAGTACAATGAACATATTATATGAATTAAAAAGCAGACAGACAAAAATCTAATTTTAGATAATTTACACAAGGGTCGTTGAGTTCATCAGACAATCATTGGCTTTCTTGCCCATAAGTATCAATCCAACCTTACTATTCCACTGTTCCCTCCTTAAATTTGATTAACGAGGAATGTAGCAGACTAATTTTCTTTGCAGACAAAGATTGGAAGACCACTATTTCTCCTAATAAAAGATGCAAAATTACTTTCGGGTATGGACAATCATTCTTAGCAACGCAACACATTTATAGGTATTGAGAGGATGTTAATCCTTATATCCTATATAAAAGTGTTGACTGGTTAAATGAATGACGAAGGAGGTAAGAACAGTGTAACTCTTTAATTAAAATTCATCAAATAAACATAATGCGCAGATTAATCTACCAGCATAACGCCTTATACCGCTCTACCTATAACGCTGTTTAGTAACAAGCAAAATGAAGACTTAATAGCTAATTCTAAACGTATCAATCTTCTTTTTATTGCAGCACGCAAACGATATACTTATGCGCATTACAACTGTAAGAAAACGATAAATTAAATTTAGTCCGTTGCCAGACCCATGCGAGTTATTTTCATGCGTGGACTGATGCCACCACACATTGTTAACAATAGTATATAAACAATTCTTATGAAAAATAATTAATTCGTTGGTTCATTTGGTTTTATGACCCATATTAGGTCACGCAGAGGTTAACAACGTCAACTAAATGGATATACACCCACAAAGAAAGTTTTCCTGCACAGAAGAGAGAAATATACCCAATGGAGAAATCGAACCTGCGCCATAGGTTCTAACTACACGGGCATTCCCACTGAGCCTCGACGACCCCAATAATTAACCACCTGGATTCTTTCAACCAATGATTGCGGTTATTGAGTGATTAAGTGTGTTGTGGTAAAAGCAATACACACTCGCAACACTCAGAGGGTTAAGTATGTACTTTGGATAATTTTCCTTCGATATGATATTTCCTTGTAGCAGTCTCCTCGACGTTTCTATTTTTCTTTGCATCGCATGTTATGGTATTTTATCCGAAAGAGCCTTATTACTGTTTAGTTTTTCTGAGCATTTTGCATTAATGATTTGATGTCATGGATTCATTTTAAATGTTACTGTTTCTAATCCAAATGAAGTATTTTGATGGTTTTCACCCATGTCCTTCAATCAGGGACAACATTATTTCTGCATCAGAAAACATACCTTTCTCATGAAAAGTCATGTGTCACCTAAATAAGTCGGACAAAGCACTAGTTTTTGGTGATAATATTTTGTCTTTGTTTTTCTCTCTTTAAATTTTTCTGTCATACAAATTGCTGACAGGTATTAAATTAGGCAGGTAGGTAGTTAATTAAGACATTGAAATTATGCTCTGTTGAGCGAAAATTCCGTTATTGCATATTGCTTTGAAATTACAATACTTTATATAAATTCCCATCGGTCTAAAGCAGCGATTTTCAACCTTTTTCATCTCATGGCCCACATAAGGAGCCGTCATGGCTCAATGGGTATGACCACTGCGCTAACGACCTTCAAGTTGTATGCTGCGCAGGTTCGATTCTTGTCAGGTTCATTCCTCCCTGAGTGTATTCCTCTCTTCTGTGTCAGTAAAACATTCATTGTGTGTGTTTGTCTATTATTTGATATTGTATGTCTTGTGTCTGGCGCACCATGGCCAAATATGGCCCTTGCGCCATAAAACCTCAAAACGAACCAACCAACCAACCATGACCCACATAAACTAATAACTAAAATTCTACAGCAAATAAAAAAAGGGACTGTACATTTTCCCTATCTGACGAAAAATAGGCATAATTGTGATTTATTTACACAAATTGATAACAGGTAGGTAGTTGAATTTACTTCACATTGAAGCAACACACTATTGGCGATAGTCCGGGTTCAATCCCGCAGAGGAAGATCCCACGCCAATACATCGTAATTTTGAACGACAGTCAGATGGCTAAGTAAACACCTAAGCTGGCAACTCACTCTCCAAACTTCCACACCACGCCAACGCGAGGACAGTTGACGTACAACAGCCCCCGTGCATCACGGTCTTTGGTTAGACCGAGTTTCGAACTCGCAACCCTCCGGGTGCTAATCCGTTACTCATCTAACTGGGCTACCACGACATTGGTATTCTATTCGGATAATATTGTTTCATAAATACCAATAACCGACTACTTTCGCAATCTCAACCCTAGATAAGTGTTTGACTAGTAATGCTTAGGTTCTCTCAAGAGACGAGAAACCAATTAAAGGAGATTCCGAATCCTTTGGGATACTTGCCCTAGATATTCTTTAAACCTTGTAGTAATCCTTGTAAACTAAAGACAAAATAACTTGTATACACATGATGGATTACATTATTCTTTGTTTAACCTCTCATGTGAACGAATAAGTTGGAATTCGTCCAGTGTTTTTATAGGAAAGAAAAGTGGAGTACACGGATTTGTTTTTCGAACACTGCTAACAATTTCGTATTCTCGAAGAAAAATGTTTGATAAGACAATGATTGAATCCACGAGACTAATGATTTGTTCTAGCTTGACACTTTGATGAATGGGAGATTAATAGTTTATGGTTGTTTTTGTCTCTTTTTCACAAGCTGTTCACAATGTATAAGAGAACGTCTACTCTAGTAAATATTAGAGATTCTGCAGATAAATCAAGCATTTCGCTAGAAGTTCAACAATTTAATTGTAAAATGGTTTCTGTTAATTACTAAATTACATTAATATCTATTAACCCTAATGGTTGTTGTCGCGACAAGGTATCTCGTCATTAGCAAAACTGACCAGATCTTGATCTCGTCATCATAAAAATAATCGGCAGTACCTTGAACGACGAGATTTCTCGTCATTAGCAAAATTGATCAGATCTTGAAGGACGAGATATCTCGTCGAAATCACTTGGAGGGTTAAGTTCTCATAAAGTTATTAATCGATTGCGTAAATCACACAATTGTATTATAATGCAAAATACCCTTAAACTTACAAGTAGTTATCGAATTCTAGTTGGCATAGTGGTCACTGCGTTTGTTTGCCATCTAGTAAGTCCTGGGTTCGAATCCCTCTTTGTAGTGTTGGTGATTGTTCCTGTTAATAGTAACTGCGGATTACTCATTGGATACTCCTTCACCAATGGCAGACAGTTCGTCTCTTGTAGTGCTGAAAGTGGAAGAGGTGACCGGATAGTCATTGGAAACAAAGAAGGTATCTCATAAAATAAATGCGTTGAGTTTTGAGAAAAATACGATTTCGTTGCCGGTTGCAAGAAAATTTTTACAGGAATTTGGAACGAGTAGATAGTTTCCTGCACTGCACATTACTTGATTCGAATAAAAAGCTTACAAAACGATACGAAATTTGGTGAAATGATGGATTACAATTACCGAAGTTGCAAAGTAAGAACCTTGCGAATATACTAAACAAAAACTGGAAAATAAAATAAAGTACCCGCAAAATTTTTCTGACATAATTTGCTAAAATTAGAGAAACTACAGCTAATAAAACAATATCAAATTAGGTGAAGCTATAAATTACATTTAACAGGGTTTCAAAGTAAAGACCTTGTGAATATTGTACCAAATAAAAATTGAAAACCATCAGAAAGGCAGTAAAATATCTATAAATGACGAGTTCAAGAAGAAACACCAACAGAAGGAAACAGATAGAGTTATCGGTACTTCAACTTTTTTGTATATAGAAAAATATCTGTAAGAGACAAGCAAAAGAAGAAATGCGAGCAGAAGGAAGCAGATATAGGCATGGAAACATAAATTGTAACATACATTGTTTCTATACAGTAAAATATCAAAAAGACGAGCTCAAGAGAAAACGCGAACAAAGGGTAAAAGGAAACAGCAAAATATCTATAAAAAGACAAGGTAGTAACATATTTATAAAAGACTAGCAAACGAACAGTAAAATACCCATAAAAGACGAACCTAATAAGAAACGAAAACAAAGAAAATTTTGCTAAGTTATAAATTCATATATAAGAAAAAGTCAAAATTCGAATGAGATAAGTTCATACGAGCTTAATGAGAGTAAAAGAAATATTTTATGGGAACATAAATTGGACTACATTAATATTGAACATTTTTAGAAGAATATCTTTTTAAGTTCTTGTCATAAATTGGATAACATTATAAATTTCTATATCTCATGATCTTAAGTTCTTAACATAAATTGGATTAACATAATGTGGAAAAGCCGATGTAGTACAATTCTTAAAACAAATAAGATCCAAATCAGACGCATCAATCTATTTTTGAGTTTGGGAGATGTTAACTTTAAAACTAATGTTCCTGGTAAAATCAAAATCATTCGTTATTATTCTTAATAATAACGAATATGTTCCAGAGAAAAATAGATAAAATTTATTTTAAAAAACTAATTGACAAAAAATAGATCGAAATAAAAAACTAAACATTTACTTCATTTTCCTGGATTTTCCCGCAATTGAAATAATTTAGTAATATATATGCCCGGATAATTAAGTGATATACGGGGTGTTTTAAAAAATATATGGCCAAATTGTAAAGGGTGGTAGAGGGTCTCAAAATAAACATTTTTGTCAAAGAATGTATGTCCGGAAATGCCGCGTTTAGGTGGAAGAGAGCACTGATTAAGCCAGTCGATATCATCGTTTCCGTTGCGTAAAGCGTAATTTCCCGCTCGGAATTTCAACGCCATACGTCGCTACTCGAATTCGGAGCTTGTTGCAATTCGAGCGGGGAATGACGCCTTACGCCACAGAAACGATGATATCGACTTATTAATCAGTGCCCTCTTCCACCTAAACGCGGCATTTGCGGACACACATTCTTTGACAAAAAATGTTTATTTTGGGCCCTTCTACCACCCTTTACATTTTGTCCAGATATTTTCGAAACGCCTTGTATAGAAGTTACTATACTTATTAAATTTATTTGAAAAAATATTTTAAAATATATTTAAAAAATTTAAGTGAACCTCAGGAAATTCGAAGTGACTGAAACAGAAGTATTTGATAATCTAAAAACAAAACTTAAGCACGAACGAATACCTTATTATCAATTACTAGATATTCACTTCCACTTATGTGCAACAAGTACTCGCACAGATAAGTATCATCCTGAACTAAAAATAACGAGGTAGTTTGATATTGCTCTACTATTTGTAATATAGATTATATGCCTCCTAGCGCAGGTGGCATATACTCGAATAGGGCAACCTTAGATCTAGAGATCTCTGCTTAGTCATTCAAACCTCATCTGTACCCTATTAGAAAAAAACACACACAGATAACACATATCCCGACTTCATATAGAACACAAAAATTATTGCGAACAGTATCATATTCAATCTGGATTATTTGCACTACTTTTCCTCATATGTATTCTGATACTCTTCTCTAGATATCAGCCATATCGTCGGCTTTGAACAGAAATTCATTAACCGACATTCTTTCTTGGAGACTAAGTGCTTATTTTCGTGGTGATAAAAAATACATTGTGGTACTGTAATCTGTTTGAAAGAAACATACTATGAGAATGCTTGTTATTTATATTTTTTGACCTAATCACTAATTGTCTTTAAATAGATCTAGTTGTAAAATTTGTTTTTCGTCAGTTTAGTTCTGCATTAAGCCGACGATGGACCGCGGTAGCCCGGTTGGAAGAATAAAGGATTTGGAACCGGAGGGTTGCGAGTTCGAATCCAACCAAAGACCGTCGTGTACATCGGGGCTGGTGCACATTAAATCTGTCTTCAAATGTCCTCACGTTAGCGTGGTGTGGAAGTTTGGAGAGGGGTGACAGTTCAGGTGTGACCTCGTTATCTGACCCTGGTTCAAACTTACGTGGTATTGTCCTAGGATCTTTCCTTCCGAATTTGATCCCGGACCGTCACCAATAGCCCATTGTGTTACTCCAGTGCGACGTTAATTAAATACCTGTCCACCTACCAAAGCCGAAGATATTAAGGTTGGTTTGGTTTGCTGCTCTACGGCAGCGACTTTAAACCTTTTTCAAATTCTTCGGTACACCAAAAATGTTTTTTTATGCAATCTGACAAAAAATGGGTAGATTTTTAATTTATTTACAAAAAATAATTATTATTAACTACTTTCTCCTTTTTGGCTCTAAAGTTTTTTAATATTTTTGAAACGATGTATTTATTGCAATAAAAATTTTTACCCAAAATTATTTATACATGTATTGCTTGAAAATATTGCGAATATACTTGTCAAATGTTCAAAATCAAGCCGTTGAAATAAAATAAATCTTACACAATTTAACCCCATTCACCATCCGTAAGGCACACCAGTACCATTCTTGCAGAACACCAGTTGAAAATCGCTGCTGTACGGTAATTTGTTTCTACGCGAGGCCTAACAGACATCTGTTAAGGAGACAGAAGTGTTTATAGAATACATATATAATGTCCAGATTTTTTATTCTATACAAATATATTTTGTGAAGAATTGTAAGAATCCGATTCTCTCTAATTTGCCCCAGCATCTGATACTCATTGCTTTCTAATATCAAAAATTATACTTTCTAAACTTTCCTGAGGTATTGACCACTCATGTCCAAACAAGCCGCTTTTCTCAAAACCATTTCATATTCCAAAAACCCACCCTTGAAAAAAATTGAAATCAAGATAAGATTAAGAGGTATATATTGAAATGCACGTCGAAATAAAAAATAGTTTAATCTTCTAAATGGTTTCGACAAGATATCTCGTCCAAGATCTTGTTAATTTTGTTAATGATGAGACACCTCGTTCGTCAAGTTCAGTCAGTTTAGATAATGACGAGATACCCCGACGAGATAAAACTGCCATAATACTACAAGAGGGATTGAAGATCCAAATAGGAAGGACAAATTGTCCCTTGCCCTGATGACAGTCTGGAACATACTTTTGCATCAGAGGCTGGTCACTACAGATCAGTTTCCGACGGGAAGATAAACCACCAGGAGGATTAATACATTTTATTTCCAAGACGTGAACTTCACATCAAATGACCGTATTTGTTTTTATTTACTGAATTTTTTTATTTTAAACCTCCTGGTGTGGGTTATCATCTAGTCGAAAACTGTCCTGTGGTTTCCAGTCTCTGATGCAAAAACCTATTCCAAACCGTCATCAGTTCTAGGCAAGGAATTATTTGTTTTGTCTATTTGGGGCATCATTCCCTCTTAGAATAATAAGGCAATTTCGTCTCGACGAGATATATCGTCATTCCCAAAACCGACCAGATCTTGAACGAGATATCTCTTTGAAACCTCTTGAAGGGTTAAATTGTCCCTTATCATTCCTGATAAAGTGCAGTTACACGTCCCTCACACTACTTAGGAACGGCCCTGGATTTGAAGATCATCGAAAAACTATTTAAAAAGACATTAGTTTTACATATTCTTTGACGGTCTTTTTTCTCGGAAAAACTAAACAATCGTACTTCATCAGTAGTGAAAGGAGATTTATTTTTAGATAAGGGTTTTGTGATGTCATTACATTATATTTTTGTCATTTCCTTAAAAAAGTTATTGTGCGGCGATACATGCCTATGCACGACGTGGAATGGTGTCAAAAACCTTTATGCTATTCTGAGGCAAACCATGCCAAGCATTCTGCTGCTTATTTTCCAGATCCCTCATATTCCAGATGCCGTGCAATTGATTTCCTAGAATTTCCCAGACACGCTCAATGAGAGACAGATCTGGGGATAATTCTGAACAAAGAAGAGTTTCAACATCTAGGAGGCACTCCTGGAAGAGGTGCACCGTGTGTGGCCGGGTGGCAGATCTTGGACACGTGATATGAAAGGCAAACCATCAGCTTGCAGGTTCTGCTGGATGCATGGCTGCACGGAATATAAGGGATCAAGAACAGCAGAAGCTTGTAATATGCATGCAGAGTATTTTACAGCTCGGAATGAAATGGAGCCCTCATGCTATACCATGCCTCAAATTACACCAAGTATTCTGCAGATGCGACTCCAGATACCTTATATTCCTGGAGTGGAGCAGTTAATGACCTTGTATATTCCAGGCATGCTTAGTAGGAAATGGATCTGGGGATATCTTTGTCCGGGAAGGGTTCAACACCACGGAGGCAAGCAGTGTGTGTCATAGTATTGGTAAATAGCACCATGGACATGTGACATGAATGGCAAAACAACAGGTGGTATGATCTTCTGGACGTACCGTTGCGCTGTCAAGCTACCTCGTACAGGAACCGTCTGTCGTGAGTGATGACTCCCCAAGCCATTATACCCTTGGAGTTTCTTTTACCATACTTTGAATCAATTAGTTAAGTATTCGTCGTGTTTACTTTCAAGTTGGAGATTAGCAATTCTTTTCTTCCGATTTTGTTACCTCAAATTAATCCATTAGTTTGAAATCATCCACTCAATTAGTTGCAAGAAATGTCATGAATTGTTACAGTAATTAACAAAAATAAATTTTTGGTTAAATTGTTGAACTATCAGCGAATTGCTTGATTTATCTGATAGTCCTTTAAAGATTGCAACATAAAGAAGCAAGAAATTAAAAAGGAAACAAAAGGTAGGTATAAGGTTTCATTATTTGAATAATATATCAATAAGTTTCTTTTTAATATTTTACAAAAAAACATGGGTCATTATAAGTTTACCTGTAATTATTTAACAAAAGCTTTGATAATCTCCAGATTTTGCATTTTTTCATAAGTTAGACATCAATACTTTTTGCCATGTAGCTGTTTCACGATTTTTTTACGCGCATAAATATATAGTACTGAAAACTTACATTCAAAACTTGATCAACTTTCAACTTGTTTTCCGGCTTAGATTTGTAGGTTCGGTGTCATGGCGCCATCTGCAGGTTTCTATACAAATGACTCTCTTTTTACAGTGAAATATTTATGACAGGTTTCTTTGAAAAACTACCATTACTGAGGTCATGCTGAGAGAAAATTATTATCTATTAGGCTAGAGATTTTCAGTCGAATGTGGTTTTTATATTTGAGCTTGTGTTAAACCTTATAGATACAATAGCTGATGTATAATTTGAGGACATTGAAATTACTTCAATTATATATATAGTAATAGAATTTAAAAGGATTTTCACATTTAGCAATGTTTCAAAATTTGGTGTGCACACTAAAATATTCGAAGAATGGATGAAAACAAGAAAATATCTTTTCTTTCTTTTGTTACGACTAGTTTATGGAAGTGAGACATTAAATTACAGGTTTGAGAAAAAGTTAGCACTTACGTATCGTAGCTATCGTACAAACAAACTGTGGTTTTCAGTATTGCTTAAAATTAAATCAGAATTTATTACATCAATCAAAACCAGTTTTCTTAGTTTCTCTATTATTCACTCATCCGTTTTTTCGTATTCTTTGATAAATTTAAAATTTTGAATATCCCATAACAGATATTTCACTTTTTGTGTTCGTCTCTTAATATCTTCAGTATTTTATATTCAATATACTAGAACTATAACTTTTGTTGCAGTCTTGTATGTTGTATGCTTAAAAGCACGCATTTGCCCGTAAGCATGCATTTGTAAGCACCCTTAAGCATGCAGGTATGCATTTACTCTAAAAAAATTGGCTTCCCTATTTTTAACAAGTTTAAACATTTAGATTTTACTTTTGGTCTTTTATTCTTCAATTCCTTATTGACCTTTCTTATATTTCTATTAATCATTCCTGGACTTTTTTTCAATACAGGAGTGCAATTATTTCCATAATCTTTTCGCATTCCATGTTTTATTCGTACATTTTTAAAAGTTTTGATAACTTTGATCTTTTTTTCCGGTTATGCATTGTGCAATACCTCCTTACTTAACTTTCAACGACTCTAGGGAATATAATTGTGTACTCTAATGATAACAATACAATAAAAATAAAATGATTCTAAAATATTGATAAAATATATGGGCCGTCATAAGAGAATAATGAACGATTTTAGAAAATATAAATATTTAAAAATATTTAGTTTCGTGAGTGAAAAACAAATGTGTGTGAAATAAATTTTTGATCAAATTTATTTTAAAACACAAATGTTAAATGTTTTAAAAAATAAAAACTTTCAATTGCCTTAATTATAACTTTCAATTACTTTCTTTATTTCAAATAGCATTGCAAAACCTCCATTTGCATATATTACAAGGAAGATTTACCAGAACAAATTAGTCAGAACGAGAATGGTATAGCCATATTAACAATACTTGGTGTAATTTAGAACTGAAATTCTTAATATCTAATAATAGACCACTGTGTTGCTCCCCAGATTGATAGAAATTCAACTACCTACCTACCTCTATATCTAATTTCAGATGTGTTTTTCTTTATCTACACTACTGTTTGTGAAAACTGCAACACTATGAAAGAATCATCAGAAATAAATGAAATTTATTCCACGTATTACTTATAGTGGTTTAAATAAACGATCAAATTTACAGAGAAATAAAACAAAAATAATCTTGTGCAGCCGCCACGCGCAGCGATGAGAGTCTGTACGCGTCGTGGCATCGAATCATACAGATTCTGAATGTCATGCTGAGGAATGGTATTCCAGATAGCCTCTATCTGATGCCAAAGTTCAGCCGTACTCTCTGCCCGACGAGCGGTACGAGCGAGTCACCGACCAATGTAATCCCAGACATGCTCAATGGGCGACATATCCGGGGAACGTGCAGGCCATGGAAGAAGCGGAACGTGTCGTGCACTGAAGAAGGCTTGTACATTCCGAGCATCATGTGGACGAGCATTGTCTTGCTGAAATACAGCTCCGGGAATGCGTTGCAAGAGGGGTAGGAACTCGGGTTCCACAACTTCCCTGATGTAGCGCCCGCTGTTCAGGGTCCCCACAATCTGGAGTAGGCGGGATCGCCCATGATATCCAATAGCGCCCCAGACCATAACGGCGGTCACCTCTGTAGCGTCTGACGAGTACACGTCCATCGTTATAGTCCAGATTGTAGAGGGACTCAGCTGAGAAGACGACTTGTTGCCAATCGGCACGCCGTTGGCTGTGTTGGTGAGTCCATTGTAGCCGGATTCGTCGGTGGTTCAGCGTCAAGGGAATCCTGCGCAGGGGAATCCTTGCACGTAGCCCATGGCGCAGCAGACGTCGACGAACCGTGGGGGCAGACAATGCCACACCTGTAGACGTGCTCCAATGTTATGCCAACGCACGAGAGGACACTGTCTGTAGTCCCGTGGTGACGTCATATTGAGTGGCCCACTGCCGGGGTTTCGACTTGTATGGTTTTCCATGGTCCATCTCTTCCACACACGCATCACTGTTGTGGCATTACGCCCCGTGCGAGTGGCAATTTCACGATACAAAGTTCACCCTCATGGAGGCCGATCATGCGGCCCCGTTCGAACTCCGTTAGTTGCTCGTATGGCACTCTGCATTTTTGGCGAGGCATATTGACTTCTAATGAATCATTTACAGCAGTCAAACGACGATACACACATTTTAACGCACCTTTACAGTACTTTTTATACACGGCTTAGTGGGAGGTTTAGAGGGTGTTTCTCGGCCCACACATGCGTGATCGCTTTGTAATTCTAATCATTTGCATATCCTAACCTGTTTTGCATATCCTGCAAGTTTCGCTTAATTTGCATGATTTCTTCATGGTGTTGCAATTTTCACAAACAGTAGTGTATTTTCGTTACTACTTACAAAGAAACAATAAAATAAAAAACTAATACAGTAGATCATATAACTGGAATGATTTGTTTGACCGTATGAATGAATGAATAAAGTCATATCTTGATACCTCGATCGTGGTAGCCCAGCGAAGGGTCATCTCGACCAGTCAATCAAGCCCAAAATTTCCCTTGCATATATAAAACCTTATGGGTATACGGTTCTTTGTGTTCACTAACTGTCCTAAAAGTTTTTACAGGAAGTTATCAAACATCTTGCACAGTATTAAGATAATACTGGTGTGATCAAACTAATCTTTGTAAACGAGCAAGAGTTTGATAATTCGGCCCACGTCTGTCGGGGTACCGTTCACGATATGATTCCACAGCGACTTATTGGTTTTCGATCGCTGACTCAAATGCCAAGTGCATATCAGTCATGTCAGACGAAATGATACATGTTACCCGAAGAGAATCAGCGTTTAAAATGCCGTTGTTCAAAACTGGCCAACTCGCAGTGAACCCCATAAACTCTCAGAGATCTAAATACTTCTTTTCAAAGTACTTCGAATTTCCTGGTTCTTGTCTTGACGAGGTATCTCTCCATTAGAAAAACTGACCACATCTGGATGGACGAGATATCTCGTCATTAGAAAAATCGACTAGATCTTGATGGACGAGATATCTCATCATTAAAAGAGAAACTGACCAGCTCGTGATCTAGTAAAAAATTGGCAATACCTTGAGAACGAGATATCTCGTCATTAGTAAAATTGGTCAGATCTTTGTGGACGAGATATCTCGTAGAAACGACTTGCAGGGTTAAGAAATGTACCCATGGAGTCTAATTCTTTGAATAAAAATTTTAATGATCAAAGGAGGGAAATCAGCCATTTCTTTTATATTCTGCTGAAAACTGTTATTTTCGTATGCATAGTGACGTTTGGTAACACAAAAACGTTAAGGTAGGGTCTGAAACTTGGCTGAGATCCTCCAACTAAATTTAACCCTCCAAATGGTTTCAACGAGTTACCTCATTCATCTAGATCTGATGAATTTTGCTCTGACGAGATATCTCGTCATCAAGATATTGCCGACTTTTCGATGATGACGAAATCAAGATATGGTCCTAACGACGTGATATCTCGTTCATCATGATTTGGTGAATTGTGTCAGTTTGACGAGATATCTCGTCTAAGCAACCACCAGGAGTGTTAAATTACAGTTTAAAATGGAATTTTATCAGGATTTTATACATGGCTCTTTAATAATTAAGCATTCCCAAATGGAGCTTTACTTAAAATTGCATCAGTTAAGAAGCAATATTTTATAAATTTTCAAACGTTATAAATGCTTCATAATGTCGGGATATCAAGTGTTCAAGATTTAGTTAGATGTTGCGATATACATGCAAAAAGATGGTTACATTTAATAAAAATAGCTTGTATTTTGATAAACAAATCTCCAATAAACAAACTGGAAAAGACTTGAACTATTATATCAGATTGTATGTTTCTAAAAGAGATTAAAATGATAGAAGATTTATTTTTGAAAGTATTCATGATACACAGATTTGAATGCAACAATTCTCATTTAATAACAAATTTATAATTTCAGCTTTTTGTTACATAAACACATATGCTCTCTCTCTAAATACATATACACTTGTTTCTTATACAGATATTTAATTTTTGATACAGATTTGAAGAAATGTGTCTTGGACGCCTTCGAAATAAATATTAAAATTTTTTTCGTCCTTTCCTATTTCGTTTGATTTTTAAAAAGAACAAAGCCACTTAAGGAATAAAGGGCATCTAAAATAAATCTCTCAAGGAAGGAACGATATCTATATATCAAATATATGCAAATGTTATCGGGTAATGTAACTCAAACCGATAACAAAAAGTCTGTTCATCCTCTTAAATCAAACAACGTGAATGCATTGTATTTATTGAAGAATTTATCTGCATGCTTATATAAAGAATAAGGGAAACAAGAATATATATAAATCTGCTTAGTGCAAAATTCAACTAAGCCATTAACGAAATAAAGCTAGGCTCCGATTTGCTACTTTTTTAAATATTTATTTTTTATGAATGAGTATCCTCTAGGAATATCTTGAATCCGTATCTGGTCTCTGCCCGCCAAGTAAAACTTTTCAGAGGGCCGCATCCGGCCGGTGGGTCGTGAAAACCTTTTTGTAAGCCAGGTAAACCTCTTCCGAAGTGACGTATCTGGACTGCGGGTCAGTTAAGCCTATCTATCTAGATTGCGGGTCTGATAAAATTATTTGTAGGTCTGTTAATTGCGTGTGGGTCGGGTAAATCAGTAGGGAAAACCGCATTTGAGCTACGGGTCTGACAGAGAATATTTGGCGGGCCGTTACTGACCTACGGGCCAGGTAAACCTGTCCGGGGGTATTGTCTGGACAACTGGTTGGTCAAACATATCCAAATGTCCATGTTAGAACTGATAAAAATATTTAGAGGGTCATGTCTGGTCTGTCGGCAGTATAAACCTATCAGTAAGACCGTATCTGGACTGCGGGCTGGGTAAACCTATCGAGAGTTTCATATTTGGTCTGAGAGCCTGATAAAATATTTGGAGGACCGTATCTAGTCTTAGGGCCTCAGATCAATCTATTAGTTACAATGTATTTTTCTTAAATGTATGGGTCCGGTTGGAAGAGTAGAGATTAGCAACTGGAGGGTTGCAAGTTCGAAACTAGATTCAACCAAAGACGGTCTGTATGTGAGGGCTGGTGCACGTTAAATATATCGCGGCCTCAAATGTCCTCACGTTGCCGAGGTGTGGAAGTTTGGAGAGTGGGGTGTCAGCTCAGGTTTATTCTCGTCATCCAACCATGGTTCAAAATTACGTGGTGTTGTCCTCGGGTTCTTATCCTTCGGGATTGATCCCTGACCCCTTCGCCAAAAGCCTTTTGTCGTACTCCGGTGCGAAGTTAATTCAACTATCTACCTTTATCTTACATGTGATCGTTGGTCGGTTAGTTAAACCTGGCCCGACGACAACAACAGCTATTTCTCATATAGCTAGCAAAATAAAAAGCACACTTTAAAACAGAGATGCACAGACTTGTTAAGACTAAGGGCCACATGGATTCAATGTCTCTTATGGGAGTGCCGCTCAAAAACCCACGAATTATCAATTATATATTATTTATATAACAAGTCACAGAAAATTTTGTTGAGTTATTGCATCAAAATGCGTAAGTCTCTTTGAGTCAACCTATATCTGCGAACAAGCATTTTCAGTCATGAACATTGTGACCGTGTGACTAATGAAAATTTAGAATCAATTTTGCCACTACGAAAATTGAACCCAAAATTAAAACAATTGATAAAACAATGCAATGTCAAATTAAATGTTCCATGTATATATAGATATACACACACACACACACACACACATATATATATATATATATATATATATATATATGATTATTTAGCAATTATTTTGATATTGAGTCCAATATTTGTAGTAGAAAAATTGATTCTAAATTTTCATTAGTCAGACGGTTCTAATTTTTCCATTTGTTAATATTCGTGACTGATAAAGCTTGTTCACAGATATATGTTGATTCAAAGAGACTTGCACATTTTAAAGCATTATCTATTAACGAAATTTTGTGTGACAGGTTACAGTTAAAATAAGGCATTTTGAGGCGGGCCGCCAGCAAATGAACGAAGGGCCGCATCATGGAGCGCCTCGACCAGAGGTCTCTGCATCCCTGCTTTAAAATATTCGATATTAATTTAAAAATCAAGTTACTCTTGTCGCGCGAACACTCAATATAGCTCTCATCTCTCAACCCCAAAACAATATGCATAGAATTTCAGCTAGCTGCAATCAATTTTATCAAAACTACCCGCCTGTATATCACGTAGTTATTTTAAACCAATGATCCAAAGAAAGCAGTGAGAAGCACAGGAAATGAGTTTCTTAAAAGACACAATTTTAATCAGCTCTCTCATGCTTGAAAGTTTAATGTGTTGCTCAGAGCATCGTATCTTCACTCAAACGGAAAATTTAATCTTGAGCTAGCATCATTTTTATGGAATCACTTGTAAATGATGTAGTCGGCAGATTTGCAATCCTTTTTACTTTTCCGTTTTTGTCGTTTTTTCGCATGGAAAGACTTGGATATATTTGTAAACTTTATTCGACAAGTTCAAATGATCCCTTAGGAAGTGTTTTTGAAAAACAGGTCACGTGAAAAGAAATAGATTTTTTTCTGAGAAACTAGGTCATAAGAATAAATTTTTCTGAAAGTTTGGTCATGGAGAAAGGAATTTCAGAGTCTCATTTTCATTTCACTACAAACAAAATAAATCTCATAGAGTACAAAGGTATTACAAGATATGAATTTTTCATTCGCCATATAGTCATAAAGTCTGTTTTATATATATATATATATATATATATATATATATATATATATATATATATATTTATATATAATCTGATATATCGGGTAAATTTTATTCAACAAGTTGAAACAATTCCTTAGGTAAATGAATGTATTTTGGAAAATTATGTCATAGGAAAATAAATGTTTTGGGGAAAATAAATGATTTTTAAATATGTCATGGGAACATAAATTTCAATGTCATTTTCATTTCTTTACAAGCAAAACAATAAATCTCATAGAGTACAAAAATATTACAAGATACAAATTTTTCATTCGCCGAGTACATATTGTTATAAAGTCTGGCATATTTGTAAACTTTATTCAATAAGTTCAAATGAATTATGGTTATGGGGAATTGTTTTTGGAAAATTGTCTTGGAAAAATGAGTTTTCTGAAAATTAAGTCATGGGAAAAGGAATGTTCTTTTTGTTGAAAAATTTGGTCATGCAAAAGGAATAGGTTTTTTTGTAGAAAATTAGGTCATGGGAATAGCAATTTCAAAGCGTCATTTTCATTTTCTAGGAACAAAAATTAAATCTCATAAGAGTACTGAGGTATTACGAGGAACAAAATTTTCATTCGCCAAGAACACATCTTTATACACGAGAATATCAACTCAAGTTTACAGCCTTTGGCATTTTACGATATATACATCACGGCTTTTTATAATAAAACACAACAGAGAACGTTTGGTTGAGTTTTAGGGTGGAAGGGCCATATTTGGCCAAACTGCGCCAAATAACGTCAAGTATATGGCACACACACAAAAAAGGAATGCTTTACTGTCACAGAGCGATGATACACCCCAGGAAGAATCGAACCTGCGCAGTACATAACTCGCTGGTTACTAGCACTGCGAGTAAACCTACTGAGCCACGACAACCACCCATAATGGAACAGAATACCAACACAAATATTAAAAATTCGCAAATGTATTGCAGTTAAAAAATTCACTTTCAATGTTTTCCAATTAGCTCTACCATATAATGTGATATATAAACCGAACCATACTTTGAAAGAAGATATGAGCCATATAGCAACGTATAAGATAATTATTCCTTCTCCCTAAGCTTGAATATTATAACAAGAAACGATTCCTATTACTTGCTCTAAAACACTTAAGTAGGCTTTAGATAGTGTTTGAAAGTAATTACCTTGGTTTAAAATGTTTGCCAACTAACTAAGCTAACTTAAGCCTATGCGAAAACTTAATTGGTGCACGTAGTTGATTTTACATTTTAAAGGATTTAAATTCTGAGTCATTAGAGTGTATCAACTAATTGTCTCCTAACACGATTAGATTATTTTCAAAGATTAGCTGTATGTACCAGCATCTTAACTTTCCTCGTCGTACTTTAATTCTTTTTAATCTCTTTCAGGTCGTGTGTGTAAATTTTTTTAAATAGCAGTGAAAATATAATTGAAAAAAGCGTGAATTTAGCTACCTCTACAAAAACTTACTTATAATACAAAACTATCTGTTGCAATGTAAATTATCTTCGCCATGAAGTACTTTTTGGTAGACAAAGATGCACTGTCTTTCATGCGCCTCGCTGAATTGGTGACTGGTAGACGTGAAGTGAACACTCGCACTTACAAACACAAGCCGGATGGTGCTAATGACGAATTCCACATGGTACGCTTCGTTGGATGATCCACAATGGGTAGTTGAATTGCCAATGCAATGCATATCCCTTCCAACAACCATCTGACAGCTTTGCGATAACGGACACTACTTCCACCCCTTTCACAGCTTCACTGTTTATTGCCACTCAACCTCATTTGAACAATCTGTCTGCTGTACTTACACTCGGCACAACTGTCCTCTGTACTCACACTAGAAATATTTCTTAATTGAATCTGTTACGTAGTAGAGTAAGAAAATTTTTTTAGTGAAATAGAGTTGAGCAAACATAGAAGCAGATTTGCACTTTTATTATTATTAAAAGATTAATAAATGATACTGAAAAAGATCTTTAGAAAAGCAAGAAAAATTCTGCGAAGATTCAGTCAATTTTCTTAAGACAACCTTATGAAAATGCATAAGACACAGATTCCCATTCTTGCTTTCCATAAAGATGTCACGTTCATACTCAGTAAACCTGTAGTAAATTTAGCCATCATTACAAAAATTAAGTTACTATACAGTATTTTAAATAACATTGTAACCCAACTCCACCATGAATCAATCTTTAGTAGACAAAGTTGCACTGTTTGGATGCGTCTTGCTAAATTGGTGACTGGTAGATGTGATGTGATCATATACACTTTCCAAAGAAGCCAGATGGTGCTTCTGGCAAATTCCAGATGGCACTTGTCTCCATTGGCGCACACTTTGATGGATGGTCCACGAATGTTTGAAGCTCAGCGATAACAGACCATTATCCGCTCCTATCACAGCTTCACTATCTTTTGCCGCTCAGCCTCATTTCAACAAACGGCCGGCTGCTCTCCCACTCTACTGCTAAAGGTAACACAGGACAGTCAAAAGGTCACAATCATCCATTGCATGACCACACATCCAGAAGTACACTCATGATCTCAACCCTCCAAGTGGTTTCGACAAGATATCTCGTCCATCAAGATCGGACCAATTTTGCTAATGACGAGATATCTCGTTATGAAGATATTACCAATTTTTTTAGGATGACGAGATCAAGATCTGGTCAGACTTCTTCTAATGATCGTGCTCGTGTTTTCTTCTAATGACGAGATATCTAGTCCAACAAGATCTGGTCGTTTTGCTGATGACGAGATACTTCGTCGAGACAACCACCAGGAGGGTTAATACAACTCGCACGGTATTCCCGATTGGCAGTCAGCAAGTGGCAGAATCTATCAAATTCAGCTACTCTAAATTGTGGAGGGGAATATTGTGGTAAACTTATCCACTCCTATAAAAATGAACTTATAATTGTATATATCTGTACCTTCGCATGGAAAGGGCCAATTTTCTCCTGTCAATACATCATGAAAGAATCAAAACATTGGAAATTACTTTTTAGTGATTAAAATTTTAAAAATATAAAAATTGCTAAATCAGGTATAATAGAAAATTCACAAAATGGACATTGGAACATTGGACATTAGACATGGTCTTTTTCTACAAAGGTACAGATATAGCAATGCAACCTATCTCCGCCATGAAATACTTTTTGGTAGCAAAGTTGAACTCTTTCTGAAAGAACAAATACTGTTTTAGCTTCCGATCTTTTCCCGCTCTATTTACCCTGCATTTGACAGTCAACGCCGTGTTTGTGTCTATAAATATTTGCTTTCAAAGGTTAAATTACTTCTTAAAAAAGGCAATAACAATTCAAAGAAATAGTTGCATGGACGAAGATACGAAGAAATAACAATACGAAAAAAGTGAAAAACAAAATGACGTGTCGTGGATATAAACTTCTGACATGTGAATTTTGGATGAACAGGCCAACTCAATACTCCAATTTCCAACTCAGTATCAACAGAAATGTCTCTTTTCCAATGTGATATAAATATCTTATTTTATTCAATGTCTCGTATCAGTACCTTCAAAGCAGCAAAGTTATGTCTAGAATAAAGTCATACCATAAACATTCTGAATTCTATTTAAAGTGCAAATCTTGACGCGAGACACAAAATAAATGCATTTTTGGCATTGAAACAATTTTGAAATAAGTCCTGACCTCATCTGTTCAAGTCTTGAAGAAAACGTAATAGTATCGGTAAATAATCGGTAAAATCTCTCTCTCTCTCTCTCTCTCTATATATATATATATATAGCTATATTTATATGTTTGAAATGGAAGGTAATATTTTTGCTTTTTAAGGGAAACATTATATATATATATATAGACTATCACTCTAGATACTTGTCTTTTGTAATAAATATAATACGCAAAATAAATTTCCAAGAAATACAAAGAGGTGCGTGTCAAGGTTATTTGTATCCCAGACAGTATAATATTTTATTTAGTATAGTTCAGAAAATAGTCTCTTGCAAAATTTTTAAATATGCGAAAGCATCGTGCAATGTGAATATTGGTGAAGATGTCACTAAATACAAGGAATTCCATCTTCAAAACTGACTATGTAACGTTGTTTTACGGTTTTATTTTAATATTTTAATAATTTATGTTTTGTGTCAGGATCTTTTTCTATTGTTTTACAGTTCTCTATATCCATGACCATCTGACTACCTCATAAGCAAGTATTATTTATTTCAATTTATTGGAAAATATTTATTTTTGTACTTTGTGTTCCAAGTTTTAAATATTTCTTTATTTAGATTTTCTTGCAATGCGTGTTTCATTAATGCGAGAAAAATGTAATCAAACATTGAATTACTGCGCTAATTGTCATGAGAAACGAATGTTATGAACCAATAATTAATTTTTCAATATCATATTTACTATATGTCGAAGTCTAAAACACCCCCAAATGACTTACAGATGAAAACAAGGTGATGAAAGTGGTCTATAGTTGTTTAAGTGGAACAAAACGTCTACCCTCATAAAACAAAAAAAAAGATGAAAATCTCGAGTTTAAACATGAACAAATTCTAAAAACTCAAGTTTTTAAATTTAGCTCTCCAAGTTCACGTGAAAAAGCTTCATCTTGTTTTTAACTTTATTAGGTCACTAGCTGAATTTATCCGGCGTTGCTCGGGTTTAATTGGTTAAACGTTGATTGAAAGTGATCCAAAATAACACTTTTTTGTCGTAGAAGATGCAAATATAGAGAAAAATAAGCGAGTGAAAAATAATTTAAAAAACTGAGATTTTTATAGCTTCTACAATTTTCTTTAGATCCATTTCACATACTATAGGTAAGACAAACCTACGAAAACTGGTACTGAGATGACTATACACAAGTCGAATTTGAGTTTTGGAGTGATTGTGAATGCCCTTTAAGTGTTCATTTTCTAAAAGAAAAATGACATACATCGTATTATTGCAGTCAGTTTTTTTTATCAATATATTTTCATTTGTAGCACCCTGAACCAGGAATGCGAATTTCCGAAGTCCACCATCATTATGAAGGGCTGACAAATCATATTGATACGATATCATGATAACCGTTTCAAGCAATTACACTTTATGTTGAAAATTCCATCCCGTATTTTACAGACGGGATACATAGACGATATGAACTGAGCGATTTTCAGCGCAACCGCACCGATTGCACCATACTCTAGGATTCTAAAAAACTCCAAGGTCATCTTGAGAGGAGACTCCCATAGATGCCAACTCTGACGTCTGCACAGCCAGACCGAGAGAGAGCGCCCCCTAGCAAGTGCTCAATCCAGGACGACAGGAAGTTACACCTTCTGCACACCCAAGACAAATAGAACGGGGATTAATATGTAAATTAATATGTATATTTTCGTACTTTTGCGGTAACACATTTACCAATGTTGGTTGTGCAATTTCCAGTTCGATCTTAGTCGGCATAGAGTCAATCAGATTTCATCTCATGATTTTCCTTTTACAGATGCTACTTGAGCTTCCACATATGCCAACAAAAATATAATAGCGCAAACTAAATAATTTATTAGGATTCAATAATGTACAGTAAATCTGTATTACTCAAAGACAATGGAAAGTAATTTCAGTCAAATTCAATTCTTCGAATTTGGGTACACAAATGATTCGTTAATTTTTAATGTTTCGAAAAAATGCAATTCATTGACTTTCAAATCACAGAAAACTCTCATTTTCTATAGAGATTATGTTGTATAACATGAAAATTCCATTATTTTCAGTACATATTTTAAAATTTGTAAAGTGCCTCATATGAAATATGTTCCAAATCGCCCTTATGTACAATCGAGAAATTCCATATTATTCCATATTATTACATGTACTTCAATCAAAAAGTTATAACATTTCAAGGAAAAGACAAATTCAACTGAAAACTATATAGTAACGAATTCACAAACAAAAGCATTTTTAGATAAATCCCGCAATAAAAATATTTAAGAACCTATTTTCTCTTAAATAATTGGCTTTTTAAAGAAGCTTCAGAAATATTTCTTTCCTTCACTTCAAATACAGCAATGCCTCTATTTGAAAAACAAACTCTCCACTGACGCTGAAAACACAGAATGTGTGCTTTCTTTTAACAAAGAAGCATTTTATACAAATTGCAATACATTTTTGAGGGCCGTGATAGCCTGATTGGAAGAGTAGCGCATTAGCAACCTGAGGGTTGCGATTTCGAAACTCAATCCAATCAAAGATTGCAGTGTACGTGGTGCACGTTAAATCTGTCGTGGCCTTAAATGTCCTCATGTTGGCGTGGTGTGGATGTTTGGAGAGTGGGGTGTCAGCTCAGGTGTGTCCTCGTCATCTCACCGTGGTTCAAAATTACGATGTGTTGGATCTTTCCCTTTGGGATTGATCCCGGACCGTCGCCATTGCCCATTGTGTTGCTCCAGTGCCACTTTAATTCAACTAACTACTCATAATGATCGCTATCTCAACGGTAATGGTAATTGTAATCAATTAACGTCGCACTGGAGCAACACAAAGGGCTATTGGCGACGATCCGGGATCATTCCCCAACGGACAACATCACGTAAATTTGAACCATGGTGAGAAGACGAGGTCAACACCTGATCTGGCTTCCCACTCTCCAAACGTCCACACCCCGCCAACGTGAGGACATTTAAGGCCACGACAGATTTAACCGTGCACCAGCTTCCGTGTACACGACGGTCTTTGACTGGTTTCGAACTCGCAACCCTTCGGTTGCTAATCCGTTACTCCTCCAACTGGGTTACAGCGGTCCAACAGTAATTTTGGAAATTAGCTAGCAGTCAAGGTTAGTGGCATAAATGGGAAGTAAACTGAATGGTGAGAGTGAAATGTTGCATTTCTCTTATAGAAAAGTGACCCACATTTTTTAGTCATTCTATAATCATCCAAGTTTACAATGGTAAAATAAAACTAGTGTTTTCAGTTCGTAAGCATATAATCAATTGAGTCTGATATATTTGTGTTTTTTCTGTATACAGAACTTAGTTTCTGAGAAGCCTACACAATATTTGAAGAAAACCTGCAATGTGTTTCCATCCCATAACTGCATTTGAATCTTTCCCTTTGGGATTGATCCCGGACCTTCGCCAATAGCCCGTTGTGTTGCTCCAGTCCCGACGTTAATTAAAATACCTACACACTTACCATATCTATAGTTAAAATATAAAGATACTTAAGCTATTTCATTATAAAATTGGCCGTGGTGGCCCGATTGGAAGAGTAACGGATTAGCAACCGGAGGGTTGCGAATTCGAATCCAATCAAAGACCGTCGTGTACATAGGGGATGGTGCACGTTAAATCTGTCGTGGCGTCTAATGTCCTCACGTTAGCGTGGTGTGGAAGTTTGGAAAGTGGGGTGCCAGCTCGGGTGTGACCTCGTCATCTGACCGTAATTCAAAATTACATGGTGTTATCTTATCCTTCTTGATTGATCCCTGACCGTCCCTAATAACCTGTTGTATTACTCCAGGGCGACGTTAATTCAATTTCCTATTTATCTCGAATAAATTTTGATAATTACCTGACGAGGTATTAAGATGTTCCATACTACGCGTACACTTTCTCTATACTTACATTTAAATACTCAAAACAATTACTGATTCATCGTTCGTCTCTCCCTTTACTAGCTGCTCTTGTCACCAATTAATTTAATAATTTAAGGGGCTAATTAAATAATGTCTGGGACATTAAAATGATTAATTTTTAAGCATATTTAAAATAAGCTTCAATTGACTACTCACTTATTTAGAGCTAGCTGAATTAAAAATTACTGCTTTACATTCTCGATTCGCAGAAAGTAAAGAAGTTTTAAATTATTTTACGCAAGTATTAAAACACATGCATATTCTTTTATTGGAATATTCTTGTTTATAATTGGATTAGCTCTACATAGGAAGACTTACTTTCCTTACTTAAGTAATTATAAATTTCATTTTTCAGACATACACAAACTCCATTAAAAGATTATCAGGTATGTTAATTTATTTTTTTCTGCCTCTACAATGCCCGAGATTGCATGAGTTTTGTCACGATTATTTAAAATATTGATCAGTCGTTTTCATTTAATATCATTAGTTTCCTCTTTCCAAATGAAGACATTATTTCTAAATAATGTTTAGTTTCAACATGATCGGGATCTTTAGCACCGTTAGCATATGCAATCTAAAAATATTAAATTTATCGTAAGTATACAACTGTTAAACCGAACATTTTTGTACTATTATTTGTCAACTTCTTGTGAGGAAATTTTCATTAAAATCTCATTTGTATCACATTTTATTTTACAAACCAGTGCTTTTTAAAAGAATTGTTGTATGTTTCAATTTTTTTGTAATTTACATTACCATTTTGTAAAATGTAATGTTAAAATCTAATACCTGAATGAAACATACTTTTAACTTCTAAAATTAGAATGGATTCCACCACATAAATAAAAGATTCTGAAAAAAATGACGCATTGGATCCAAAATGTTTTTGACGTAGAATACGTCTACAGTACTGGGTCCTTCGGTAAAAATCCGCGAGTAAACAAAAAGTACATCAGAGAGAGAGAAAGTGAATCTTCCATGGAGCTCCTGGGCCGAAAGCCCTTTGTCTCCAGATAACAAAGTCCTTGTATTCCGAATACGTTTAGGTTATCAGAAACTTTCAACGGTGTAGCAGTCTTGGGTGTCAGGTGATCAAGGAGGTTGTAGTTGCAGTTGGTGCGGTAGGAGAAGGCGTTACAATGAGCGGTAGGCAAGCCCATCACTCGAGTGAGATCTCGGAAAATATTAGAGTTCAGAATACCTGTGGCTACTGCGGTTAAAAGTAGTATTAAAATTATGAATTAATTAGAAGGGCCTTGGAGGACTACATGATTTTTCAAGGGGAAATTAGATTACTTATTTTTTTAAACAAATTTGAATTTTAAATCAAAAGTTTGGATTTAAGTTATTGTTTACATTTTTAGCATATTGCATAATGGCTCTAGATCTGTTTTTGTTAATTGGTAGACGATGGTCATATCTGGATCTCAGACTTCCTTCAATAATTTGGAAACTATAAAACTATAGCAAAAATATAATAAATGTGTTGAAGAGAGGAAGATCCAAAGAGTGTCTAAGGTAATAGCGTTCAAGGTCAGGTGACGCAATAGTGAGTGAAACGTGCGTCCGCAATTTTCCGCCGCAAACTCGGGACACACAGGGCCGCGATAACACGTACCGCCAGGTATCATTCGTTTTGACTATACGATATCTGTAATAATAATATTATTGAAAAAAATGATTAGATTCGTAAAAAATTCTAAACTGGTCGAAAACTTTATGAAAATTTTCAAAATGTCTCAATATCTTAATTAACCACTTACAGCACGAGTTTTTTTCGGAAAAACTAGTAAAAAATGATCAAGTTTTTTTTTGACAGAAAATGAATATATAGGTATAGTGTAAGTTATTTTTTGCAATTTCAGTTGTGGGGGGGCATTAGAAATAAAAGAGATACAAGAAATAAATAACGCGAGATACAAGAGCGCGCCCGTGTGAGACACGGGCTTGTGCAAATTTGCCGGTAACTTTCGCCCGCGTCAGACACGGGTAAATGCGTTAAGTGGTTAAAGAAGAGTCAAGTCTACTACAAACAGGAAGAAAGAATGAGTCAAAAGGAATCGAACCAGCTCCAAATGTTCCAGGCAGAGAGTAAGAGAACCTATAGACAAAGTAAGAAAGCCGAAGCCGCTGAGCGTGTATTATAACAGATAATTGAAGACTATGTGGGAGACATGTGCCTCGTCGACATCCGTAAATAACTCTCAAATTTATTAAATCTCAAATTAACTCTCAAATTAATTAAATCTCAAATTAATTAAATCTCAAATTAACTAAATTTCAAATTAATTAAATCTCAAACAAACTAAATCTCAAACAAACTAAATCTCAAATTAACTAAATCTAAAACTAACTCTCAAATTAATTAGATCTCATACAAATTAATCTCTCTTAACCTAAATTCTGCGCATTCACACATTTCTAATACCCACCCAACAGCCATGCGAAGTATTCTACGTCCCAAAGACTTCGGCCGTGTCTCCGCCTCCACCGATTTTTTTAATCTTGTTATAGTATACTAAGTCACGTTGAAAAAACAACATTTAATCCAGAGAGTAGTCACAGGAGAAGTGTAGTATTACTTAATTGGAGCGTACATTTACCCCACGACGCACATACTGACCAAATAATATTTCTTGGTTTAGAAAAATCCTAGCGAAATTTCTATTGGTTAAGAAGATCAAAACTAGATAGAAGTCATGCAGTGAAGACTGAAGATTGCAGAACGGATATATACGTGTGAAACCCTCAGAGAGTTAAATACCGATAATGACATAACTTTCATTTTCATTTAAATCCTTTGTATCTGGACCTGGAGGTTCTTCATTCCATTCTTAAGCAACAAGAGTATAATGGATGGTCATAAATCTGAACACATGAAGGAAACTTGTATTTTTTGTTGAATGAATCAAATGCCTAGCGAGACAGGGTTAATTAAGATTGATATATTAATGGATCACTTTTCAGTTTAAAAATTCTTGAGTTATGCTAAGAAAAAGTAAAGAAAACCATTATACCATATTTCCCATTTTTTCAAAATAGATAAAATTATGGTGTAGAGTATAAACACCTTAAGAATTTGTCACAAGTACACACACAAAAAAAATTTAATATTTTATGATAAATGTATATTTAATTAATAGTTAAGTACAAAGAAATAAGTACTTTTATGTTTTTAGATTTAATTTTAACTGCATTAAACTACTTTTACACGTTGAAAAACAAGTTTAATGCAATTAAGATTAAAATTGGGGTGAAAATTTCTCAAAGCAAATTTCACTAAAAATCTTTCCACCTCAAACCAAAATCTTAATCCACATCTAGTCTCCTTCAAAGTAGACACCTTGGGTCATCACACACTTCTCCCAGCGTCTTGTTCGTTTTAGGACCTTGCGCCATAAAACCCCAACATCCAATCCAATCCCCGGGACTTACTTTTCAAAACTCTGCAAAGTCCATTGCTGGCATCTCCTCGCCGTATTCTCCGGAATCGCATCCACGATCTGAAATCTCTTCCCCTTCATTTAGCTCTGGGAAAAGCCAGAACTCACAGCGTGCCAAAACTGGACTGTAAAGAGGCTGAGCCATCTGGGTCATTTATTGTTCTAAAAAACTGCTTGAGAGGTGAAGAATAGGCGGGCGTGTTGTGATGAATCGGCCAATCAACAATTGCCCACAGCTGCTTGAGCGTTGCGAGATTTCCGAATAGTTTCGTTTTGCTGTTAACCCACTTAATGGCTAAATAACCACATCTTTCCAAGTGGTTCATCTTCGTGGTTCAAAATTACGTGGCGTTGTCCTCTGATATTTCCCTTCGGGTTTGATCCAGACCGTCGCCAATAGCCCGCTGTGTTGTTCCAGTGCGGAAATAATTAAATTAATCAAAACCCTTATTTCCCATTATTAATTCATGATATGTGAAAAATTTATTACTTTCAAATTATAATTCACAATTTGGAAAATGCACTCAATAGAACATGTTACATGTTACGTACACATGTGCTTCGACGAAAAAGTTGTACTGGTTTTAAGAAAATAAATTTAACATAAAACTTATATTGAACAAATGTAACAAACATGTAATTTATGGGAAATTTCACAATAAAAATATTTTAAGACTTATTTCCCTTAAATAAATGACTTCATGATAATGACACTAACATATTTTCGTATCTCGAAATATAAAATGCTTCTATTTCAAAAATGGATCCCAGACAGACACCCCAAAAAAAAATTAACATTTTTCCCAAATTCCAATAGACTTTGATAAACATCTGTCTAGATATTGTTGTGTTCCCATATTACGTGTTCCATATTGTGTATCCAATATATTGTTTGAAATAAAATATTTTAAACTTCTGATAGATTTATATAAATATCTGTCGAGATATTGTGGTGCTCCCATATTATGTTTGAAATAAAGATTAAATATTGAATATTCAAAGTAAATGCCGCAGAATCCTCTTACAAGGAAAATAAAATTTCCTTCCTTCAATCTCAGTAATAAGCATTAGTCTCCAGAAAGTAACAAGTAATAATTAGAATATTCAGCAACATAGATTACATGTGGTTGCAATTGGTCCCATTTAATGAATCTCTATAAATTAACTTTGATCGTTAAGACCAAATGCTATTTCTGTCGTTTTATGTAGTGAATTTATTCTTACTTTAATTGGTTTAAAATGGTGACATATAAAGGTCTGTCAGCCAATCAGAGTACAATTGATTAAGAAAAACTAATCAGTTTATAAGCTTCCAATATTTTAATTGATGTTTTAATTCTAATATAAACGATACTTTAATTTATTTTAAAATAGTAATATTCGAAATACTGATCTGTTTTTGTTGTTCAACAGTAAATCTTTTTATAAAACAAGATACGTCTTAAACCTTGTCATTATTCTTAAACAAGATGTACAAAATTCCAAATCAATTAAAGTATAAAAAGCTTAAAGAGTAAAATAAAATCGGGTGTTCAGAATTTCATTTGTTTCATATTTTTATTACTTTACTTGAAATACCTAATTTAGATTTTAACTACCATAAATATTTAATTCTTATATTAGTTATATTTTTTAATTGTATATATAATCAGCCTGTAATAGGCAATTTTGAGTTTTATTCTTTACATATTTCTTAGACATTCTGCTTATTCGACTGATTTTACCCTTTCCTAATTCAATTTATTACGAACTTTCATTCCATCAAACAGTTCTAGCTATAATCAATCACAGTTCTCGTCACTTAGAATCTAAGTACTTTGAAAACTTGATCTATAAATTTTTGTGTAAATGTTTATTAACTAAGTCTTGTAGATGATATTTTCAACACATAATATAGTTATAATGATAATATAAACTATTAAATTTCATTATACATAGCTATAAAGATTACACGTCTTCAAAAGTAGTATTTAGATACTCCAAATACTTTGAAAAGAGTCAAATTTACCTACTGGTTTTCTACTATCGCTATAGACCCATTCTTTTGAGTGAATGCGTTACATACCATTCATGTACAGAGGGTATCTATAATTAAAATTCACCTATTCTAAACAGTCTTCAGCAAAAACTACTTATCGAAATGCCGTAAAATTTTTAGTACGTCTTAGTGATACCATGGGAAAGAAATTAAAGGAAAAAATTAGTTTATAAAATCACCACCAGTGGGATATTTCACAATTTTATTCTGATCATTACAAGGCGATACAGTGGCTATTTGGGTACAGTCAATTCAAAGAAAGTTCAATATGTTGACCACCATTATCTACTACTATCTGAAATCTCAGAATAGCATGTTCAACAGTTGAATGCAAGGTTTCCTTGTAAATGCTTCACGTGACGTGATATGCGTTCTTTAAGATCTAGGTTGAGACATTGTCCCTATAGACAGGTCTTTGAGATGCTCCCACAAACAAAAATTGCATGGATTCAGATCCGGTTACGGTGTGGGCCAGATTTTTACTGAACTGTCTGTTCATGACTGGTTCATTAAAATGATTTCTGGGTACCTGTTAAACACAATTTGCAATGCTTCGAGGGATGCCATCTGGCAAGAATGTTGTTGATTTAAAACAAGTAAGTATGAGTTTGTTGAAGTGCTGGGATCACTGAATTGGTTAATAATGAAGACTGTCGATTTCAAGAAAACGGAATATGCGGATGGAAATGTGCATATCTGATACCATACAAGCAAAAAACGTCCTTAGTGGTGATTTTTCGAACTATTTTTCCATGAATTTCCTTCCCATGGACTCACTAAGACATACTGAATATTTCGTGCCATTCAGATAAGTAGTTTCTTCTGCATACTGCTTAGAATAGGTGAACTTTAATTACAGACACCTTACATTTTAAATGTTTTATTCATTTAGAATACATAATATTTAGTTCTAGTTATAGTACCTAAATAAACTAAACGGACTAAATACAAGATGAAATTATTTACACGATAGTGAATCAAGGAACAACTTGGAGTGGATTTGTTGTTTACAAAAGGCAGACATTAGCTCTTACGCCATTAGTCCGCGAGCTCTTCAATACTTCTGAGAGTCTCAACTAAAACTTCTAAGTGTAGTGTACGCGTTGAAGTTGCCGTCATAGTTTCTCCAGAGTTACATGAATTGCAGATTTTAGAAAGATTTTCTAAAAGAATTCTATTTCTTTTTTAGAAAGACTTTAGATTTTCCAATTCGGAAGAGGTGTGCTCGCAAGCAATAAGTGAATCTGATTCAGTAGTATGCATTAACCTTCGAAAACAGAAAAATACTATTAAATTTATCATACTTTTCAAATCTCTCAAACCCATCCAAATAAAGATGGTCTAAAACATTGGTGAATAGCCCTTTATTTTAACCTATACCGATGAATATAAATAAATAATATTTTATTTCAGATTCTAAATATACTGGTATTAGCTCTCAAGCCATTAGTCTACGAGATCTCTGATACTTCTGAACGACCCAACTTAAACTTCTAAGCACAGTACACGCGTTTAAGTTGTCGTCACAGGCTCTCCATAGTCACATAAATTACAGATTGGAGAATCTACAACTACAATTCGAAAAAATTGAGTCCTTACGCAATAAGTGAATCTAATTCAGCTGCGAATACATTAATCTTCGACAACAGAAAATTTCTATTAAATTTATCATACTTTTCAAATCTCTCAAATCTTCCAAAAATATAAGGATGGTCTAAAACATTGATGAATAGCCCTTTAACCCATACCGATGAATACAAATAAGTAAGATTTTATTTCAGATTCTAAGTATACTCGCAGTTTTCCTATACGCCTTAAGCTTATAATCCTACGGCGCGTTTCTTTTTTGTCATCTATAACACAACTTCGACGTGATATGGAGATCGTGTGTGGGATTTCTTTTATTCATATCAAAAACCCTTTCAATAGCGTTCGGTAAAATATCGCAAAGATATCTTGCCTTTTCAAAGTCATATATCGAGAACGCATGATACATCCCTTTCTGGATAACACTTCTCACATACATACAGCGTTTATTTCCTCCAGAAAAGATTCATTTTTAAGTAAATCTGGAGTTTCCATCCTGGAGAGAGAGGAATTAAAATAAAAATTCCATTTTTCCGAAGGGTATTTCTTGATCTGAAATACGATGTCACCTGATGCGTTGGATTCCGGAAAGTAGCTCGCAGAGCAGGATGTCAAATATTTATGAAACATCTTTGGATTTTCTGGAGTAGGCGAGACTGCTCGTTTTCAGTTTTGAAGATATAGATCAAACCATGCGTGAATCTGTTTGGTTTATCTAATATTTCTTTTAGGGAACCAAATTTAAAACACCTGAAACTGAACCCAGGCAATGGCTTGACTTGAAAACTATTTTATATCAAACTCTTAATATATTATATATGGGTTAAAATAATTATTTTATTACTTATATAACATTGCAATAAATATGTGTATATAATTAGTAGGAATTTTATCACTTTGAAAAGAAACTACGATTAAAGATAAAATAGAAGATACATTTTTATTAAAACCGTCGACTGACCAAAAACTCTTTAAATTAGGTCATTTTAGAAACTTACAATTATATCTTTTGAAATGTCTAAATGAGTATTATTATGTTCTCAGCATTTATTTTATTTTCTAACTTCTTGAGTTTATAAATGCTACTTACCTCATGTCATATTTACCTTTGTGAACAAAGTTAAATACTTTGCAAATGAAGTAAGAAATTTTCGCTGTATCAAAAATGAATTTTTTGTATTTTATTCTCGAGTATACGATCGTGTATATTAATTTATACAGGAAAGGAAAAATGTAATTTTATTATGAGAATGCGAATACATTACGTAATCGTCTATTTAATTTTATTTATTTTAACTCTTATTTATTTAACCCCGAGAGGGGTTCTCCCGTATTTTGTCCAAACCAATATCATTAGAATAATTTTAATAATACAATAACCAATTTTACTCTGAATGGTATTATGAATTTTTGGTGATCAGAATGAGAGGTCAATAAAAATCAGAAAAACTAATTTGATTTGACTTGAGGAAACTTCAATGTACCAAGATTTCATAAGTTCAGTGGTTGATAACTAATTTGAATGTAATTTTGTATTTGCCATAACACTTTATACATAAGTGTGTACTACTACTCATTATGATGTAATTAATTATTGCATATGATTGTTCAATGTATGGAATTAAAAAAGTGAAAAGTTTTCTGAGTAAATTGGGACCGGACCCTCGTCTTATAAAAAGTAATTTACCCGACAACGGTCTCACAAAGGTTGAGAACCACTGGTGTATAAGTAAAAGTTTCTGACGTCTCTGTTGTCTTTCAGATGTGATCGGGAGAGCACGCCATGAAGATTTTCTTTTTCGTCAATCAAGTTATTAAGAAAGCAGGTAACAGGAACTCTAATTAATTATAAGTTAAGGTTAATTCTGGATAGTTGCATTTACATAGTTTTAAAAGGGTTGGGTAATTTAGACTTTGGAATTAATTAAAGCGTAAACTATAGTCCAAGCACATCGTCCTGCACACAATGGCTCCCCTGCTGGTCACTCCGGATTCTCCTGTCTTCTTCAGAACAGGATCCTTTCGGTTCTTCGGCTACCTTTCAGGGGGTCGCACAAAAATTGCCAACTGTGGATCTTTAAACTTTCCTTGAGGCCGAACCTTACAAGCCCTCTATAAAAGTAGTGGTACCACCTAACTTGTAACAATCACCAAGAGAATTTAAATACTATATAACAAAATTTTATTTATTTGGCTTTAGAAGAAAAATGGCAACTACTCTAGGGATTTTTTTTGAAGTAAGGAAGGTCATTAGGCTCACACTCTTTGGAATCGAAAAAGATGGCGATGCATTCCCCAGTGTTCCTCGAAAAAGTACACCAAAGTGATCGAGTCTCTCCAGATACTTAGAGGGGGTAGTTGCTGACAAAGAAACTGGGCCTATTGTGGTTGGTAATTGGTTAACTTATCAGCCATTTCATTACCATACACTTTGCAATGCGCAGGAACCCACTGCAAATTACTTGGTCTTTTAATTTGACAAGAAGTGTTTGATTTCCTCAATTCTAAAAAATTAGCTGCCAGGTCTATTCTATTGGATTCATGCAAAAGTTCGTCCAGTTCTTGGCGCTAGATGGCATTGCATCGCAAAATCGAAGTGTTATCGACTTCACACGTATAAAGTTTTGATGTTGTTTGAAAGAAGGAATTTCAGCGAGCATTTGGGAAAAAAATTGTTAATTGGTTGTGTTTTTTATATTTTGTTAAGCAATAAAAATGGCAGAAAATAAGGAGCATTTTCGACATAGTATGCTTTTATATTTCCGAAGAGGCAAGAATGCTTCGCAGACGCAAAAGAAGATACGAGTTGTGTAGGTTGAGGGTGCCGTTGACGATTCCATGTGTCTTAAGTGGTTCAGAAAGTTTCGTCACTTGGATCAGTTCTTGAGACAGAAACCTCAGAACTTCTATGAGCGCGGGATTATGCAGATAACGGAGAGATATAGAAAGTCATCGAACAGAACGGCACATAATATATTGATTAAATGCAATTTTTAGTAAGTATAATTTTTCTTCAATTTTTGTCTGAAAAACGGGACGAACTTTTGCATTAACCCAATACAATAGGTGATTTCAATGCAAGCGTGAAGAGGATAACTGTTAGATAAATGTAGGTTTTAGAGACAAATTGTTTATTTGGAATTTTAAACAGTCTCGAGGGTTCCCTCTCCCTCTAAATTAATGAATTCTGACCAACTCCTTGCCTGTTTGGCTTGACCGGAAGAATATTTATTCCCGTTATTTGTAGGTTGGATACTTTTGTCCTCATAGTTTTTAATTGTTTTTTTTCCGTACAGTTTTGTTCCGATGGTTTAGTGTTCTTTTGTATGCTTTCTATATTTTCTGTTCTGCCTTCTATTGTGAATTGAGGCTAAGTATGTTTGTCTGTAGTGCCTACTGCATTGGAAATAGCGAGAGATATTTGAGTTATGCACAAAATATATTATTGAGTTATACGCAAAATATATTATTGAGTTATACGCAAAATATATTATTGAGTTATACGCAAAAGAATATTAAAGTACATGTCGCAATCAAGCAAATTTTATTGAAAATGCATAGAAAAACAGTACCAAACTAAATATAAATGCATTTATTGCATTAATGCTGGATGCCTTGATTTAATTTGGTTTCCCATTTTTCAGCCATTTTCGACTACACTAGGGCTAATTAGACCATAAATTCTGAATACATTAATGCATACGGAGAAACTTAATGCACATTTAGAAACTCATTGAGTATAAATGCATACTGAGATACTTAATGCACGTTCAGAAATTCATTCAGTACAAACGTGTACTGAGAGATTATGCATACTTAGAAACTCACTGAGCAGGTATGTATACTGAGAGACTGTAGATTCAGAAACTCACTGAATATAAATGCATACTGAAATACTTAATGATCATAATGCCGCAGTACAAAAAAAAATAGTTTCTTTTTCTATATAATAACACAATACTTTAAGTTTTGTAGAAGTCATCCTCATCAAGAGAATGCACCTTAAAACATCATATACTAAGCAACACGTGTATCAAAGCAAAATATGATCTTATACTTACAAAGTAAAACCCAAAAACTTCTATTTAAAAGCTATCACTTTGTGTACAATTATACAACGCAAACAGACCACTTGTATTTTCAATAGCGTAGAAACCTCAAACAAGATGCAAAACCTCAGTATGCCCTGTCGGATGGAATACGAACAAGTTTTTTAGTCCTCAGCTTTTCCTTATTGGTACAGTCGCGGGAAAAAAAACGAACCATCCCCTTCATTTCGAGCACTATTCATAGTAGAGCAAATTCAAAGATATCTTTCAATAGGGTTGGTTGATTTGGATTTAATGGCGTAAGGTCCAAAAGTGAACAAGTTGCGCCAAACACATGACAACTTAACCCAATATGAGGAAAAATTTAAGGTTCATTTGTCCAACCAATAATAAAAAGTAGATTTAAAAATATAATATTTGAAGTAATTGAATTTTAAAAGAAATATTTAAACGCTACAATTAAATAGGGAAATATGATATTATCGTCGTAATGGTTAAACATTTTGATGAATTTTAAGAAACGAGAGGTAAAAACATTAGATGTAATTTAAAAATGTTATGCTTCGTAAAAATTGTAAAATATTTGGGTGGGGAATTTCCCCGATCAAATCTCATAAGTTTAAAATTGATGAATTAAAAAAGTATTGGCGGTGATGATTAAAAACTGGACAATCAATTAAAATATATTGGATAGTAAAAGGGACCACACACGCGCCACATACAAGAACAGTCTCTCCGAATAAAAGATGCATGTGTGTAAAACATGTGTGTCCTATTCGAAGACGAGTTAATAGGACATCGTAGTGTCGTACAGGCAAGGAAGACCAAGATGAAATGTTTGGCCGGACGCTGATGTGGAGTTTGCTACGAATTTCATTGCTCCAGTTGTTTTGCCATTCTTTCCACACGATGTCTCGGACAGCTTGAACGGAGATCATCGTATGGAAGGTTTATATGTAGTGGAGTCACAGCATTTTTGGCTACAGCAACCGCCCGTTCATTTCCAATAATTCCGAAGTGTCTCGGTATCCAACAAAAGGCGATACCGAAACCACGTCGGATGAGCTTTCTATGAATTTTTATAACTTCAAGTGCCAGGGAATGTTTACAACACACCGATGTTAAAGATTCCAATACACTTTTGGAATCCGTGTATATATAATACAATTGCCAACGTTTAGACTTAAAATATATTTTAATGCTTTGTATATGGCTAAAAACTCTGCAGTGAAAACTGAAGCAATAGATGGAAGTGAATAACTAAAAGTAATAGGGTCATAAACAAAGGCGCAGCCGGCGTAATTTACAGTCTGACCCGTCCGTGTAAACGGCTGAGTGATGACTAAGATGATGAAGATGAGAATTAAAAAGTTGTTTATAAATTATCGTACTTTTGTGTGACCTCTTGTAGTCATGAAATAAGTTAAAGAAGGGTAAATTTGGGGATCCCCAGGGTGGATAGTTAAAAAGAGGTCGTTCAACAACATTGATAGAATTAAGAGGGGTATCTCCAGGGCGTTTCTCACACGTAAACCAAAGGGAAGATTTCTAAATAGACGGTGAATTGTCCAAGAGTAAATTTTGCAGTGGATGAGTTGGATGACTCAATATGCGGTAATAAAGTCGAAACGACAAAAGACGCGTAGAAGCCAAAGATGGTTCTTGGCAAACTACATATAAGCTTTTGACTAGTGAGGTCTTGATGGCACTGGAACAGATACTCAGTGCGGTGTGATCCACAGTATCGAGCTTTCGTAACACAGACTGACGGGCGGAACCATAGGTTGTACAACCATAGTCAAGTCTGGAACGAATCATAGCTCGATAGATATTGATCATGGAGGATCGATCTGCTCCCCAAGATGTTTTTGAGAGTACCTTAAGAATACTAAACTTTTTCTCACAAGACATCCGCAGATGAACAACGTGGGGGAGGAAGGTAAGTTTCTGGTTGAAAATGATACCTAGAAATATTACTCTGTCCTCCACTGCAATCCTGATGCCACCCAGGAATATCTCTGGGTCGGGATGCAAGTTCCCACGTCTGCAGAAATGAAGACAGGATGTCTTCTGAGCGGAGAAGCTGAAACCGTTGTCAATACTCCACCTCGTTAAGCGAGAGACAGCTGTCTTAAGTTGTCGCTCGAAGTACCGCATGTCTTTTCCTTGGCAATGAATGCTCAAGTCATCCACGTACAAATTACCTTGGACATTCGGAGGTAGTTGGTTTAAAATATTATTTATTTGATGGAAAATAGGGTCACGCTGAGAAAGCTTCCTTGAGGAATACCCTCTTCCTGGATATAAATATCCGACATATGTGAGCCAATTCTCACTTGAAACTGTCGAAGGGCTAAGAAATTCTGAATAAAAATCGGTATATTTCCCCGAAACCTAAGAGAATGTAGATCACGGAGGGTTCCGTATCGCCAGTTGCGATCATACGTCTTCTCCATGTCGAATAAAATGGAGACAAGATGGTTTCGGCGTAGGAACGCACGGCGATCTTCAGTCTCGTGGGATAAGGTGTTATCCATCGTTGAGCGGCCAACCTTGAAGCCGCTTTGAAATGGTGAAAGAGCCTGAGTAGTCTCCAAGATGTGAGACGTGAATTTACCATCTTTTCAAAAAGCTTACACATACAGCTGGTGAGCGCGATTGACCTATAGTTATATGGATTAGTTGGATCCTTTCCAGGTTTATGAAAAGGTATAACAATGGCCTGTGTCCAAGCCAAAGGGAAGGCATATTCCTCCCATATGCGATTATACAGATGCAATAGGTTATAAAGGGAGTGATTGGAAAGATGTGCTATCACATTAGATACGAAATGCCATCAGGACCAGGTGCAGTTATTCTGGTCCTTTTAAGGCATCGCGTCAACTCCTTTTCTGTGAATCGACAATTATAGGAGAGCTCGGATCGAGAATGTAAATTAATGTGATGAGATTCTGCACGTTGTTTTGTGCGTTGAAATGCCTCTGAGTAGGTGTTAGAAGAGGAAGCTGCAGAGAAAGCGCGTGCAATGGTATTTGCTATCTCGACAGCCTCCGAGACATGTTGACCAATCTCTTCAACGAACAAGATTGAATGTTCGGAATATAGTCCCATCGTTTTCCGAACTCTGTCCCATAACTGTTTTGAGGAAGTGGCAGATGTTATGCCAGAAACATATTTTTGACACGATTCCTTTTGGCTTTGCCGTTGCACTCTTCGAACATTGGCTTTTGCTCGTTTGAAGGTTATAAGGTTTTGATCTGTGGGGTATCGGCAAAAAATACCCCACGCCTTTCGTTGGATCTTAATCGCTGCAGTGCATTCTGAAGTCCACCAAGGTCTGCAGTGCTTGTGAAAAGATGGAGATTTCTTAGGGATTGTCGTATCAGCAACTTAAATCATGACATAAGTGATTGTTCGAACTGCTTCATCTATATTACTCTACCGTTTGCTCTGTAATGGTGGCGAGATGTAAAATGTGACCAGTCGGCTGCTGCATAGATGTTGAGGAACGGTCTGTAAACAGGATCATTGCCACCGATATGGGTGACGAATATCGAGAAATGGTTACTATTCCGCAGGTCACTACTGACAAAGAAAGAGAGATAGGGTAGTAAAGATGGGGAGCAAATTACAAGGTCTATAGCATGAAATGTGCGTGATTGTTCGTGGAAGTAGGTAACATCGCAGTTATTGAGCAGACAGAGACAGCGATCAGTGATCAGCTGTTGCCCACGGGAATTGGTTTCTCTACTTCCCCAAAGCACACCATGACCATTAAAGTCACCGAGTATGATGAATGGCTCCGGCAGTTAATCCACTAAGTTCCCAAGGCTCTGTTGCTAGATGGGAGTAGTTGGTGGTAAGTACAGAGTACAGATAGGTAAGCATTCGTCTTGTATTCTTACAGCCACTACCTGTAAAGGCGTGCTTAGTGACACAGTAAGGGAGGGGTATGCATGGGAAGTGAAGAGCGCAATACTTCCCGATGCTCGTCCATCATTACTGATATTATCACATCGAATACAAGTATAACGACGTATCTTCGTCTGGTCAGTCGACTTCAGATATGTCTCCTGAAGTGCGACACAGGCGGTTTGGTACTCTGCAATCAGGGGTTTTATGTCATCCAACTTGCTTCGGTAGCTATTATTTAGAAGAATGTGGAGGAGTAGCTTTAGGCCGCTCTCGGGGGTTTGGGACATTCATATCGACTTTTATGTCGTCCTCTGAAAGTCTCGAGGAGTGTAGGTTAAGTTTCGGTTCTTCAGCAATCTGTCAAGGAATTTGATGTTCTTTTCAGTGAGGAGTTTTCGTGTCTCTCTTTTTTGTTGGAATTCCAGCTTTAGTCCGATGTTTGCGTTTGCTCTTAAATGTAGGACGAGAGGACAGTTTTGGAATATTGGAAGTATCGACCTCGAGATATTCAGAGTAAGCGCTAGAAGCGGATGTAGCAGTATCTTTCTTTGGTAATTTTTTTTGAAGTTGTACGTTTAGGTAGTGGTGGTAAAGAAAGCGGAATATTAATTCCGAAAGGGGGATCTGTTTGTGTTGATATAGTTCGTGCAGTTTTAGAAGCCGCTGCTGCGTATGAAACCCCAAATTTTTGAGTCCGGGATTCAACCAGCTTGAGGGCTTCTGGGTAAGACAATTTCTTATTGATTTTAACAGACTGTATTTCCTTTTCTACTAACAATTTTGGACAAGATCTAGAGTATTCAGGGTGCTCTCCTTTGCAGTTAACGCAGCAGCTTGAGGCAGTACAGCTATCACAGTCGTGGCCGGCTTGACCGCAATTAGCGCAAGTTTAGTTTCGGCTCCACGACAGGAGGCTTTCCCATGTCCAAACCGTTGGCACTTGAAGCACCTTATCGGGTTTGGAATATAGGGGCGAACTGGACAGCTCAAGTACGCCACTTTTAGACGAGGTGGAAGAGTTGGAAGTCAAGACAAGATGTTTGGTGGGAATGACTTTCGCCTTTCGACGTAAAGTTATTCTATATACTTCGCAAACGTTTCGTTCTCTTAGATTTTCGAGAATATCTTCCTCCGACGTATATAATAAGTTGGGTTCAGACATTACTCCTCGTGAGTGGTTCAGCGTACTATGTTCGGTTATAGGAACTGCAAAGGATCCCAAAGTAGTAAACTTGGAAAGGATGACAGCCTGTTTTGAAGTTGAAACTTCGATCAAAAGGTCTCCTGAACGAAGTTTTTGTAGCGATTTTATTTCACCGAGAACAAAGTGCATGGTTTTGTTAATCAGGAATGGAGATACTTTTTGGAGTGAGGTATTATTTTCGGATGCATCAAGAAGTTTAATTATGAAAAAGCGTGCATTTGAATTCAGAGTTTCGAAACTTTGTTACTCCCTACTAGGGGGAGTATAATTAGAATTAATTTTCATAAGGGAAGGAAAAGAAAATTCGGTCACTGACAGTGCCACCCACCACGGAGTCCTACACGGGGATGCAGACACCTGCACCAGCACTTGTCGGTAACTGTACGAGCACGGCGCACTCCTAAAACAGCCTCCACCCTTAACGAGGTGTCCAGTAAGTGGCCGATTGCTTAGCCATAGCCGACGACAAAGTGCAATCGGCCAGCCGATTGATACACACGGGACCAATGTCCACCTCCCGTTTACCTGAAGCTGGGACCAAAGCAGTGAATTGGGCCAGTCCCTGAACTGTCAGGATCCCCTTTTCCCGAATTTCAAATTTGAACAGTATTTCAAACGTATTTGGCCGCGCTTGCAAACGATCCGAGAATTATATTTATTATGCAAGTGAAAACTACATTATTATATTTATTATGGAAGGGCAAACGATCCGAGAATTATTATCCGAGGTCTATCAGACGTTTCTTAAACTTTTGGTTCCCCCTAAAATCGCCATAATGGGGAAAATTTAATATAACTCGAAACCCCTAACCATTGGAATGAGCTGATATTTTGCATGGTCATATTAGAAGTCCTTCTGATCGATTCCTATCAAAATATAGTAAGGTTCCAGTTCATAATTTTTTCGAACATTAATTGAATAATTACTATTGCATACTAAAAACTATTTCTTAAATAAAATATTAGGTGGATTTTGTTTGGGTTGATTAATAGTAACATGGTACAAAATATCAGCGCTATAGAAATATTATTTAGGAAGATATCTATAAAAATCTATGGAACTGATTTAACATTAGGAGTTCCAATCTTTCTGTACTCATAACTTGAAACGGTAAGACCTAATGACAAGAAATTTCGTAAATGAAGTTAAATTTTGATAGAGATTCGAAATTGTGTGTCGAAATGGGGTTTCAATTTGAAATTATGTAGTTGGTGCTCAATTTAATATGGGGACGGCCCCTTATGCAAATTTTATGCGTTTGAATTTATAGAAGACGTTATTTCCTGTCAAACGTCATCTTTTAATTTTCTCTACTGTTAAAATTGCTTGAATGAAGAGGGGTGGTTCGGTTTTTTTCCTCGACATTTAGTTCTCTACATAAATGTGCTTACTCTAATAACTTTCTTACTAAAATTATTTCAGATAAATTGTTTACTGCAATTCAGCCCTGCATTGAACCAGTGTGTGAAACGAAACAGGATAAATTACTCCTTATAATTAGGTACAAACTGTACCACACCAAATACAATTTCTTTGAGTTGATAATGGTATTTCTAATTTAATAGAAGTCACATTAATCAGTAGAATGTATCTTAAAGCAACCTCTGAAATCCAAAAGCTATCTATGGGTAAAATTATACTACTCAGACAACACTATTTTCAATGTAGAAATCTCAAGAAAGATGCAAAGAAATCTCATTTTGACAGTCTGACGAAATGAAAATAACCCATAGTCCTAAGCTTTTCATTATTGTCACATCTAATTCTCTTTACCTGAATGTACTTACTCTAATAACTATCTTGTTAAAATTATTTGTCATAAATTATCCAGCCGAACATGGTATGGCCCAGCTTATTACGATATTATATCCGTATTACGATACGGAAAAGGATTAATTACTGTCTTAGAATCCCGCATCGGGAACTCTGAGTATGTCTGCATTAATAGTGCCCTACTGCACTGAGACAGAAACCCAGTCTGCAGTGTTTGATTGTCTCATAATCATGAAGAGGTTGTCTAATCTGCCGATGCGCTTTGAAATGGATTTTGCCCGAGTTATTTCATCTTCGTGACGCAATCTTCCACTAAAATTTACCCGAAGAATGGATACCTTTCTAATGAACACCTCCGTCCAGGTGACGCAGATGCGCGGTTTGTTACATGTGGCACGTTTTCAATAACCTAATTTAGATTGTTGGGCAAACGCACGTTTTAATTACTACTGATACCATGCTTGTCAGCTGTCATATTCCAAGACTCATTACTGATTCGCCATTCGCACGTGACGGTCAAGACCAACGTATCGAATAGCTCTTTGCTCTTACCATTTACGGTGATTTAATTAAAAGGATTTCATTCGTTGTTTAATATTGCGTGAATGCAGGTTTCGTTCGGGTGCGCTTTGCGAGGTTAAAACCAGGTTCGCGGATGCGTCTGAGAGGTTTACATGGAGTATAGGAATTGGGAATAAGATGCACTCCAATGACTTCAAAACTTCTGATTTAATGAATTTGTACTTAAAATTACCATGTCAAACCGTTGTCCTCAACCCTACCACCTCCGAGATTTGAAATTATTGGCGAGCCGCAGTAGTCCAGTTGGAAGAGTAACGGATTAGCAACTGGGGGTTACGACTTCGAAACTGGGTCCAACCAAAGACCGTCGTGTATGCGGGGGCTGGTGCACGTTAAATCTGTCGTGGCCTCAAATGATTTTACAATGCTGTGGTGTGGAAATTTGGAGGGTGAGGTGCCAACTCAGGTGTTGACCTCGAAAACAGTTTTCCAAAAATCTAAAAAGAATTAATATTCTAATCCTTTTGTTATCCTTAACTTTAAAATTTTTTTCCAAAATTTAAATAATTCATGAATATTTGATTGATGATATAAGGATAGTTAAAATATTTAATTTTACGTAACTTAAATTTTGTAATGAAACACGAAAAGACCAAGTTAAAAATCTCATAGATGATATAAGCGTAATTTTGCTACTCGGTGTCTGGCAACGCCAGAATGAATGTTTTATTTTATGAATTTGAATTAGAATTTTCTGTTTATGTATTTGAGTTAAGACAGCAAAATCTTGCGGTCATATTTAAGCATTTCTAAATATTATCAGTATGCATTCTTTTTGTAATTAAATCATTATTGTCTTTATCAATATTATTCAAGTCTTTTTTCGAATAGCTCTATTTCTGAATACGTCCAACAAGTCGAAATTCGACACGCTTGCTCATATCTTTCGTTTTTCCGAATTCTGCATTCTTTCAATGAGCGGAATTTTATTTCTGTTTGTATTGAAGTTTTAGAGTATTTTACATATTGCAGATATATTATTTAAGATATTTTAATGAATTATTTATATCGCTAAAACATAGGTTCATTTCTTGGAAGATATTTTGACCAACTCTCTTTAAAAGTCTTTGGTTCAATACATAATGTTTTGTAGAATTCCGTTTCATAGAAATAAATTTTATACACAAAACAAAACCTTTTAAAGTAAGGTGTGTAACTTCTTATTTTAAAAGGCGTCTCCAATAGCCCTTTGTGTTGCTCCAGCGTGACGTTTATTCAACTACCGACCAACTACCTTATTTTAAAAGGACTGGTATGGAGTTAAAATCATTTCAAAACAAGATGCTGGTAATTCTGCTAGTTAATAAAGAAATAAACGGACCAGAATGTATTAGAAGGCGTACTAAGGAATTCAAGCACCCCCGAAATGTTCTGTCCTACGAAATTATACGTTGAAATTAAGTTATTCTCAGTAAATCGAAATTTTGGTGACAATCTTACTAATTTATGTCATATTATATAATATAAAGGTATTCTGCTCATTTTTTGTTGTACTACTTAATTATTTGTTAGTTTCAGCTTATAGGCTAACCTTGAAAACACGGATGGGGGTAATAAATTAAGCGAGAAAATGTGTGTTATAAAAGAGAATGACTATTTAATATTTTTAATGAATAAATATGGACCAGGGACATAATCAGAGAAGGTGCTAAGGAGCACCCCGTGAAAAATTTTCGTTGTTCCAAAAGTAAATGTAGAAGTCAGCTAATTTTGAGTTAAACGAAGTTTCAATGATCCCATAATTAGGTAATACGAAAAAGAGGTAAGAAAATAGTCTATAAATACATTCTGTGCAAGAAAATTGATTGGAGTGAAACAGCATGTGCCATATATATGGATATATAAAGAAAGTACCACAATAACAAATCTGATAACTATTATTGTAGAATTGACTCACAAAGATAAATTCGTGATTTGTAAGGCCCCTCTTTCGGCGATTCATGCCGATATATTGTGTGGAAGGAATCAAATGGAGTCATTTTGCTTTCCTGTGACAAATTATGTCAACTTATCTGCAGCTGCTGCTCCAGATCCTTTACATGGTGCAATTGACGGTCTAGCTAATCCCAAGTATGCTCAATGGGATACAGATCTGTGGATTTTTATAGCCAAGGAAGGATTTCAACACTATGGAGGCACTCCTGGAGGGGCAAGCCATGTGTAGACGAGCTTTATCGTGCTGGTAAACATCCCCTTGGGAAAAAGAAAAACAACACACTAAGGGATCTATTGGACGTATACCTGAGCTTTCAAATTACCTTGTACCACTACTAGTGGAATTGTTGACTACGACTCTAAATTTCCAAAACCTCAAATTGTTTTAAATTTATCGTGCGTATCCTTGTTCTCTTTAGAAAAATATCAGAAACGAAAAAAATGGCATCGATTAAATACATCCAAATCATGGCCACTGGAAAACAATTATGGAACAGAAAATTTTTAACACCTGTCACAATGGCGTGACAAATAGAAAAGTGAACACGTCAATACCAAATAGAAGGACTTAGTCACTGTGATCATAAGGAATGAGGTGGGTGCCAAGCAGCAACGGTGAGTAAATATATCATGAGTGGACCTGGCATTGGTCAGGGCTTTAATTTTGAATCTGGGTTTTATTGAGGGAGGAGCGGACAAGGGGACAATCTTGAAATTCCTCAGAGGAGCACAGAGATCTTATGGATGTCGAGAGTGCACGCATTACTGGTGAAAATCGTGCTCGAGGACCAGAGAAGTTTAAGTAGAGTTTCCAAGCCCCGAAGAATCATCTTAAGAATATCGTAGCCTGAATCAACGACACCCCAAAGCCCAAATGCCCGGAATCAAATGTCGAGGAGAACCACTCTATTTAAAGCTTCACATATCTTCACATCTGACCTCTCACTGCACTATCAGTTTCCATGATACTTCTACTGGGACCTTAATGACATTTAATATGAACTTTAACCAGACTAAGTGCTTCTAAGTGGAGTAGAACTCTATTAAACTAAAAATTGTTGTGCAAGACATTTTCTTCAATCCTAATGATAGTTATTTGTGTATATATATAATTTGCAATGAATAAATAAAAACTGCCTTCAATTTTTAACAACATATATACCACTTTAACGCAACACCTTTAATTATTAACCCTCATGGTGGTTGTCTCGACGAGGTATCTCGTCATTAACAAAACTGACCAGATCTTCATGTAAGGGATATCTTGTCTTTAGAAAAAACTGACCAGATCTTGATCTCATCATCAAAAAAATCAACAATATCTTGAGATATTTCGTCATTAACAAAATTGTTCAGATCTTGATGGACGAGATATCTCGTCGAAACCACTTGGAGAGTTAATGGCAAGTAGGCTTAAAACTCCAGGATGTAACGTGTTCAACTTAGGAATGGATTCATTCCTGTTTCCAAAATCAAAGTAGTTAGAAGTTCCCGATTACTAAAGTACGAGACACGCGGAAGGAACTTGAACTGGAATCTCACGAGAAACCTTTGAAAATATAGTTATTTTTCAATTTTCCCTAAAGCCATCAAACATTAGTTTCACTTTTGAACAGTTTAATCTTCTCTAATGCGTATAGATCTAGAATGCGGATGTTCCATTGGCATAATTGATTAAATGAGCACACTAAACTCAAATTGATTTGATATGATAAACTCAATTGAATTTATTCAAAAACTACATTTGAGAGCTTATGTAGATCATAATTATATCCTCTACAGTTGCGAAATACTATATTAATATAATTTGTCAATTGAAAACTTGTGATTATAGAATAATTCTAACGATCTATTTTGCTAAATGAAACAAGGATATTATAAGTAGTATTTTACAATTTTCAATCATTTGAATGTATTTACGTTAACTGTCCTGGTGGTTGTCCTGACGGGGTATCTCGTCATTAGCAAAGCCATTAGCACATCTGAGTGTAAGAGATATCTCGTCATTAGAAGAAAACTGACCTGATCTTGATCTCGTCATCATAAAAAAAATCGTCCATATTTTGATGACGATATATCATGTCATTAGTAAAATTGTTCAGATCTTGATGGACGATTTATCTTGTCGAAACCACTTCGAGGGATAATGCATATATATGACCAGGTTAAACTTCTAAGTTTCACCAGTCATTGGTTGCTCTAGGTTTCATCAAAGTTTTCACACCCGGTCAAGTTGCCGAGTGATTAGTGCTCTGACAATCGGGTCAATAGGCTCCGGATTCAAATCCCTGTCTTGACTTGAATGTTCGTTGCGGCTAGTAATCTACTTGTAGCCATACGTCCTAGTTTAAATAGCGATTATGTGGTGAACCGTAGAGTGACAGGCCAAACCAAAGTTTTCACGAAAGAGATTACCAACATTTCTCTTGACTAATTACACTTCAATACTTTCCCCACACAATAAAGATATGCATGATGAGCTGCAGTGAGATGTAATGGATGTCTGTAATGCAATTCCATAAAAATTGTGATTGTAGCGAAATATTTAAGACGCGTATTAAGGGAAGCGTGAAGCTTAAACAGGATGGAATTCACTCTAACGATAAAATCTTGTCAAAAGGACTGACAGTCGATTTTAGTGAGCGTAAAATAAACTGACACTTCATTAAATAAACAAATGAAGCTTTCGTTATTAAGGAGTTAAAAGGATAAAAGCCTACCTAAGTAAGTGAAGCACTCCTGACACTTTCTCCTTCAAAGCGTTTCATTGAAAGGTTTAGTGATGTAATTTTAATGATAACCAAGCTTCAAGATCGTTGAGAGTAGCACCACCTGTGCCTGTCTGTATATATACAATATCACCATCATACAAGATTTTCTTTCCCGGAACAACTTTATAAATCCGTATTTGAAGTTAAATTACACAGTAAAAATTTTTCAGATTAAGTATTACGTTCAGTTGAGGGGTGTAGTTTGGTCATTTAATGCTTAGATATTAAACTTAAAAATCTTGCACCATCGTTGAGTGATTTGTTTGTACAGTTGCTTATTGAGAGCATATCACAGCATCAAAAACGTACCAAGAGTTTTGAATAAGCCGTTTACAAACGTTTTTTGTCCATGGCTTAGTATGTCTAAATGTAAATCTCGATGTTTTACATATAAATTGTGTACAAATTAAGTTAAATAGATTCGTTTGTGAAGAGCCTTTTATTGCATCAACAATGAAGTGTGATGAAATATTTTAAGTCATCTTTTTAAACTTTTTACATCACGGTTTACTTTACTTAAACATGAATCTCGATGGATTTTTAACATAAAAACTGAGCACGAATTTAGTAAAACGGATTCGCTGGTTAAGATTATATCATAGCAACAACAATGTGATATCCCGAAACGTCTTAACCCTCCAATTGATTTCAAAGAGATATCTCATCCATCAAGATCTGACCAATTTTGCTTATGAGACGAGATATGTCGTCATCAAGATATTGCTAATTTTGCTTATGAGACGAGATATCTCGTCATCAAGATATTGCTAATTTTTTTTATGATGACGAGATTTAGATCTGGTCAGTTTTCTTCTGATGAAGAGATATCTCGTCCATCAAGATCTGGTCAGCTAGTATTTGCTAAAGACGAGATACTTCGTCGAGACAGCCACCTGGTGGGTAAGCCAGCCTTTTTTTCAAACTTTTTTAGTCCTTGGTTTACTTTATCTAAACGTATATCTCAGAAAAATATTTACAGAAAAATTGTACACGTATAAATTTAAAGATTCGCTTGTGAAAAGAATATTGCAACATCAACAATGAGGTTAGATGAAATATTTTAAGTCAGCCACTTTTTTGAACGTGGCTTACATAAATAACATAAATATCGACGAATTTTTAGCATAAAAACTATGCACGAATTCAGTGAAACAGATTAGCTTGTTAAAGGCATATTACAACATCAACGACGAGATATAACGAAACGTCTTAAGCCAGACTTTTACAAACATTTTTAGTCCTCGGTTTATTTTATCTAAACGTATATCTCAACTGTTTTTCCACAAAAAACAGCTCACAAATTAAATTAATTAAACAGATTCGCTTGTGAGGAATATTTTACAGCATCAACAATGAAGTGTGATGAAGTTAGATGTTTGGCCCATGGAAACACCGATGCAATCGATAAGGTGGGCAGGGGCTGCAAGGCTTGTGGAACAGGGACATCTGGAGAAGATCTAAACGCCATCCTCGAATCTCAAGTCCTTAGTGTGGCCACTTCTGAGTCTCGCTAGAGAAGTCTAGAAAACTCTAGGCAACTTGCAATTTAGTGACACTCCGGGAAAGCTGGCCGAATACCATGCATGTGTGTGTGCAGGGGAACATGCCAAGTCTCTGGTTCTTCCTTTGAAAATTGAAAAAAATTCTGTGGCCGAGGGGTCCTTATTAAGTGGAAGGGGACGTACACAACCCTCCTTAGCCAGCTGGTCGGCAACTCGTTACCATACACTTCAACATGCGATGGAATCCACTGGTTATGTATGGCAACGTCATGGGCGAAATTGGAAAGAATAGTAACAATATCATGCCCCGTTTTTTCTACAATTCTAGGCCATGATTTGAGGTATTGTATCCAACTCCGGCTGTATATCATAGTGTAATTAGTATAATTGTATATTCCAACCAATCGTATAGCGTCAATATAACAGTTTCCCAGAATATATTTTGAACTTTCATGAAAATCAATTTGTAACTAAGGGCACTTAATGTAAACAAGTAACTCAATTCATTTACATTCTAACAAAATAATTCTGTTTAACCCTCTGAGCGTCATGTGATTTTACAGTAGTGTAATATTTCTCCTACTCTACACCGTATATAATGACACAATCTATTAGTTGAAAGAATCTCAGGAAAGATTCTATAGGTCAAGAAAATCAAAACTGGTTAGAAGTCATACACTGAAGACTGCAGGTTGCAGAACGGATATATACGTATGATCCCCTCAGAGAGTTAACTTCCACTTCAAATTAGCCTAACTTAATTTTTGAAGCACTTGGCTCAAAAAGTTTGAATCACAATGAATAAAAAATGACTTTCAATGACAAAATTTCACCAACTCGGTTTGAAAAAGACATTTAAGGAAGATTCATTCAAATATTGGGGCCGTCGTGGCTCAGTGTGTATGTCCACTGTGCTAGAAAACTTCGAGTTGTAGGTGGCGCAGGTTCGATTCCTGCCAGGTGCATTCTTCCCTGGGTGTAATTCTCCCTTCTGTTTCAGTAAAACTTTCATTGTGTGTGTTTATTACCTGATGTTGTATATCTTGTGCCTAGAGCAGCATGGCCAAATATGGCCCTTGCGCAGCATGGCAAATATGGCTTATAAATTTATTAAGGACGAGATATCTCGTCCAGACAAAACTGCCCTATTAATCCAAGGGGAATGAAGATAATAAATTGTCCCTTCCCAAAACTGATTGGGCCGCGGTGGCCCGGTTGGAAGAGTAACGGACTTGCAACCGAAGGGTTGCGAGTTCGAATCCAGCCAAACACCGTCGTGTACAAAGGGGGTTGGTGCACGTTAAATCTGTCGTGGCCTCAAATGTCCTCACGTTGGCGTGGTGTGGAAGTTTGGAGAGTGGGGTGCCAGCTCAGGTGTTGCCTCGTCATCTGACCGTGGTTCAAAATTACGTGGTGTTGTCCTCGGATCTTTCCCTTTGGGATTGATCCCGGACCGTCACCAATAGCCCGTTGTGTTGCTCCAGTGTGACGTTAATTGAAATACCCCCCCCCCCCAAAAAAAACTGATTTGAAACAGGTTTTTGCACCAGAAACTGGCCATTACAAGGCAGTTTTCGACTCGAAGATAAAAGTCCAGGAAGGTTAAATATTTTCCAAAAGTAGTAAAGCTGTCCTCCATTATTGTCGTAGATAGTTAATTAACATCGCACTGGAGCAACACAACGGGCTATTGGTGATGGTCCGAGTAGGTGGGTATTTTTAATTAATGTCGCACTTGAGTAACACAACGGGTTATTGGCGACAGTCTGGAGTCAAACCCAAAGGGAAGGATTCAAGGACAACACGTAATTTTTAACCACGGTCAGACAAAGAGGTCACACCTGAGCTGGCACCCCACTCTCCAAACTTCCACACCACACCAAAGTGAAGACATTTGAGGCCACGACAAATTTAACGTGTACCCGCCCCCTTTGTACACGACGGTCTTTGCTTGGATTCGAACTCGCAACCCTCCAGTTGCTAATCCGTTACTCTTCCAACCGGGCTTACGCGGCCCTATTAAAGTTCAGAAAACAGTCGTTAAAAGTACAAACTATTGTTTGAAAACTATTTTAATGAATATCGAAGTGACTTGAAGTTTTCAGTTGGAATTATTATCGAATTATGTAGATTTCGAAAAGAGCACGTTTTGCACAAAAACTCTTAAGATCATTTCCTTTGGGTACACTTAGTTGGAAATTATAGGACATTTATTCAATTCTGGGACAGAGGCTTTTTGAATTGTTTTTATGTCATTTCGTGATGAATGGATTTTGTGCTCTTCAAAGAAGTCATTATGTTTTTTATTTTGTATTGGGTTCTCCGATTCTACTCAACCTTCTAAAATAACTCATTAATAATTTTAAGTGTGATAAATTATAAGAAATATAAACTGGAGTTATGTAATAAATCTTAATAGCTTGTAAGTAATCTTTTATCATATAAAAAAATAAGAATTGTCTCAGAACCCTCAAGACAAACTTTTCTCGCAACAAAGCAAAAACTCCTAACTTTCGTAACGCTTTTAAAATATCCAAGCTATGTCATTAAGTATATTTACCGTATCCACAAATGGTTGTCTACTGATTTGAATCATATTCGCAGTTTAGTAAACAGGTGTGATCTTTAAGTTACTGAAGTAGACATAAGAAAAACAGAAATGCGAATTCATTACAAATGTAACTTGCAAACTAAAACGTGAGATTAATTGCTTACTTAGAACTAATTTATGAGTAAAATTAGCCCTCCAAGTGGTTTCGACGAGATATCTCGTCCATCCTGATCTGACCAATTTTGCTAATGATAAGATATCTAGTCATCAAGATATTGCCGATTTTTTATTACAAGATCGAAATCTGACCAGTTTCTTTCTGATGATGAAATATCTCATCCATGAAGATCTGTACCGTTTTCTTCTAATGACGAGATACCTCGTAAAGACAACTACCAGGAGGGTTAAGTTTCACAAATATACAAATATTTTCAATTTAGATATATTTGAATTTCTCGACGATGCCTATTTCTATCGTACGGTTACTGGCGCCTTTACGAGTGTATGGGTCTCACAATACAGGATGGGAATTAATTAAAAGTAAGATTTGAATTGAAAATACGGACATTGCAAAGTTCAAAGAACTCTCCAATCATGCTTCCTTGTTCAGGAAATCAGCATACTAAAGCGTCGGTCAATCTAATGTGATTTAAATATGAATGATTTGAAATAACCATGTCCTGTTAAAAGCTGACAGTCAGCACAAAAAAAATCTTTATCATTTTCACGAAGAATCATGTCTGTTAACCCTCCTTGATCATGAGAAATTCCGTGATCTCTGGGTGGTATGATTTCTCAACTACAAGTGATTTTACACAAAAAACAGAACTTCATTTTACTTTTTTACATGTAGCTATCGTTTCATGAATAAGGAAAGTTTAAAAAGTATTTGAGGAAATGTTTACTTGTAAAATCTAAAATCATCGATTTAGCTAAAGCAATCTACCAAGTATTTTGTTATAAAAATATGAAAACGTGACATCGCTTTCTGGTACATTAAACGATAAAAAGATGTTTGCTCGATGTGCTGTAAATATTTCAAGTCGGTCGTCAATCCAAGACATCATCCCAACCACTCGCGAAAAAATTCTTCCAAGAAAAATTCGTTTAAAGCTTCAGTACTGTTAACGGAAGCCTATTCAGCCCTTATAGTATTTTACTGCTATACTCGTGTCATGCAGCTCTGAAGACAAGCGTAGATAGCTATAGATAAGTGTGATGATCTTTTGATTGCCATGTTTTGATAATAAATCGTTGTAAATAGGCTTTATAGAATTTACGTCTTTATGATGTGGTTCAAGATCCAAATTCTACATCTGCGAGTCGAATCTATTAATGGCTTATAACTAGGTCAATTTTACGAATTTCGACATGAAATGTGGCAGACATGTTCTTAAGACATTAGGTATTGAGGAATAAAATTACGTTAAATATACAAAATCAGTTTTTCCCCAAAAAAGAGAAAACCCTTCTTAAGTCCCGAGCCACAAGCCTACAATCCTGAATATTCTCAGATTTGTTGACCAAAATATATTAAGATAATTTTATTGAAAAAGCATAAATTAAATTTTAACAATTAAACCCTAACTACTTAAATTACTAATATCGATTAATTATAAATAAATACTAGCATTTAAGTAATTATAAAATTCCTCAAAAATGTACAGAAAAACATCAAAATCTCCTATCAAGACAACTGAAACATAAAATTACATAAAAAATATTATATAAATATATTTTTTCATTTATAAAAAGGAAATCCTCTCTTAATTCGAAGAATTGCAATTTAAATTTCAGAAGCATTTAAATACTGCTCAAATTTACAAATATGTTCTGCTCATATAATGGTAATGTATAGAAATTTGGTCGAAGAACCTTAATTGTTCAATGTAACACAAAATTTTCTTGCTCGCTACCTAAGGGCTATATCGATTCTCCAAGTTCAAAGAGCCATCGTTTTTCTTTCAGATACTGTCACTGAAGAACACTTTGTTCCGGAAGAAACTGGGTTATTCCTTATTATTGAAAATAAAATATGTTAACAGGATATTCGGTTCTAACTAGATATTTCGTTCTACTTTATTCCGAAGTTTTTCTTATGATTGATTTTCGTTTAATAAGTAGATACTTTGCAAGTTTCTTTCTTTAAAAGTTACTTTGTAGGCCATGTTATGATGAGACTTGCTTAAATATTCGAATGTGATTATGTATAAAATGATATTCTCAAGGAATTAAAAACATTCTGATTTTCGATTTTACATTTAAGGGGGAGGGACAAGAGAGTGCTATCTCCATTTGTACTCTTTTGCGAATATACCAGTTTGAAAGTTTGATCAAACTTTCAAATCTTATTCAATAAAATGAATTGTGTTTACCAATTTATCATTATTTCATGTGTTCTGTATAGTAATATATTAGATTGATGCAAAAGTTCGTCCCGTTTTTTTGACAAAAATTGAAGAAAATTTTATTTACTAAAAATTACATTTAATCACTATAGTATGTGCCGTTCTGTTCAATGACATTTCTCCATCTCTCCGGTAGCTGTATAATCATAGAAGAAATGGGTTTTCTGGCTAAAGAACTTATCCAGGTGACGAAACTTTCTGAACCACTTACGGCACGTGGAATCGTCAACGGCACCCTAACATACACAACTCGTATCTTCTTTTGCGTCTGCGAAGCATTCTTGCCTTTTCGGAAATAAAATAGCATAATACGTCAAAAATGCTCCTTATTTTCTGCCATTTTTAATGCTTAACAAAATATAAAAAACACAACCAATTAACAATTTTTCCCCAAATGCTCGCTGAAATTCCTTCTTTCAAACAACATCAAAACTTTACACGTGTGAAGTAGATCACACTTCGGTTTTGCGATGCAATGCCATCTAGCGCCAAAAACTGCACGATCTTTTGCATCAATTCAATAGAATAGACCTGGCAGCTACTTTTTTAGAATTGAGGAAATCAAACATTTCTTGTCAAATTAAAAGATCAAGACACCACTTTGCAGTGGGTTCCTGCGCATTGCGAAGTGTATGGTAATGAAATGGCTGATAAGTTAACCAAATTACCAACCACAATAGACCCAGTTTCTTCGTCAGCAACTACCCTGTATAAGTATCTGAAGAGACTCGATCACTTTGGTGTACTTTTTTGAGGAACACTGGGGAATGCATCGCCATCTTTTTCGATTCCAAAGAGTGAGCCCCCCCTCTAATGACTTTCCTTACTTCAAAAAAATATCCCTAGAGCAGTTGCCACTTTTCTGCTAAAGCCAAAATAAGCCACATTGTAACACAGGCCTACTTGAATCGTTTTCACCTGGCTGACTCCAACAAGTGCTTTATTTGCGGAAGCGACTTTAGTGAGGAAGAGACTTTGGAGCATATCTTGCTCGACTGCACCGGTGAGAACATTTTTAGAATTCTCCTTAAAGAAAATTTGTGATTCATCTTATATTACTGTTTTTTCTAATGTTCATTTTATGTATATTGCTTCTCTAGTTTATAGAAAACATCGTGTAATCGGGGTTCATACGTTGGACTCATGTATCAAGATGTAATGAATGGTAATATGGCATTGATTTTTAGATATTTCCATCATACTTCACAATTAAGCATTTTTATAAGCATTGCATGAAAAATTAGTAGCTTGGCAGTATCTTGACCTTAAGTACTATTAGAACGTTTTTATTCAAATATTTATTCACGTATGTTTCGATGTGTTTTGATAATTGCTTTTTGAATCATTACAAACATTAGATAATTTCACGACTGTACAAAATGTTACTATCTTTTAAAGTATTTAAAGTATATTCTACTTACAATAAAACTCTTGTAATGCTTTTCTCAAATTAGTGTTAGACAATTAATCTACAAACAAGACAGCGTTTCTATTTTTCTCTCAAAATGAATTATATTTTCACAATGCATCTGATACACACATTCAGATACAATTCCACTTTACAACCTGTTATCTACCCTGAACGACTTATGAACAGTTCTGGCCTTCTTGTGACAGATGAAGCCTTTTCAAATGATTATTTTCTAAAAAAAAGTACCAGCAGAACCATTCCAAAGGATTATATTCTAAAGGAAAGGAGTAATAAAACCTTTCCAAATCATTCTATTCTAAGGAAGGGACCAATAGAATATTTCCAACGGATTCTACTCTAAGGAAATATCCAACAGAATCTTTCCAAATGATTTTATTCTAATGGAAAAGACCAAAACTATCTTTCCAAAGAATTTTTTCTAATTAGAGAATCAATAGAAACTGTCCAAAGAATCATATTCTAATGAAAGGCCTAATATAATATTTCTGAAGGTTGAAAGAATCCATGGATTCTTTCAACCTTATCAAGTGCGTTGCGGGATAAAAACAAAGCTACACTACTCGGTAATCTCATGACGCTCTGTGAGGAGTTATAGGAATATAATTATCAATATATCTGTCTGAACGTTACGTGTTCTTTCAAAAGTAACACATTTATACACCAACTCAAATTCTGAAAGCTAATTTGCATGCAGTACTCACATGCAGAACTTATCTCGCATTTAAATAATTCCTCCATTTTTTCCACGTAGTTCAGTTCTCATTTTTCACGAAACGCGGTAAGAAGTTTCTGTTTCCCACTTTAAGTGGGTTAAGAAGTCCTTGAATGGATTTTAATATCTTTCGCCACCGCAGAAAATCCCCTTATTCCGACTTCTCTCCACATCATTAAATATCGCTTTCGACATCAACGGCTTATTTAAGCTATTTTTCCTTACAGAAACTTGGATTGTTGATTCCCTGGGGAACTGTATAAGGGTAATATTCTACTTATAAAGGCATCTCTTAATCATTCTCCTTTCGTCATAAAATGCTTCGGATAGTGGAAACGGAGTCCTTTTCACCATAATTATGAAATATTTCTGTGCGTTTGGGTTAATATCTTTCTTTCTCTTTATTTTAAGGGAATAATAAAGGTAGGTATTTTAATTAACGTCACACAGGAGCAACACAACGGGCTATTGGTGGCGGTCCGGGATTAATCCCAAAGGGAAAGATCCGAGGACAACACCACATAATTTTGAATCACGGTCAGATGACGTGAATAATAAAGAGAATAAAAACATAAGCTATAAATCTTATAAGTTTACAGCTAGGTTTCTCGGCTATTCGTTTTTCATGACTAATGTATTTAAAGTGCTAAAGATTTTTCCAAGGGGTTTCGACGAGATATCTCGTTTATAAAAATCTGAACAATTTTGCTAATGACGAGATATCTCGTCATGAATATATTGCCGATTTTTCTATGATGACGAGATCAAATTTTGGTCAGTTTTCTAATGACGAGATATCTCGTCCATCAAGTACTGCTATTGGTTTCTTTTATGGCGAGATACCTCGTTGAGACAACCACTAGAAGGGTTAATATAGGGATTTCATACTTTTTGTGTTGCGCTTTATGATGTATATGATCACATTCTGCATGAAATAATTATTTAGAATAGTTAATATTTAAAAAATTGATAAAATATCTACTAAGACTCTTTTCATAGTTTTTCATAGGATCTGTTATACAAATATTTAATAAAAATAAATAATAGTTTTAGTACATGCAAAACTATACCTAAAATAATTCACTATTATTATTGAATAATTTCACTATTTCCACGTAGTCCAGCTCTCATGCACTAAGAAGTTTCTGTTTCCCACTTTAAGTGGGTTAAGAACTCCTTGAATGGATTTTAATATCTTTCGCCACAGCAGAAATTCCCTTATTCCGACCTCTCCATATCATTAAATATCGCTATCGACATCAACGACTTATTTAAGCTGTTTTTTCTTTCTGAAACTTGGATTGTTGATTCCCTCGGGAACTAACTGTATAAGGGTAATATTCTACTTAAAAAGGCATCTCTTTATCATTCTCCTTTCGTGATAAAATGCTTAGGATAGTGGAAACGGAGTCCTTTTCACCATAATTATGAAATATTTCTGTGTGAGTTCACATATTTTTTCTTTGTTTTACTTGAATTATAAAGAAAAACTCTTGCATTTTCCTTGAAATTCATTTTTTATACGTCTTATCCTCAAGAGCACATCTTTAGATGTGTACGGGGTTCACGGACTCGAAGTACTCTAGTGATATTTTCTTTTCTCGTGGCATTTACTGTCTTTTGTTAACACGGGTGTCGCGTTCCCGGGATACCCACGCTATCTTTTTCTGCTTTCATCCCATTGTTCTATTCTCCAGTGTCACATTTTCCCTTTCATGACATTTTTTACTTGAAGTTGCCGGTCTTGTACTTGGCGCAGCTTGTTCAAGCATGACCTTTGCACCATGAAATCCCAGAACAACCAACCAACCATTGTTTATTCGTCAGATTAACTCTCCTGGTGGTTGCTTTGTCGAGATATTTCGTCATTAGCAAAACTGACCAGATCTTGATGGACGAGATATCTCGTCAATAAAAGAAAACTGACCAGATCTTGAGGGACGCGATATCTCGCCAATAAAAGAAAACTGACCAGATCTTGATCTCGTCATCACAAACAATTGGCAATATCTTGATTACGAGATATCTCGTCATTAGCAAAATTGATTAGATCTAGATGAACGAGATGTCTCGTCGAAACCACTTGGAGAGTTAACCAAATACAGGGCCCCACTCTCTGATTATATTTCTATATCGTCGGCAGAATCTCAGTACCTGTCATTTATTCGGAGATACCAACTGTTTATTTGCATGATGAGAAATACAGTCATATTGTAATCTGTTTAAAAATATACAGGCTGGGCCACGGAAAATCATCCCTTCTTGGTTTTGTTGCTGTATGTGAAATATCACGCGAAATATGGTCTAAAGAAGCGCCTGTTGGGAAATTTAAGAGGGAAAGTGTACGTCAACAATCCCAAGACAATAGAATACACTTCCCCTTTTAAATTTCCCCATAGGCACGTCTTTAGACCATATTTCGCATGATATTCCTCATACAGTAACGATACCGAGAATGTATTCTTATCCGTGGCCCAGCCTGTATTTTTCAAAACAGATTACAATATGAGTGTATTTTACGTCATGAAAATATATAGTCAGTGTATCTGAAAGATGTATATACTGTCACGATACCACTGTCAAAATGAAGTTAATTTTTATTTTTTGATCTAAAAACTAATAGTCTCCAAGCTTGCAGCACAGTAAAAATTAGTTTTGTTAGTTAATAAGTTTCTGAATGTAATTTTATATTGCTAACATACGCTATTTTTCTTGATCTGTGAAACACTTTTACGGACATCATTTAGAGCATATTTTATCAGTTTCTTAGCATTATTTATTGGTCTTACTTGTATCTTGTGTTTATATAGCTCATTTCTTATTGCAGTGAAACTTATATAAGATGTATACCCTTTTTTAGTTTCATTTGTACATCCTGATTTCTTATTGCAGTGCAAAATTTGTAAGAAATAAATCGTTTTATTAGTTTTACTTGTAGCTTGCATTTCCATAGCTAATTTAATAGTAGTGGCCTGTTTGTAAGAAATTAGAAAATATTTATTTTCATTAATCTAACTTGCATTTTGAGTTTTCAAAGCTAATTTCTTATTGTGGTGAAATATTTGCAAGAAATTAGAGAGAATATTTCGTTTCATTAATCTCACTTGTACTTGTGTTATCATAGATGGTTTATTATCGTTGCGAAATATATTAGTAAGAAATTAGAGAATATTTTTTTTATTTTTCTCACTTGTGTATCCTGTGTTTCCACAGTTAATTTCGTATCATAGCGAAATAATTTGTAAGAAACTAGAGAATAGTTCCTTTCGTGTATCATTTGTATATTGTGTTTCTATAGCTGATCGTTAATTTCAGAGAAACAGTTATCGATATTACTTCGAGGTCTGAATTACATCACTAATAGAATTTCTGTTTTGTTTTCCTACAAAACATTCCTTATGTAAGTGATTCCCTCTAGAGATATAAGATAATCCGTGAATCTAGAGATAAGGATAAACGATTATTTTCTATTCAAAACTTGTTCTTATTGGTAACGCTAATCGTACTTTGCGGTAGTGCTCACCTCTGTAGTTTGCAATAGAAGAGTAACCCCATTGTAACATTGCATTGAATAAATACTTAGTTCTTAAACCTAAGGGTTAACACATAATCCCACCTTACAATCTAAAGTCTTCTGCATGACTTCTAACCAATTTTGGCCTTGACCAATAAACTATTTCCAAAAATTTTATTCCAAGGAAAGGATGAATAGAATCGTTCCAAAAGATTATATTCCAAGGAAGAGCAAATAGAATCTTTCTAAAGGTTGAAAGAATCCATGTATTCTTTCATCCAATAGATTTTCTTAGTAAGTTAGTAGTGAGGTAAAATCAAAACTACACTAATAGCAAATCTCATGAAGCTCAGAGGGTGAATAATTTGCAGCTTTTGTGAAATGTGTGGTTGATTATAAGTTTTCCTTCGTGACAAATGCTTTTTGACATAATTTCTGGTTGGAACATAGCCATATTATGAATTGAATTTTTTGTCCCAAGGTTCCAAATGGATAACGTAAAGGAAATTGGAGATTAAATCAATACTTAAATAATTTCAGCGTTATTGTTGTTCAAGCATTAAAATCAATTTATATTAAATATTTTTAATTAAATGTCAAATAAAGCCCCAACATAAAAAATTGCGATACAAGAAATAAAAGTGCATCGAAAGTAACAAACCGAATCATGTAAAATGTATTAATTTTATTTTCAGCATATAAATTATAAAAACTATTGACTGTGCATAATTTTTCTAATATGGAATAAATATTTACTACCTTTTTATCAACGAAAAAGTAAACAGCCATTTCAAAGAAGAAATTATGATTCTTTTACCTAAGTTTTACCTAAGTCTTTGAAGCTATGTCGACTTTCAGAAGTTAAAATAATTACAACCAATACGTTTTTATGGTAGCTCATTCAATATTGTGTTTGCATCTTCGAGAGTTTTTTGCATTCAATCTTTTTCTATAATGGATATTGACATTCTACCAAAGCTTTTACTTATGTGGTAAAATCGTTTCTTATAACCTATACTTCAGTATATGTATAAAACATATTTAATTCCAAGTGGTAGGTTACCAGTTTTTATAAAGAAGAGGAATCTCATCTCGTTAATTACGCATGTGTCATCCAAAAAGCGTAACGTCAATTGAATCGTATTTAAGTAATGCTGTAGTTTTTTCCCGTGTTTTCTTTTAAGTGGCCTTTTTTGCAATAATTAATTTCCTTTAGATGAATTTCCCTTTTATTTCTTATTTCTCGAAAATTAATTCACACTCGCTGTCACTTTTATACTCTTTCCATAGTCATTAATCACTTGGATTTTTGTTTTGCATATTCAAGTGATTTCAGGTTATTTTTTACAGCTCCGAATTCCTGTTAAAGCGTTTCAATATAAGATGAGCCGCAACTTTTTCTAACCTGATTAGAGTACAAAGGGTTAACAGTCTTTCGTTTCTTGGAAAAATATCTGTTTCGATTTTTTGTAGTTCCTGCTACAATCAACGCCATGATTCTAGGGCGACAAACCAAAGCAATTCTCGGTTTTAAGAAACAACTCAGAATTGTTGAAAGTTATCTCAGTGTATGTATATATACCCTAGAAATCACGAAAATTAACTAGAATATGTCGATATTTTTTTATTAATTCAAAATATTTTCCCACTCCTTAGTTTTCAAACGATACCAAGTTCTTGTAAATATTCGAAATAGTTTTCAAGTTACAAGCGTTTTCATTAGGTACTGTCACCCATGTTCAGACATGTTTCCAAAATCTGAGACTTGATTTCTGAAGAACTGTTTTTTCAATAGGATGCTTTGTTCAGTGATAACTCAACAATTAATTGATCTATTAAAATTATTTTTGTATCATTATAATCTATATAATACAGTAGATGTTTTGACTCTCAGTAAAAGTTGGTTATAAAATAAAATTTTAGTTGAATTTTATGTCAAAATACCTGAAAATGTCTTGATTTTGTACTTTGGCGAAAAAAAATGTAAAAAATACCCTATTCTCTCTCGCAACTCGATTGAGGGTGAAACACGAAGAATAACGTTAGGAATAATTTCCAATAGGAATTGTCTTTCTGGACAAATTAGAATTTGAGATATCACTGCTCAAATATCATGTCAATTAGCTAATTATATCCAAATTAGATCATTAATGATTAGATTAATCTTACTTTTTCACAATGAAATGAGTCTAGGCACGAAAAAATGACCTATTGTACAAAAATTGGATTTTTAAAGTCAAACTTTAAAAAAAATCTAGTGTGTATGTACACCTTAAGTGCCATCGGGAGAAACATTTCTGTCACAGCTGCAAAATATAAAACATACCTGTTCATATCAAAGTAGCGTAGAAGTGAATGAGACATCCATCTCAAATAAAGAAAGTTTATCAAAGGGAATTCAAGTTTAACCCTCCTTGTTGTCTCGACGAGGTATATCGTCTTTAGCATAGCTGATCAGATCTCGATGGACGAGATTTTTCGGCATTAGAAGAAACCTGAGCAGATCTTGATCTCCACATCATCAAAAAATCGACAGTATCTTGATGACGAGGTATCTCATCCCCAGCCTATGGTTGAAAGAATCCATGAACTGTTTCAACCTTTAGAAATATTGCATTGGTCCTTTCCTTAGAATGGAATTCTTTGAACAAATTATATTTGTCCTTTAATTAGAAACGAATCCTTTGAAAAGATACTATTCTTCATTTCCTTAGAATAAAATCCTTTGAAAAGATTCTGTTGGTGACATATCCTTAGAATAGAATCTTTAGGAAAGGTTTTATTGGTCCTTTAATTGGGCAGTGGTAGCCCGGTTGGAAGAGTAATGGATTAGCAACCGGAGCGTTGACCATCGTGTACAAAGCGACTGGTGCACGAAAAATCTGTTGTGGCCTCAAATGTCCACGCGTTGACGTGATGTGAAAGTTTGGGGAGTGGGGTGCCAGCTCAGGTGTGACCTCGTCATCTGACCGAGGTTCACAATCCAAATTTCCACACCACGCCAACATGAGGACGTTTGAGGCCACGGCAGATTTAAAGTGCACCAGACCCCGTGTACATGACGGTCTTTGGCTGGGCCGAGTTTTGAACTCGCAACCTTCCGATTGCTAAACCGCTACTCTTCCAGCGGGCTGCCACGGGCCCGTTGGAAGAGAAACTGCAAAAAGAAAACTATAATAATTTCTTAACTCTGGGAATAGTAATACTTTTTTCACATAAATCATGCAAACAATAAAAAAATGAGAGAATCGCGTCTTGTGGATGTCACACTTAGTGATGTTTATTTTATCCTTGTTCTTATACCAAAAGTTGCTGTTCGGATTCGATTTCTGGCGAAATTCGTCCCGTATTGATGACATTTTCCGTTACTATTGTTGTGTAAATTGATTCTTGAACTAATATTATAAAAGCATAGGAGGGGGCACATAAAGATCAGTTCAAAAAATTAGAAAGAATTAAGAAAATCGGTTTTTACTGATGTTTAATTAACAGTTTTTACACCCTGGGTGAAATCAAACCTGGGCAATGATTCGATTGATATGGTCTCAGGAACGAAATGCTATGTTTTCCCAATTAAGAGTAATTATTGAAATTGCCAACGTGCTACATACAAATTAGTAGATTAGACCTATTTTGGTTAAGTGACTCATTTGGTCATTATAATGTCCTAGACATCTCGCTAGAACAGTTCATAATGGATTGAAACTCTCGGGTGTAAATATCAAATTAAATTACTCGCTTTTAACCCTCTGATGGGTTCACAAACATTATTTCACCTTGCAACCTGCAATTTCCCCTGCATGACTTCTACACAGTTTGGATCTTCTTGGCCAGTAGAATCTTTCCAAAGGATACTATTCGAAGCAAATGATCAATAGTATCTTTCCAAATTATTCTCGTCTAAGGAAATAAGCAATGGAATATTTTCAAAGGATCTCTTGCCGTGGTAGCCTGGTTGGAAGAATAACTGACTAGCGACCGGATGGTTGCAAATTTGAATCGAACCAAAGACCGTAGTGTACAAGAGGAGGCTGGTGCACGTTAAATCTGCCGTGGCCTCAAATGTCATCACGTTGGCGTAGTGTGGAAGTTCGGATAGTGGGGTGTGACCTCGACATCTGACAGTGGTTCAAAATTATGTGGTGTTGTCCTAGGATATTTCCCTTCGAATTTGATCCTGGACCGTCACCAATAGCCCGTTGCGCTGCTCCAGTGTGACGTTAATTAAATACCTACCTATCAAAGGATTATCTTCTAAAGAAATTATCACTAGTATCTTTCCTAGAAATGAGGAATAAAATAATTCCAAATGTTTCTATTCAAAGGAAATAAGGAATAGAATCTTTCCAAAGGACCAAGAAACTGGACTCCTTATTGAAAGTTATCGCGTCATATGACCGTGGTTCAAAGTTACAAAGTGTCCTCGGGATTGATCCTGAAACGTCGCCAATAGCCCGTTGCATTGCTCCAGTGCGACGCAAATTCATCTATGTACCTACCTCAAGTGTAATCAGCAGGAAAGTTAAGTGGCGTAGAAGTGGAGTTATCTTTCTCACGTTAGGAAAGTTTCTCAAACTGGTTTTCAAGTTTAAGTGAAGAGGAGCTGGGATATGATTGATTGTTGAGTGGTTATCACTATGGCCCTCGGATGAACATGCTGTAGTTTCAATGGGCATGGATGTTCGTAGCTGTTCAAAATCTACTCTTAGTTTGGAAATTGAATTTCAACGTAAATTGATCAAATATATCGTGTAAGCACTAAGGATAACTTATTCTTAGTACTTTTAGGGCTATATAAAGGGTATTCATTTATAAGGTCTCACACATTATAGAGGTGTAAAGAGCTTATCGGAGTATAAAGGATGTTCCCCAATAAAATATTTCACATAAAGCATTTTATGTTATTGATCCCAGATTGTCGCAATAGGTAGTGTGTTGCTCCAGTGCGACATATCTTCAACTACCTATCTACCTTAGTGCAATCTTCAGGTAGGTAGGTATTTTAATTAACGTCACACTGGAGCAACACAGCGGGCTATTGGCAACGGTCCGGGATCAATCCCGAAGGGAAAGAACCGAGGAAACTTGACGTTCTTTTGAACCACGTCAGATGGTTCAACAATCGGACAACCGGATTGTTGCGAGTTCGAGACTTGATCCTACCAAAGACCGTGAGGCTGGTGCAAGTTAAATCTGTCATGGCCTCAAATGTCCTCCCGTTGGCTTGGTGTGGAAGTTTGGAGAGTGGGGTGCCAGCTCAGGTGTTGTCCCCATCAGTTGTCCTCGGATCTTTCTCATCGTTATTGATCCCGAACTATATATATACACACACACACACACACACATATATATATATATATATATATATACAGAGGGTGGGCAAAATAATATGAACACCTGTGAAATTAGACAAAATCTTTATTAATAGGTTGTTGCCCCTTCTTTTGCATCAGTTACAGCTTGTATCCGTCATGGAATGGACAAATACAAGTCATGCACAACAGTTACAGGGATACGTAGCCACTCCTCCTGCAAAAAGGTCACTAATTCAGAAAGTGGTGTTGGAGGTGGAAACCTACTGCGCCGTTTGCCCTCCAAAATACCCCACAAAGGTTCAATTATATTAAGATCAGGGGACTGAGGGGGCCACACGAGGTGTTGCAGTTCATCAAGCCAGTCGCCGACAATTCCAGCAGTGTGAATGGGCGCATTATCATCTTGGAACACAGGTCGAGAATCAGGGAACCATTTCTTCATCCAAAGTTTGCACCATTGGATGAAGATGGTCGGCCAGAATACTGACATAAACCGGTGCTCTAACCCGCCCTTGCAGGACAAGTGACCGAGACCATGGTAAGACATCGCACCCCACAGCATCACTGATCCCCTCCATGCTTAACAGTAGGAAGGAGACAGTCAACATCAAAGACTTGTGCTGGCATTCTCCAAACGTAAACGCGTCCGTTAGTCTGGAATAATGTAAACGAAAATTCGTCTGACCAGATGACATTCTCCCATTGTTGTTGTATCCAATTCTTATGGTCGTGACATCATTTTCGTCGTATCAAGGCATTGCATGGTGTCACCAATGGTTTTGGAATAGCCGCTCTACCGTGTATGTTTGTTGCATGCAGTTCGCGGCGGATAGTTTTTGTCGATACACCTTCCTGTAGATGTGTGTTCATCTCTGATGATTTCTGGGATGCTGTTGTCTTGTACTTTCTGGCCACAATCCGCTTCAAATCCCTTCTGTCTCTATCAGTCAGTTTCGTCCACTGTTATGCTTGGCAGATGATGTCTTTCCCTGTTTGCTGTAGGCTGTCATTACCGTCGACACGGTACTTCTCCCGACACCAACAAGGGTGGCCGTTTTCGTTACTGAGGCTCCGGCAAGACGGGCTCCAACAATCATGCCTCTTTCGAAATCTGTGAGGTCAGCCATAACGAAGTTTTAGCGCCCCAATATATTTCGCATGCGAACGCTATCACTGCTACTAACAGACTGATGTGTGCAGATTTTCGCCCGCTAGGTGACACTCATCCACACTAGAGGGCGGGAGTATACGACAGGTTCCGTCGAGTGTTGTTTTGTCACAGAATGCAAATTACACACAGATTACAAATTACACAGAATACAGAATTACAAAATATACAAAACATTAAAACGTGAAATAATAGAAATGCAGACCAGCAAAATGCCAAAAGATCAAAAAGCAGACAAGTAAAAAACCAAAAAGCCAAAAAAGTTGGGGGTAAAAAATAGTCAAGCAGAATCCAGAAAGCAGAAGGCAGAACTGTCCATGTATGCGCGCTAAAGCTGCAAACACAACATGGATAGTAAAATAATTCAAAATTACAAACCAAAACAAAGAGAAATCCAAAAATTTCAAAATAAAAAATTTAAGAAAATTTTGAAAAAAATGATGAAGTGTTGGTGGATGAGGGCGTCATCAAGGAGGAGCCTCATCCAGTCAACATAATATGATGTTTTCTGCGTGTGATCGGCAGTACACCAAAAGTAGCTCACACACCCCCCCCTCCAAACACCATAAGAAAATAAATTAGAAAACAAAAATTAGAAAAACAAAACCAGGGACAACCAAGGACACATACCAAAGATAAGTATAATACAAAATTAAATTAAATTTAAAAAGGAGAGAACAAACTTACCCACATAGATTGACCTAAGCTCGAAAACAACCCGCCGCAAACTACATGAGGACCGCCAACAAATGCCATTCACAACGCCGAAAAATCAACAGACGAGAAATCGGAACCGCAATTCCGACACGGAACCCCGACTCGAAATTCCGACTCGGAATTCCGACCCGGAACATCGGAATCGGATAAATTTCTTGATTTTAAAATTTTTGGATTTCTCTTTGTTTTGGTTTGTTATACATATATATATATATATATATATATATATATATATATATTTCATATATATGAAACGATATTTGCAACTAACCCCCTAAGTACAATTCTCACTACAGATAAGTCCCTTATCGGTTCCCTTTTCTCCCAGTCTTTTTCTCCCTATCTAAGTGGTCAATATATCTTGTCACCCCTTTCACCTTTGAACTCAAGCCGTCTCGTTAACTTGCATCTCCCACGGACTCTCCTGCTGCAAATCGCATATGTAAGATCACATTCCTCCTTCATTAAACCACAGATTTCAACCAATGAACTTTCTTGTTAGATCTGGTTCAATATATTTCTCTTAATCCTAATCCCTCTAGAGAAATCATTGAAGACTATTCATTCTTTCACAAGCCTCTTGGGCTAAGGAGTCCTCAGAGCCGTTCCAAACTCCAAACCCTCAACAACCTCCACGCCTTATGATGTAACTACTCGTCTATTGAATTAATAAATAATTGTTATAGAACTTAGTTAATACCCTTGGGCTGTTGGTTAACCTGTTGTGCTCTTTCATGTGTACTATTTTACTTTGCCAAAATATTACCATTGAAAGTAAATGAATCTTTCAGTAAATTGGATCGAATTTAATTTTTTTCCTCCACCTAGTATTCAATTCTTCGTTATGACTAAAAGTATTTCAAGAGCGCCGTTTACAATAAAAAGTTCTTTCAGAACACACACAAGGAAAATAAATGTTTGTTTAATATACTTTGTTTTGAAACTTTCGGATATTTTGAAACGGTAGTTTCAAACTTTTTCAGTTTTGTCTTTGCAGACGTATATTGTTGCTTTTATTTACAGTAAATATGCAAGAGGTAACCCGAAGCGCCTTAGAATGAAAGCAACGCGTATGGAAATTTTTAACTGTTGACATACTAACTCCGAAAACTTTGGTACCCAAAGCTAATCAATAAATAAAAAGTCAATAGGAGAATCCTTGATGCATTCTGTTTATTTTAATCCCTCTGCAAGCTAAAATGTCTTCATGTGTTTTAATATTATACTTCATTTTTCGTATTTTCTTCTCAGATTCTATTCAAATTTTTATTTGTATATTCTCAGATCCAATTTTAAAATTCAATAAAATAAAACTATTCGGAAATAGATTATGCATTTGTGAATGAAACTTCAAAGAAATAATAGAGTAACAAAAATATCTTATCTTCCTCAGCGTTAGAAAATAAGTTTTCAATATTTCCCTTATAATGACTTACTTATTTTGTTACACGAAAACTATTAACAAAATAGTTATTCCATCCAGAGTTAAGATGTACTGAATTCAATATTTTTATACAATGACTTCTTTATTTTGTTATGCTAAAAGCATTAACAAATATAGCTGTCTCTTCCTAAGAGTAAGAAAATTAGTTTTAAATAGCTACCTTACAACGACTTACTTATTTTGTCATCCTTTTGTCCTTATTTGAACGGATCTTCAACCGGAGAGTTGTGAGTTCGAAACTCAATCCAGCCAAAGATCATCGTGTACAGGGGAGTTGGTGTACGTTAAATATATCGTGGTCTGAAATGTACTCACGTTGGTGTGGTGGGGAAGTTCGGACAGTGGGTTACCGACTAAGGTGTTGACCTCATCAATTGACCGTGTTTCAAAATTACGAGGCGTTGTCCTTGTATCTTTCCCTTCGGGATTGTTCCAAGGCCAAGACCGCTTCCAATAGCCCGTTGCGTTGCTCCAGTGCGATGTTAACTACCAACTTACCTACCTTATTAGTTATATGAAAACTATTAACAAAAGTAGAGTTTCTTCCAGAAATAGAAAGTAATTATTTTTAATATTTCCATTATAATGACTTCCTTATTTTCTTATACTAAAAGTATTGACAAAAATGCCTGTCTTTTCTTCAGAGTTAAAAAGTTAACGTTTCTAAAATACGAGTTTCTATATCGTTTCTCGTATGTCCTTTATAATGGTCTAAGAGTATAATAGTACATCTTTTTTAGAAATGGATGCTTTGAAAGGAGACACTCAAAAGATGAAAATATTTAATCATTAGAGAATCATGAATCTTAAAATATTTACAACTAAAACATTAATTAAAATATTATTCGCTTCAAATTGCAAATTTACCAAATACGAACTTTAACTGACGCTCACTCTACATGCTCCTCTGGAGATCTACACAATGTAAACCCTCTAAGCATCTCGCGATTTCAGATTAGTGTAGTATTGCTTTTCCACCATAACATACATAGCGACTAAATAATCACCACTGTTGGTTGAAAGAAACCGGAAAGATTCTGTTGGTCAAGAAGATCAAAACTGGTTACAACTCATGCACGGAATACTACAGGTAGTTGAACGGATAAATGCGTCTGAATCCCTAGTGTTAAGCACATTTTACTTAAATGCCCAGCTTTTAGTCATTAGAGACCCTTTTGACACGCCTGGTGGTTGTCTTGACGAGGTGTCTGGTCATTAGCAAAACTGACCGGATCTTGATGGACGAGATATCTCGTCATTAGAAAAACTGACCAGATCTTGATATAGTCTTCATCAAAAATCGGCCTAGGATTCATAAGTATCCTAGCACTATAAGAATCCTAGGCCCTTAGGATTCTTTCAATCACCACTGTTGATTGAAAGAATCCTAGGAAAGATTCTGTTGGTCAAGAAGGTCATATACGGAATACTGCAGATAGCTGAACAGATCAATGCGTGTGAATCCCCAGCTTTTAGTCATTAGAAACTCTTTTGACCCTCCTGGTGGTTGTCTCGACGAGGTGTCTGGTCATTAGCAAAACTGACCGGATCTTGATGGACGAGATATCTCGTAATTAGAAAAACTGACCAGATCTTGATATAGTCATCATCAAAAATCGTAAAATTGGTCAGATCTTGATGGACGAAACACCTCGTCGAAACTACACTGCTGGCCACCGTAAATGCAACACCCTGAAGGAAGCATGTAAATAATATGAAATTTACAACATGCATTAGCGGAGGTGAGATATGCAAATGATTAGAATTTCAGCGCAGACGCACATCACGCGCGCCTGTGGCGCCACTTCAAAGCGCTATTTAAGGCATGGAGATTTCGACGATTTCAAGTACGGCAATTGTGTTTTTCTTGTGGTTTTTTCAAAAAAAAACGATCAATTATGCCTCGTAGAAAACAGCGATCATCTTTTGATCAAGTATCCGAGTTCGACAGAGGAAGGATAGTGTCCTACCGAGATTGTGGATTATCTTTCAGGGAAATCGGTAGTCGTGTTGGACGAAACCAAACAACTGTAATGCGGATATGTGATCGTTGGATGCAGGAGGGTACGACGGACCGACGTGTTCGATCGCATCCACCTCAGTGCACCACTTCACGTGATGACAGGCATATTGTGCGTATGGCAGTGACGGATCGCTCAGCCACATCACGAACCATAGCACAGCACATTCAGTCTGTACCGCATCATCCAGTGTCTGCGCGTACCATTCGACGCCGTTTACAGCAGAGTGGTCTGTCCGCAAGACGTCCATTGCTTCGTCTACCCTTGACGCAGAACCACAGACGTTTCCGCCGCCAATGCTGCGATGAAAGAAGGATGTGGACGGCAGAATGGAATGAAATTGTCTTTACTGACGAGTCACGCTTCTGTCTGCAACACCACGATGGTCGGATTCGAGTCTGGAGACACCATGGAGAGAGGATGCTGAACAGCTGCGTTATGCACCTTCTTCTTCTTCAGGTGGGGGCGCAGCCCCTCCGTACCAGCTAGATGAAGCTATCACGGATATAGGGAAGGCCCCGAAAAATTAGGCAAGCAAGTGTGACTCGAAAAGGTCAATTCAAGATTCGCTTCTCGCAGCGGTCACTGCGAAAACAATGGACGCAACGCCTTAACCCTTGGGTTGGCTACAAAGTGAAAAGGGTGAATACTTCCCTGTATTCCTTCCGGGGGATGGATAGGGCCTTATCCCTATTTATTCCATCCTAACTTTTAGAGCCCGTTATGGCTAACAGCTTACAGGACTGTTGGGAATGTCTACGTAGACACCTACGCCTTATTCCGGTGACCGTCAGTTTAGATCTTGTGTGATCATTCACACCTTGTCAGGGTTCTGGTGTCTGAACCGTACTCCTTACCCTTGGGGGAGGGCTTGGGGTAGTCGAGCACACGAATTTACCCAGGCGGCTCAGGGCCCGGAGACACTTCGGGTGATGCTTAATGTTACTGGGGCTGACTCTAATAAACTCGAGATCTTTTCGGAGGTGTGCCGTACGCCTACAATAAAGTATGTAGTGCAAGTAGTCTCCCACCTCTCCACATGCACAGGCGTTTGACATCGGGTATCCCAGTCTGCTGCGTTATGCACCGCCACACTGGTCCTGCACCGGGTATTATGGTATGGGGCGGTATTGGATATCACTCTCGCACTCCTCTAGTACGCATTGCCGGTACTTTAAACAGCCAGCGCTACATCTCCGAGGTGTTGGAGCCAGTTGTCCTTCCTTACCTTCAGGGCTTGCCCACAGCCATATTTCAACAGGATAATGCGCGACCACACGTGGCACGCATTGTCCAAGGGTTCTTCGTCAATCGCCAGATTGAATTGCTTCCCTGGCCAGCTCGCTCTCCGGATCTTTCGCCGATAGAAAACATGTGGTCCATGGTTGCTCAACGATTGACCCAGAATACATCCCCAGCTGCCACACCAGTTCAACTTTGGCAACGTGTGGAAGCTGCTTGGTCTGCTGTACCCCAAGAACACATCCAAAGTCTCTTTGAATCAATGCCGAGGCGTGTGGCAGCGGTGATCTCCAACAATGGCGGCTACTCTGGCTACTGATTTTGGCAGGAACCACATTTCACAGAAGTCTATAAATTTAATCATTTGATACTTGGTCAACATGTTATCTACAAAATAAATTTTGTTGTGATATCTCTTGTCTTTCTTGGTGTTGCAATTTGGGTGGCCAGCAGTGTACTTTGCGAGTCAAAGACCTTAATTTGAACTGGTGATGCTTTCAGAACTACCTCATTTTAATTTTTTCAAATTTTAATAGGTTTTGAATTTGATTACATATTTCTACTGCTATTTGTGCTTTACAGTGCATGATCATAATATATCGTCATATTACTCTATCATTCATCTTATAGTCATATTACTTATTAATTTAAGGAATGTATACTTGAAACAAGCAATTTTGTAAATTCAACATTTTTCACCCATTTACCTTGCCGTTTACTCTCTCTCTCTCTCTATACCGTTGTACCACATTTTAAATTTAAGTAGAAAAGCATAAAGTCTGACCCACCATAGCCTAAATTGCTCTTGTTGCATAAAAACAAATTGTAGGTTCTAATATGAAATAATTTGAAAATTTTTTAGATGTTACATTTTTGTGGATGTTCTTCCTCTTTTATATAAATAGAGAAAATACACGCATAAATCTTTATTCCTACATTTGGCATTTGGTACACATAAAGAATAGAAACAACTAGTTAGCCCCATTCTGTCAGATATGAACACTGCTCTATTAATCTCATGACAGATTACTTACTACTCCATCGCATGACAGATTACTTATTACTCTAGTTGTCTTAGGATTAGCAAATTGAGAACTGTCTTATGATTTTCCATATATATTACATCACTAAATGCAAAAAAATAAAAGTTTTCAACCTCTGTATATAACTTTATAACTTAAAAAATAGACAAAGAAAGACTATCTCGGAATGTCATGGGAGTATTCAATTCTATTTAAAATATAAATCAATAAGTGTTAAAAAAAGGAAACGTTTTTTATGGAATGAATTAATTACAATTTCTATCATTTATATCCCAGCAAATTTTCAGTGAACTTTCAAACGCTTCAGACTATTGCTTTAATAGCGCGATATTTATTAAAAAATTGATTGAAAAGGGTAGTTTTTAAAAATGTACATTAGATAGGTAGGTATTTTAATTAACGTCGCGCTGGAGCAAAACATAGGGCTAGTGGTGAAGGTCCGGGATCAATCCCAAAGGAAATGATGAAGGACAACACCACGTAATTTTGAACCACGGTCAGATGACGAGGCAACACCTGAGCTGGCACTCCACTCTCCAAATTCCACACCACGCCAACGTGAGGACATTTGAGGCCACGACGGATTTAACTTGCACCATACCCTTTGCACACGATGGTCTTTGATTGGATTCGAACTCGCAACCCTTCGGTTACTAATCCCTTGCCCTTCCATCCGGGCTACCGCGGCCCAAATTTACATTAGAATTCGCTTCATTTCTAAATTTCTCTTTTCTTTTATCTAAAATACTTGAAATTTTATGAGATGCCTTTTAGTAGAAAGGGAAACAATTTCTTTTACACCGACAGTTTAGGGCAGAAACGCATTTTAGAAATGCTTTACTCTTTATTAAATGCTTGTTTTGGTCATGATAGGAAAAATATTGTCATATTTTTATCTGTTTCAACAAAAATATAAAACTATCAAAATGAATATAGAATTTTTATTTTTGACCACAAAATTAATAGTAAGTTTTAAATGGATGTACTGAAATATTTGTTGGACCGCCGTAGCCCAGTTGGAAGAGAATCGGATTGACAACCGTAGGGTTGCAAGTTCGAAACTAGGTCCATCCAAAGACAGTTGAATACACTGGGCTGGTGCACGTTAAAGATGTCGTGGCCTCAAATGTCCTTGCGTTGTATACTATGTATAATATGATAACTATGTATAATATTTTACATAAACTCATATGTACCAGTTTTTTCAGCCCTTCAGTGCATATTAATTATTAGTTCGAGTTCGAATCTAACCAAAGACCGTCGTGTACAAAGGTGGCTGGTGCACGATAAATCCGTCGTGGCCTAAAATACCCTCACGTTTGCGTGGTGTGGAAGCTTGGAGAGTGGGGTGCCAGGTCAGGTGTTGTTCTCGTCATTTGACAGTGGTTCAAAATTACAAGGCATTGTCTTCGGATTTTTTGCTAGGGTATTAATCCCGGACAGTCCCCAATAGCCCGTTGTGTTGCTCTAGTGCGACGTTAATTCAACCAATTTTGAACTTCGTGTGTGACTAATAAAATACTTTTAAATTATTCTACTCTGAGGAAACGAACAATAGAATCTTTCAACGGATTCTATTCTAAAGGAAAGGAACTATTAAATCTTTCTAAAGGTTAAAATAAAATCCATGGATTCTGTCAACCAATAGATGTGGTAATTTAGTCATTAAGTGTGTTCTGGAATGAGAACAACTCTAAGCGACTAAACTATTCGACTCGTAGAAGGTTAAAAAAATATTTTATTCCGAAATTGCTTCGATAAAAATATATAAATACTATACGAAAGTCGGCCAGATTAACGAAGCTTATATCAATATAATTAGTTCCTTGATGCGTAACATGGTTTCCGCATTCCTTTACTTTTAGCAAAAATATTATGCTATATTTATCACAATCCTATGAAAATACACTCACTGCCAAAAGTTAAGCACGGAGAGGAAAAAGTTAATTTCCGGAAGCCAATCTGAATTTGAGAGGCTGCATTTCACTGCAGAGGTAGATGGAAGTATGTAAATATGTTCTCTAACAGCCAATCACGGTTTCGTGTCGAGAAATATGCAAAAAAGTTCGTCGTATAAGAAGCCAGCATTGTGAAGAGTTAGAGGAGTTTCATGTAATTGCTGATAAAAAGTGTTTAGAACTTTCGTACGATTAGTTTTCCAGACAGGTGTTTCTATGGCTTCCAGAAGACAAATGGCAGATAGTGAGCGCTGGCGTTTTGTGGGAGCAGGACAATCAATCACAGATGTTGCTCTTTTCTTCGGCGTTCATAATTCCGTCATTTCACGATTATGGAAACAATTCCAAACAAGCCAAACAGTTGTTCGAAGACCTGCGGCCGGTCGCCCAAGGGTTACGACCCCCGCGGAAGATCGATATATTGCTGTTTTGGCCAAGAGGAATCGAAGAGCGACCTCCATACGTGTGACATCTATGGTTGCAGCGTCCATTGGTAAGACGATATCTGTCACTACTGTTCGCCGAAGGCTACACATGAATGGACTGTACGCCCGGGTACCACGTGTTTGTGTTCCTCTATCCGTCCAATCCAGAGGGGCACGATTAAAATGGTGTCGGGCAACATGTGAATTGGACTGTGTCTGATTGGGCCAACGTTATTTTCACGGATGAGTCGAGATTTGCCCTGGAGCCAGATGATAAGCGTTTAAGGGTCTGGAGAGAACAAGGCACACGCAATCGGACCCAGAACATCATGGAGCATCACACATTCCGAGGTGGAAGCATCATGGTGTGGGCAGGGATTTCGTTGGGATATCGCACCGACCTGCATATCTATAGACGGGGTTCTGTGACGGCTGTCCTGTATCGGGATGAAGTCCTAGAACCCACTTTAGAGATTGTACGCTGCAGCAGTTGGTCCTGCTTTCGTTTTAATGGATGATAATGCGCGTCCCCATCGAGCCAACATTGTCGACGACTACCTGGAGAGTGAGGGGATTGCGCGTATGGATTGGCCGGCGTACCTTAATCCCATTGAAAATCTTTGAGATGCCCTCGGCCGTGCTATGTGCGCACGTTTCCCACCCTCAGTCACTCTCAGAGTTGTAAACTGCTCTACAGGAGGAATGGCGATTACTTGACTCTGGAGTGGTTGATCACCTCATGGAAAGCATGGTCACACGCTGTAAACTTTGTATGAGGATGAGGGGTGGTCACATATCCTATTAATGTCTGTTTTGCTTGCTTGTTTTGGATTTAAGCATCATTTCGTTAATGACTCCAATGTGACTTCATCTTATAATTTATGAAAATTCAATATTGTTTTCATCTTTGTACGTAATTCTTTGTTTCGTTTCATGCATAAACATATTTGCTACTTTCCTGCCGCATTTCGTGTCAATCAAATCTGTACTTGTCGATTTTTTCGCTTTTTACCGCTTCGTGTTTAACTTTTGGCAGTGAGTGTATAAACATAATCCTCATCAAATCTAAAGCAGAATCTGATTAACAATCATTTATCGATACTAACATTAAAACACGTATTTCACAATAGGAGAAATTCCGTAGATACATGTATATTTCTAATTTATTCTACTATGCATATCTAGTATTCCCAAGTAAATATTTATTTATTAAATTTGCAGTACCATAACACTTATAAATTCTTTGCAGAAACATATCACGTTACGATGAATGAAGTATAACAAATAAATAATTCTTGGGACTTTAGACTATTTTGAAAATTATGAATTACATTTTTATTGTAATAAACTGATCATGCTTTCTAAATAGATTATGATAGCATAAGAATTCAAACTCTGACATTTTTACATGGCATTTCAAAACTCCTTATACAAACTTCAACCCTCTGAGCGTTTAGAAATTTCCGAGGGTAGTATTGCACCACAACACACTTGATGCCTAAAACTACATCTATTGGCTGAAAGAATCTATGGATTCTTCCAACGCTTTAGATTGGACCTTTACTTAGACAGAATCCTTTGGAATGATTTTTTTTGTTCGTTTCTTTGGAATCGAACCCATTGGAAATACTATATTGCTCATTTTCTTAGAATAAAATCCTTTGGAACGATTCTATTGTTCCTGTTTCTGCAATAGAGATCCTTGGGAAGTTTATATTGCTCATTCCCTTACAATCCTTTGGAATGATTCTATTGTACCTTTATTTTGAATAAAACTTCTTAGAAATATTATACTGCTCATTTTCTTAGTATAGAATCCTTTAGAAGGATTTTATTGTTCAAGAAGTTCAAAATTGGTAAGAAATCATGCACAGACTGCCGGTTGCAAGGTGTTATTATGCCTGTAAATCCCTCAGACGGGTAAGAGGTGATAAGAAAAACTTACTTAATCCTGTTTCAAATAGGGATGTATGTCCTCAAGTGCCATCCGAATGTTCTAAAGGGAACAATACAGAGTAAAACGAAGGACAAGTATGTGAACAACATTTTTAGATTTTGACCGTCGTTTACTTACAATTTCACAGATACCACCAACCACCAATAATAATACATACGCCGAGGCATAGATTGGTGTGCCTGTTACAAAATTTCTGGCCTTTTGAGGGCGCTAACAGGTGCGATGGCGACTTTTACGATGAGGTCAGCTTTGGAATTTATAGTCTCTGTACAAGATGCCATTGAGCCAATCCATTGGGTCCTAGACGCCCTTGAGTGAACGTATTATCTGTGAGACCGTCGCATTTACAAAGACAACGAATAGAGAAGCAAATTTTCATCACATTCTGTGTTTAACTTTAAAATTCTCCAGTCGCCAGAAACTATTCAGATGATTAAGAAGTCTTCGCAATGGAAGACGTCTAGTTCTCCCACCCGAAGAAGGCGTGGCAAAGTTACATCAACCTCAATAACATGTTGACTGAGCGTTTTGATTATGAGTTGTTGTGTCCATAAAGTTTTGTCCATCATGAGACGCTCGTTCGAGCGAGAAGAGCATCAAATTTGCATTGAATTCTGCTTTAAATTTGAAAATTCGTCCACAGAAATTATTCAGATGATAAGGAAGCCTTTCCAATGGAAGACCCCCTAATTCTTACACCCCGAAGATTGCGCGACAAGGTCGCAGCAGCCACAATACCATGCTTAATGCGTTTTTTCTATTTGTGAAAGTGTATTCCAACACGAGTATGCTCCTCCAGCTCAAACAATTTATAAAGAATACTATCTAGACGTTCTGCGCTGGCTGAGAGATATAGTACGAAGAAAATGTCCTCAGCCTTAGGCAATTGGTGAGTGGCAGATTCATCACAATGACGCGCCCGAATATTCATCACGTCTTGCGTAAAGGTTTTTCAAAATTTCAAGTCAGCAAGGTAGCTTAGCCCCTGCACCCAAGATATGATGCTCTGTGACTTCTGGCTTTTCCCAGTTAAATCACCTTCACTTCCACCTCGAAGAATGCGCGACAAAGTCGCAGCAACGTCAATACCATGCTTAATGCGTTTTTTTTTCGAAGGTGTTTCCCATCATGAATATGCTCCTCCAGTTTAAACAATTTAGGAAGAATACGATCTAGATGTTCTGCGCCGGCTGAGAGATGTAATACAAAGAAAACAGCGAAAACTATAGACAATTGGTGATTGGCAGATTCATCACAACCTTCGAGTTGTAGGTGGCGCAGGTTCGATTCCTGGCAATGAAGTATTCTTTTGTTAGACATTGACCACGTTATTTACATATTTTATGTCCTATACAGATTTTTGATCCGATGAATCGGATTCATTTACAGCAGCAACATTCATGCAATCTTTATCGGGTATATTCGAATTAATTACTTTATAAGATTCGATATCCGGAGAAATTTCTGATCCAGATTCGTCGCGAGACAAATCTTGCATCAATGTGAGAATATTTTCATTTGTTAGACCTCTCTTACGAAGCTTGATTATCAGAGGACAAAGTGCGTGCAACAGTGTTAAAAACAGGTGTGAACCTTCGGACTACCTCAAGCAAATGGAGCCAGCTTTTGAATGAATTCCTTGTGAGAAAAATAGGGTCCTCAAAAGGGAGGGAGTGCTAACATGTATGCCAGCACATATTTATTTCAAGGCACAAGTTTCCCACGCTCCGTTTTGTGAAATACTCATTAGCGATACCAGACCTTTGCCCACCTGAATGTCCAAAAGCAGAACAGTCAATAACAGCCAACTAAAGGTTATTTCTCGGTCATAGGACAACGCAAAAGAAGAATGTTTTGGGAGTGGCCAAAATGACCCATAGCCGTAATTCTAGGTATGCACAGTTATATCTGAAAAATAATACCTCAAAATGAATGAAACTTTTTCGTACACTTTCCACAAATATTTAGGAAAAGTAAAAAAATATCAAAATGTGATAGGTGAAAAAATAAAATAGTTATATACAATTAAAACGACTTTGAGGTCAAAATGACCCCTCCCTTAATTCTGATGTTAAAATATGCTGCTAGTATTGTAATAACGTTGAAATTTTGTGAAAACTTTTATTGCACATCTAATCATTAGACGCTTAATAAATAGTAAAATATATGTGTATCTTTTCTTTCTTCTTTTATGGAACACATTTCAAAACTACAATATTACATTTTTACATCGTAATTCATTTTTAAAAATGTCACAAAGATATAAGAAAATGAATTAAAATTAAAATATTCTAAGAACTGTTCAAACAATTTTGGAGTTTCTTGTTTCACTTAACTTAAAATTGGACAAAATATTTAATTAAAATTAAAATGTCACATTAACTCGCCAACAGAAGCGTAGATCCTGAAATAGATTTAATTAAAATTCATCTCATGTTCTCCGTTTTGAATCTAAACCACAATTATTTCTTAATTGGATCTGCTACGTAGTTCAGTAAGAAAATTTTTCTGTACGCGAAATATTTTAGTGAAACAGTAGCTTTGCAAACATAGAAGGTATTGCACTTTTATGATCATTAAAAGATTGTTGAAGGTTATTAAATGATACCGAAAAATATCTTTAGAAAAGTAAGAAAAATTCCGATAAGATCCAGTCAAATTTTTCCAGTCAAAGACAACCTCATGGAAATGGATATGAAATATATTTCCAATCTTGCTTTCAATGAAGACGTAATTTTTATACTCAATAGACCTGTAATAAATTTAGCCATCACTACACAATTAACTTACAATATACATATGTGGAATCCATCCCCATACCGCCACCAGAGGTCACGCTCAACGCGCGGGGTAAAACTGTAACTGTAACTTTATTTTCCTAACTCAGAGACAGAGTTGGACTTGTGACAGTGACTGTACGCTTCCAAGTTCAGGTGGAGCGTCGTTTATACAACTCATACATGTGCCAGGGTGTAGGCTGTGCCATGATCCATGTAACCTTTTCTGTACATAGTTTGTAGAATAATTAAATGTTGTATTAGTCCTCATCTCCGTGCCATCCAGCTTCACATCTTCACACCCTAGACACCGTACTATATATAGTTTAAATAGCATTATAACTCAACTTCACCATGAAGTCACCTTTTGGGTGGACAAAGTTGCACTGCCTTTCACGTGTTTTACTAAATTGGTTACTGATCGATGTGATGTGAATATACTTAGAAAAAGCCAGATGGCGTATCTGCAAATTCCAGATGCCACTCGTCTCAATTGGTGCACACTTTGATGAATGGTTCATGACTTACGCTCTGTGATAACAAACCACTATCCATTCCTATCACAGCTTCACTATTCCTTGCTGCCCACCCTCATTTCAACAAACTACCGGTTGCACACTCACTCGGCTTGTAAAGGCAATAGAGGACACTTTAATGGTCGCAAATATCCATTGCACGACCTTGAATAAGGAAGTGCACCCGTGATCATAAAAAGCTCTCACGGTCTCCCGCAATTAGCAATCAGTCAGCTAGCGATAGCATCTATCGAATTCAGCCACGGATTAACTATGGAGGTAGGTAACTAACGACGCACTGGATCAACGCAACGGGCTATTGGTGACGGTCTGGGGTCAATCCCGAAGGGAAAGATCCAAGGACAAAGCATGGTAATTTTGAACCACTGTCAGATGACGGGAACACGTGAGCTGCCACCCCACTCTCCAACTCTTAACTCTGGAGGAGGAATGTTATAGTGAATCTAGCCCCACTACAAAAATTAACTTACGAAACAGTAGTATAAATATCAGTGCAACACAAATCACTATGTGGTACTTTTTGATAGACAAAGTTGCGCTATCTTTCACTTGTCTTGCTAAAGACTTATATAATTATCACTAGTTCTAATGAATGTGGCCAAAGTATTTCAAGATACTGGAAAAGATGAACTTTAGAAAAAGTATAAAAAAATTATGATCTACGCTCCTATAAATTTTCTCAAGACAACCTTATAGAAATGTGCAATAGTTTTCCATTTGTGTTCCCATGAAGATGTCACTTTCATACACAGTAGATCTATATAATTATCATTTGTACTATCTAATGCACGAGGCCAAAGAATTTGAAGAAGACTAACTCAAAAATGTAAGAAAAATTCTCTTAAGTTCCAATCAATTTTTTTAAGACAATCTCATAGAAATGTGTAATCGATTCCCATTCTTGTTCCCATGAAGATGTTTCTTTTAGTTGCCTAATACTATCTACAAAAGTAAGGCCACATGATTCAAATGTACTAAAATGACTAGATTTTCATTATTGTTTCCTTGAATATGTTATTTTTAGTTATTCGGTAGTATCTACAAAAAGAAGCCAAAAGATTTCAATGTACTGAAAGTACCAACTAGAAAAGTAAGAAAAATTATCATAAGCTCCAATCAATTTTCCCAGAAGACAGTCTTATAGAAATGTGTAAGAAATATATTCCCATTCTTTTTCCCCAACAATGTTACTTTTATACTCAGTAGATCTATACAAGGATCATTTGTTCTATCTACAAAAGCAAGGCCAAAGCCAATCTGCCATTGACAGAAGAGAGGCGGATCTGTTTGTGGATTTCATTTGTCCCAAAAGAATGCTGGATGATTTTTTTTCTGGTTGAATTAATACGGAGCATTATCACTGGATAATTGAGCAATGTTTCACTGAAGCTGAAAACGCATTGGGAATTAATGTAGATCATTAACAAGATCAAGCTCGATTTTTTTTATTTCTAATGCATATGCACAAACATCTTTAGGCAGAGAACAAAAATACAAGATACAAATACCAATAATATAAGTAGAAAGCAAATAAATAAATCAAAACAAAAGTCAAGTACGATATAAGACTCTTAAAGTGAAAACATAAGATCTCTAGCCCTCCAGTAACGGAAGAAAAGAACACTACCAGACAAAGCAGGGCGTATTGAAAGATGACAGTCTATGATACTACTTTCGCAGTGGGGTAGAATGGGATAGGAAAGATTGCAAAATGATGTAAATGAGCTGCAAGAGGAGCTTCAAAAATTGTGACCAACGTGTCGACTAGTAGTCACGTGACTACTCTATGAAAAATTTACTTGGTTGGCCGATTTGGCATCTTATCGCTTCGTTTGTCGATATAACATCTTACGACAGTGTAGATATGTGAATGCGCATTTTTATAGACCGTCCAAAAAATGGTGAAATCCACTATTGTGTTACGCGGACCAATCAGATGATGAATCAATGAATGGGCGTTTTTTCCCATCCCGTGGACCAATCAGATGATGAATATTTGTTTAGACCCGACAGACGAAAGTAGTCTAAAGGTCACGTTACTATTAGGTTTGGTCAAATGACCCTGGGCACATGAAAAGGTTGTCATTACTCACTCTACTTTTGTATTCCTCTATGGTCCGGTCACCAGGCGTAAAGTGTCAACTGTATTTTCCCTCACATGATCACGCAGATTGGAGAGCCTCTTCCTCCATGGTTTGTCTGATTCGTTTAGTGAGGTTGGATATGAAATCATTTTTGATTTTTAAACGAATAGAAATACCAGATTTGTATGTCGTCTTTGCAATGCTCGGCTAGATAACCCCAGTGCCTCTCTTAGAGAGGGAATCTGCTCTTCATTACAAGGGATTCCAAGTGAGAGGGAATCCACAGCAAAACAATTTTCTTCTGACATTCATCTAGTACAGTGGTGCGCAAACCGTGGGTCGCGACCCCTCTGGGGGTCGCTTGAAAATTTTTGTGGGTCGCCAAATTAAAAAAAATTTATTTGAAATAAAAATATAAGACTTTTTTTCAACAGTAAAATAGTGAAATGAGATATTTATAAAAAAAGAACTATATTTTTTACGAAAGCAATTAGTTTTCTTTTCTTTAATTCTCGTCTGAATAAGCTACAAATAAATAGGATTTATACAGAGTAATCCCGGACTTTATTTTTTTCCCACGTGGTAGCCGCACGTGATTGAACAAACGCAAAGAAATGAAATATTGTATATTTATAATTTTGTTTTAGTTTTAATACCCTCATGATGGATAAATGGCTAAAAATAGGTACCCAACGTCTAGAAAATGAAAAGAATGACAATACAAATGAGAATGATGGGTCAACATCCAATGAACTTAAAAAAACTGAATGAATTCAATGGCACTGTTTCTGCATAAAAAAATATCGAACAAAATGTGCTATCTAATAAAAAATTGAGAAAATATCAAGAAGAGTTTATTAAATATGGATTTACATATTGCGTTGTTAATGGGAAAGAACATCCGTTGTGTGTTAATTGCAGGGATAAATTAGCAAATAAAAGTATGAAACCTGCTAAATTAAAAAGACATTTGGAAACCAAACATAAAGAATTAGCAAATAAATCAGAAACATTTAAAAAAAACGAGCTGAAAGTGTGAAAAATCAAAATGTATTTTTGAAAAATACACAATTGCTGATAAGGCTTTACGGGCATCCTTAGAAGTTTCATATTTAATAGGAAAAAATTTGAAACCACATACAATTGGAGAACCACTCATTCTTCCTTCAGTAATTAAAATGACATCATTTATTCAAGGAGAAACATATGGTAACAATTTAAAAACGATACCATTATCAAGAGATACCGTTTCTCGGCGAATTTCCGCCATATCACGTAATATATAATCAGTTCTGTTAAATCGATTACAAAACTATGTATTTGCTCTACAACTTGACGAAACTACAGACATTTCTAAAGTGTCTCAATTAATTGTTTATGTGAGATACGTTTATGAAGAAGACATATCAGAAAAATTTTTATGTTGTAAAAAATTGGAAGGAAAAACAAATGGAGAGAAAATATTTGAAATTATGATATTTTGGGGAAACAAATGACCTTACCTGGACACACTGTGTCGCGGTCTGCTCTGATGGTGCTGCTGCATTAACAGGTAGTAATAAAGGACTAAGAGGGTTAATAAAGAAAATTGCTCCCCATACAATATTCAACCATTGCATGATACATAGACTAGCTCTTGTTGCAAAAGACATTGATGAAGAATTGCACAAGATATTACAGGATGTTGTTATTGTAATTAATTACATTAAAAGCAACAGCTCCCTAAACAGTCGTCTCTTTTCAATACTTTGTGATGAGATGGGTTCTGTGTATGAGACATTATTACTACATACCGAAGTCAGATGGCTCTCACGCTGCAAAATACTGCTACGTATTTTCGATTTGAGAAACGAAGTTTACATTTTTTGGTAGAAAAGAAACATATTGGCAAGTTCATTCATTAATGAAGATTGGCTCGGAAAACTCAGTTGCATGGCTGACATTTTCGCAAAACTTAACGATTTGAATGTAAGTCTACAGGGAGAGAAAACAAACATTTTAACATCGAGCATTAAAATTGAAGCTTTTAAAAATAAGCTGATACTTTGGCAAGGAGAATTGAGAAAAAACAACACAGACATGTTCCCGTGCTTTTCAGAATTTAATAAAGAAAATAATATAGATTTCTTGATATTTAAAAACACCATTTCCCGTCATATGATAAAATTGGGAGAAAACTCTTCTAGATAATGAATTAGGTTAGATACGTGATCCATTTTCGTTTGATATTTTTAAATCCAATATCTCTTTAAATGAAAAAGAACATTTAATTGATGTTTCAAGGGATGAAACACTGCGCATTCAATTTAAGTCTGACTTGCCAGAAATTGTGGTTAACGATTGGAAACGAATATGCCGATTTGAAGAAAAAGGCAATTAATATTTTGATTCAGTTTGCATCGACCTACTTATGTGAAACCGGTTTTTCTTAATTAGTTGGCCATTAAAACAAAATATCGATCTCGATTGGATCCAGAGGATGACTTACGGCTTGCGATTTCCAATACAGATCCGAACATAGAAGCAATCATGAGCTCTTTCCAAGCACATACCTCACATTGAATTCTTATGTTGTAAGTTTGTTTAAAGTATTTTGCATTAAAAAATATTTATACCCATATGCATAAATAAAACCATTGCTTCATAAAATTACGTGTTTTATTCAGACCTCTAATAAGGCACAAACAGAAGCGCAAATCCCAAACAGAATTCGACTTTAACTACGTTGATGATTAAAAAAACGTCTATTGTCTATCCAGGGGTCGCGACAAAATAGTAAACAACATTGGGGGGCGGAAATGAAAATAGTTTGCGCACCACTGATCTAGTAGACAAAAGTACGACCCCCTCTAATCATATCCTTGGCAATAAGCGAGTTTTTTATGGTTTGCAATTGCATGTATTGCCTCCTTGGTGTCAAAAAAATCACTCCTGTGTAAAAGAGATGCTCGAATTACTCAGATGCTACAATGCCAATTAAATTAACTTCACCAAATAACGAAAACAAAATAATTTTATTCGTAAATTTATTTAAAAATCTAATTTGGTAGGTAGTCACACTGGATCAAAACAACGGGATATGGTGACGTACCGGTATTAATCCCGAAGGGAAAAATCCGAGGTCAACATCTCGAAATTTTGAACCACGGTTAGATAGCGATTACAATACCTGAGCTGTCACTCCACTCTCCAAGCTTCCAAACCACGCCAACGTGAGGACATTTGAAGCCACAGCAGATTTAACGTGCACCAGCCCCGTGTATTCGATAGTTTTTGTTTGGATAGAGTTTCGAACTCGCAACCCTCCAGGTTGCTAATAAGCTACTCTTCCAATAAGGCTACAGAGGCACTAACATGAAGAAAAAACGAATTTAAAATGTTATCTTTGATCTTGTGTTGCACACAACTCTACTTTTCAGTTAAGCCCTTCAGATCACATGTAATATATGGGAAGTCCTTTATCATTAATAGTGGGTCAGATAAGGTACAAATTGATGGGCTATCTCTCATCTTTAATTGAATAATCGATCTTAGGGAAGAATCGATTATTTTAAAAAATAATCGATTAAAAACATATTTAAAATCAAACTGATCAGAAAATTCTGAACTTCGTTGAGCAATGGTAAATTTATTTCCTTGTTTTTGAAGGGGGGCCACGGTAGCCCAGTTGGAAGAGCAACGGATTGTTTTTCATCGGACCGTCACCAATAGCCCATTGTGTTGCTTCAGTGCTACGTTAATTAACTACCTACCTTGTTTTTGACATGTATTATATGTAAAAATATTTAAACTTTTTAAGTTTATTAAATATTTAAGTTCTTTAAATATATAAACTTTTAAAATATTATGTGTTTTTCGTGCACCAGCACCAACGAACACGAAAGTCTTTGGATCGAGTTTTCGAACTCTCAACCCTCCGGTTGCTAATCAGCTAATCTTCCGACCGGGCTACTATTACCTGAAGTCTGAATTGAAAAATATCTGAGAAAACCACTACAATCGTTATTAATTTTTGTGAGTATTCTCTAAAGATTATTAAACTCTACCTGCTTCGAAATATGTAAGTATATTTTCTACTATCTTGAGTAGAACGGAATTTAGAGGCAATAAAAAACGTTTAATAACGTTTTTTCTATCCCGAGTGCTTCATGTTTTTATCTTTTTCTCATAAACCATTTTTCTAATATTTTCCAAATCACAAAACATGGTATCTGAAAGAGCATAATTGAATTTTTATGAAATTATCTGATAACCTCGTAACTTTAAATTGATGACGAGATCAGCACCTGAGCTGAGGACCAATAGAATCTTTTCAAAGGATTTTATTCTAAGAAAATTACCAACAGAATCTTTCTAAAGGATTCTATTATAAGGTAGGTATGAATTTTCGTCTCACTGGCGCAACGCAAAGGGCTATTAGTGACTCTATTATAAGGAAAACACGAATAGAAGCTTTCTAAAGGTTGAAAGACGGTATAAAGAAAGTTTGAAAAGAAGGTTGAAAAGGTATCCATCCATGGACAAACATCATGATTTAATAAACCACATCCATCGGTTGAAAGAATCCATGGACAAACATCATGATTTAATATCCACATCCATCGATTGAAAGAATCCACAGATTCTTTGAACTGATGGATGTGGTATTAAATCATGATGTTCGCTGCAGGATAAAAACAATACTATTCTACTCAGAAATCTTCTAACGCTCAGAGGTTTATTATCTATTTTTTGAAGTTTTTAGACTTCGACTACCAGTTTGAATTTAAGGTTTTTATATTTTACTCTGGTATCCAAGTTAACTTGGGTCGCGGTAGCCCGATTGTAAGATTAACGAATTAGCAACCGGAGGGTTGCGAGTTCGAATCCAACCAAAGACCGTCATGTACAAAGGGGGCTGGTGTACGTTAAATCTGCCATGGCCTCAAAAGTCCTCCCGTTGGCGTGGTGTGGAAGTTTGGAGAATGGGGTGCCAGCTCAGGTATGACATCGTCATCTGACCGTGGTTCAAAATTACGTAGTGTTGTCCTCGGATCTTTCCCTTCGGGTTTGATCCTGGACCGTCGCCAATAGCCCGTTGTTTTGCTTCAGTGCGACGTTAATTAAAATACCTACCTACTAAGTTAACTTTTTGTAAGTCCCAGTCCAATAATTACTGATGTGACAAAGCATGACAGTAGAGTGGCAAAACAAACAAGTATGTAAATTTTGAGAAATACCCTATCATTATTTAAAGTTTTCTAAAATGTCATCATTCGAAATTTCTAATCTTCCATACCGGGTGTAAAAACAGGGAAGCACTAATATGACTCATTAATGAGTCACATGAGGTAAAATTCGAGTTTTCTTCTTGTTTGTTTTGGCCCTGATGAGAGAGAACGTTTGGTTCTACCGAAATAACTATAAACTAGTTATATCATCGACGTTGGTCATTTTCTGAAGCACATGATTAACGAAATTGTAGGATGTATTGATTTGAAAAATTTGTTAATAAAATACTAAGGACAGATTTTATATTTTGATCACTTTAAAATTTATTTTGCAACTGAAATACATAGTATAGACTTTATGAAACATAACATTTCATTAAATTAATTAAAATCACAATATTATATCATATCATAAATATATTTTCTCTCGATAATATATTCTGTCGTGGAATTTTAAGTGTATTGAGTTTTTATTAAATTTAGAATAACTCTGATATCCAAACGTGTCCGTCATAGAAATGCATCCGTGTAGAATATATATAGTTAGTTTTAACATACAATTGAATCTTTTACTAATAAAATATTAGTAACAACAAGATTTTGACTATGAAAGTCAAACACATTTTAATAATTACAATAAAATAATTCTTATTAAGAAAGAACTATTCGTAGTCTACAATATATACCTTTAATATGAACAGTTGGAATATAATCTACATCTAAGTTTACAGTATGAACGCAACATAAATTTTAATGTGATAGCTTACATACAGAGTATAGCAAGCATCTAAAACACATACACATTAACATAAATATGTTTACAAATATTTAATCTAATATCCATTTTCAAGCTCTTCAAAAATTCTCACCTGAAGAAACTTCATCTGATATGTAAAACATATCCACATACACTATGTCAAATTACACAACCCCAAAAATTTCAATGGTACATGAGCTACATTTGTTTTCAAAACTACGATACAAATAAAAATTACAGAATTGATTATGTAATTTGAATTCAGAAGCATACAAATGTAATTGTAAAACTTTCTATTTTCTACTACAATTATTTACTCTTAGCTTTCGGAAATGTATTTAAGGATCCAATATTTGTGGCATTGCAATTTGATTAGTAATTGCATTTTTTAAATAATTTTTTCTACAGTATATTTTGATATTCGAACTGGTTTTAGTGCAAGAGTAAATGTTTCAATCCCTAAAAAGTTATCAGTCCCAATCCATGATAAAATTTAATTTGTAGTCTTAGGAAGAAAGATTCTGAGAAATCAATATCATCGAACTGTTTCGAGTAAACAAAAATAACACATTTTTTATCTCTTATTGAATTGAAATCCTAAAACATTTTCCAATAAAATGATGTAGTTTTATAAAAAATAGTACAAGTTGATAAATAGGGAAATAGACCTATTTGGTTTTATCTTACATGTTGGACATTTTCAAATAATGCTAAAGATAAATTGCGTTTTTAAAATTCTAACACTATTGCTTAAATTTTCTTATTTATTTATAAATCAGAATCTTAAAATAGTGAAAAAGTTATCATAAATCCCAACGTTATGTACAAAGTTAAGCGATTTTCGCTGGAAGGAAATTTAAAGTAAATGGTTTTCCATTCGATTCAATAGTCCATTTCATTTGTCTACTTTCGTTGCTTTTCCATCTACTTTGGGACAGTGGACTTTCAAAACCATCAAAATCTATCGAAAAATCGATTTTTTTTTAAATTTTAAGTTAAAAGTTAATTCATATAAAAAATTATTATAAAAAAAGTTTTCAATTGCGATACTTTTTACGAAAATGCATATTTAACAACATAAGTATAACAAAATAAAAACATAACAACATAATAAAACAACATAACAAAATAAGTATAGTAACTCTACAAAAATATTGCATTTTTCTTCTATTGAGATTTTTTGGCATTCTTCTGATTTGAAAATGTTCCTTACGCATCAGGTTTTAATTGATACCCTTGATTTTTTTTGGATAATCCTTGCTATCTATTTTATATATGTAAGTGCAAATGAGAAATTCATTACGCTTTCAAGTTTTGAAATTTAGATTTAAAATGTTGCTTTGACCAGTGGTTTCTTATGAAAAATTTTAGGTGTATTAGAGATTCAATGTTTTTACTTTACAATTGAGTGATACACTTACCAAATTGAATTAATTTGATTTGCATGCACAATTATGAGAATTAAAATTTTGACAATTCATGGAAACTTAATGCTCATGTGACTCATCAATTGTTGATAATTTATCAAAACTTTTGACATACGTAATAACTTCCAAATGATATGACTCAATATGTTTGGAGCAAACTTTATATATAAGCATTTTAGTAGAAAACAGAATTCACACAAATTTCATAACAATCGGATAATAACTGCAAAAGTTTGTTTTGAAAGTCCACTGTTCCCTTAAATGCCCGCTGGTACTTCGTCTCCAGTTCAATGTAAACACTGAATATTTTAAAAGGGATCTTTCTCAGTTTCGCCTGTAGAAACAAATTAAAGTACCTCAACAATTACTCATTTAAAAACAGAACATATTAATTTCTGCTCCATAGTTTACAATCATATGAAAGGCTCTGGGCAACATAGCGAAAAGCCTCAGAAATATGCTTTGTAATGAAAAAAAAAAATTAAAAACAAATATTCAAGGGCATCAAAATAATTTCTGATTGAATACTTGAAAGTTTAATTCACCATGACCTTGAATAGAAGACAGACGATCACACTTGGAATTTTTTAAAAGTTGAAAATTGTTAAAAAGTGAAAATTTTGAAAAGTGGCTTAGGTTGCTTTAGGCCCTTTATATATTTAAATGCGTGGAATGTATTCTATGTGACGATATTATAAAACATTTTCAAACCATCAAAGTTATTACCATTTACTCTTTCAACATTATAGGCTCATTTACACTTGCAAGTCAATCCGAATCCGTCTGCGTATCCAGATACGTCGAATCAATGAACAACTAGAACAGGAATGATCAACAATTAATCATTCCCGTTTCCGTCGCTCATTCGTTCGACGGATCCGAATACGGATTAACGTACAAGTGTAAATAAAATACACCAGACTTCATTTTTCCATAGACTAAAATTAAAATCGTTTCATGGGAGAAAAAGAGTTATCATTTTGGCGCTCTATAAATTCTTTTCGTTAAAATATCTTGATTCCGTACATTTCTCAAGAAGGGAGGGGCGATCTAAATATCAAGCAAAATTATATTTCACGTTTTAATAGTGACGTTTACATGGAAGGTATGAATAAGTAAAAGATGTGTGAAACTGATACGTTAATACATAAAGTACAACCAGTAAACAACATTAAATCCAAGGAATAGGGCTGGGAAAACGACACGACTCAGCTTGTCGATGCGTTTGGCATGCAGTTTGGTGTCAAACCGAGCTGTAGTTTGAACAGGGGAGGATACAGCGGAGCCGTCACCCTTATCAGCATCCATAACAGCCTGAAACATAAGTTATATAAACATTATAAAGAATAATTATAATGAATAATTTAGATTGAATACAATGATTTCTGAACATAACATTTCTGATTTGGAACTATGATACATAGGGCGTAACCTGTAACGATACCCATAGGCGTCCAACAATTTATGGAACAAGTCACAGAAATTTGGAATTGGTACCATTTAGCACTATTGGAAATTTCACAAATTAAAAATACATCTATATTATTTCGTACTATGGACATGTGATGGCATATAATTTTATAAGTTTTAAACAACTTCCTATCTTATAATATAAGAAATTTGACATTGATATAGTACTTAACGAAGAATTTTTATTTACTATTGACGAGCTCTATCATTAGACTTTTTTATAAGTAACAGAAAGAGCGAAACTTAACACTTCTGGTTATACCTTAATCCTATTAGTAAGTTTTACTGCTCATCTATTTTTAACTATGGTCATAAAAATTAGTTTCCAATTTTTATCTGTCGTATAAGCGTTGTTAAATTACATGATACAACTGAGTAGATTTGTTTTGTACAGTTGACCTAAGAAAGTAAAGTTGTTTTATGACACCCTTGAACTGAAGGAGCGTTAAAAGTAGAGTCTAGTTTTACATTTTGCCTTGGTCAATAATTGCACAACCAAATAGCGACTCAAGAGATATGTTATGCAACAAAATGTTTTGGAATCATAATGCCTTTTTTCAAATTTAAGAATTTCTGGAAACTTTCTAAATAATTTACTTTCATTCCATAATTGTAATCTTCCCAAATTTCAAAATTGTGGTACATGCTTAGAGGAGAACGAAATTCCCCTTGTACACACGCTTAACCTCTGAGAGGTTCACATACAAAATTCAACCTTGCAACCACCAGACACATTTTTGAAAATATTAAAAAAGAACACAGTGATGCCATTCAGTTGACGTTTCAAAAGTTTCATACAACTCCAAAAACCCAAGTTTTCCTCCCTTTTAGAAAGTTAAAAATTTGTGAACGTTTTTTAGATGCAAATTATATTCATATAAAGGGTAGATATCACACACAAATTTCTTTCTCAGAAACCTTTTTGGGTATAGTGCTTTTTAAAGGGATAAAATAAGAATGACTAAAATATTTTTCCGAAATCTTAAGAAGCAAACAGTTACATCATTACTCAGTTAGCTTTTCAAGAGTTGCATACAACTTGAGAAAACTAGTTTCCCTTTAAAAAACTAGAAATTGTACATTTTAGTTATGTGCAAGATGGCATTCATATCAGGTGTTATATCCTCACCATAAGAGTTTGTTATCGAAACATTTTTTTCACAAAACCTTATCCCTTCAAAGCGATAAAACAAAATGACTAAAATATTTATTGAAATATTACAAAGCAGAGTCTCGTCGTTATTCAGTTAGCTTTTCAAGAGTTGCATACAACCCGAGAAAACTCGTTTCCCTTAAAAAAAACTAGAAGTTATACATTTTAGTTACATGCAAGATGCATTCATATCAGGTGATATATCCGCACCCATACAGGTTTTTCATCAAAACACTTTTTTTCACAAAACCTTATCCCTTCAAAGGGATAAAACCAGAATAACCGAAATATTTGTTTTGAAAAAATAAAAAAGCGTAGTTATTCAGTAAGAGTCTCGAGAGCTTCTCGAGAAAACTCAAGTTTTGAAAATCAAAACCTCCCACAAAAGCAACAATCAACAGGGTATTTACAACAGAAGGTTGATTGATACATTGACAACAGAAGTCGTTGAACCGAAATCTTATGTTTAATTGAATCGGAAGCTGGGAACTTTGTCGTAAATAAAACTCTTCCGCCTTTGACACATACATCAATGGTCTGTCGAATTGAACACACTGAACTGTACTACTCACCAGAGGGTTTGAAAGGAAGTTGAGGGAAGTCTTATTGCATCAAAATGCACAGCATTCCTGCAGAGATGTTTGTTTTTCCCGACGTTTGGTGTCCTAAGTATCCAATAGACCGAGTAAGAAAGAAAATTAAGCACACTTTCCTTGTGCTTCTAGAGCAGAATATCAATGATGTGAGTGATTTTTTTAATTATGATGCATATGGGGTACATTAATGATTTTTACATACTTCGAGGGTTAGTTATTCAACTTATTTTTAAGTTTTAGATTAATTTTTTCTCCTTCTAAATTTTGTTTAAATTTTGATGCATAAATATATGAAGAGTACAGGGGGAAAACCCCGTCATTGCATAAAAATCGATTTTGAGAAAAACGCAATTTCAAGTTTATCAATGAATAGAAAGTAAGAAAGTGATATTAAAAAATACAAAAAATTGTCAAATAACCCAAAAGTATGCATTTATACAATAGCGAGTTAAAAAATCATTTCTCAAAATATTGGATGAAATAAAAATGTCAAAGAAAAAGCGAACTGCCCTTATTCTTCCCCTGGATTTTCAGCGTCAATAGGTGGGTCATCGATGTAGTTATCGACTCCATCTTCAGGAAAATTCGCAGAGTTTAAGTTTCTGTAGAACATCTTTGCCTCTGGTTTTTCAAAAATCTGGGTGAGATGAAGGAGATCCCTGTATTTGGCAGATTTTATAGGGAGCTTCCCATTGTAAGAATTCAGGAGTTGCACTGCCACTGATGAGTTTTGAGGTTTTCTCTTCTTCGATTTCTTATCCGTTGGACGTGCAACACAGTAATGAGAAATACGAATTTTATTTATAATTGTCCCCCAGCGCATTGAATTCTCGAATTATTCTTTTGCGTTCACCCTCGGGAAGTGTTTCAAAACATCGCAGTTTCTTGCAAGAACAATCTGGACCGAGCTCGTGATTTTGAGACCTCAACACCTTCATAACATCTTTCATCCTACCTGCTTTTTTCCGCTTCTTGGTTGTTGAATCTTTTCTTCATCTGGTTCGCTTGTATACGAGTAATCACTGTCCATTATTCAAAGAACTTACTTGAAAAATCACGTAACGTTTGTAGCAAACAGATAGAAAACCCACTAAAACAAACACTGAGTCGCTTGTTGAGCACACGACGTGAACCACAGTGAAAAGAACGGAGATAACAGCGTTTGCAACATGGCCAGTAGGTGGCGTGAGGCCCTTTAAACTACAATGACGGGGTTCTTCCCACACGCCGTGAGATTATGGGGTTCTTCCCCGGCACAGCAAATATTCAACCTTACTTTGGAGTGCAATGATGGGGTTTTTCACCGAAAAGGACGGCATATTCGGAATCTACACCTTAAAATCCAACAGATGGCACCCTTAGCTCATTTTCGACCGAAAATGCAATGACGGGGTTTTCCCCTGTACCCCTCATATGTAAAGGGGTTTAAAAATATAAACCTTCCTTTTAATTTTGTCGTACTAGTTAAGAAGGCAGGAAATCAAAATGGTCTTTTCGAAAATATGATGTTTCTTATATTCTGCATACATATCGTACATAGCTAATATCCTTCACAACACTAAATAGCAGAATGATATCTGTCAGCTATTCAACATGTTTTTAATTTGAATAATTCTGTTCTCTTTCTGAATTTGATGCACAAAATATATATATTTTTAAGATTATGCTTCTTTCTTTTAATAGAATTCTGCTATGCTAGCCAAGAAAGCAATGTATCTGTTACCGACAGTGTGTAAAATGCAAGCATTGTATACAATGCTCAGGAAATCTATAAAATGAGTGACGTATTTAGGTAAAGCATTAGATATCTGTGTTATTTTAGTATACTATATACCTCTCCTAGGCATTGTATATAATAACTAGGCAGAACAAGCTATATTTAGGTAAAGTATTGAAGGAGAGTCATGAAAAGGCCTTTGTTGGAAGATGCATTTGAAAATGAAAGATTAAATACAAAGTAGAGTACAAGACTTACTAAAAAATCAGGAGAAAAGGACTAGTATTGACCAAATTGTTGCAACAAGGAAGACTGGAACGGAATGTTGAATTGCACTTAATTGTGTTTTTCACTGAAGAGCTCTTCATATTTTGGCACTTGGTCTTGTACATACACCTCACGAAATCATTGGTCTCTTTATAACATCATAAAAACGTCATTAGCTGGAGTATTTGTACTTTGCCGTTTTGACTTTTGCCATTTTATAGAATGTCTAAGAAATGTGTGATATATTAAGCGTTTCATATTTTGACGTCCTATTTAACGATTTAACGCATTCTATAGATATACACTGCTGGCCAACGTAAATGCAACACCCTGAAGGAAGCATGCAAATAATATGAAATTTACAACATGCATTAGCGGAGGTGAGATATGCAAATGATTAGAATTTCAGCGCAGACGCACATCACGCGCGCCTGTGGCGCCACTTCAAAGCGCTATTTAAGGCTTGGAGATTTCGACGATTTCAAGTACGGCAATTGTGTTTTTCTTGTGGTTTTTTCAAAAAAAAAACCGATCAATTATGCCTCGTAGAAAACAGCGATCATCTTTTGATCAAGTATCCGACTTCGACAGAGGAAGGATAGTGGCCTACCGAGATTGTGGATTATCTTTCAGGGAAATCGGTAGTCGTGTTGGACGAAACCAAACAATTGTAATGCGGATATGTGATCGTTGGATGCAGGAGGGTACGACGGACCGACGTGTTCGATCGCATCCACCTCAGTGCACCACTTCACGTGATGACAGGCATATTGTGCGTATGGCAGTGACGGATCGCTCAGCCACATCACGAACCATAGCACAGCACATTCAGTCTGTACCGCATCATCCAGTGTCTGCGCGTACCATTCGACGCCGTTTACAGCAGAGTGGTCTGTCCGCAAGACGTCCATTGTTTGTCTACCCTTGACGCAGAACCACAGACGTTTCCGCCGCCAATGGTGCGATGAAAGAAGGATGTGGACGGCAGAATGGAATGAAATTGTCTTTACTGACGAGTCACGCTTCTGTCTGCAACACCACGATGGTCGGATTCGAGTCTGGAGACACCGTGGAGAGAGGATGCTGAACAGCTGCGTTATGCACCGCCACACTGGTCCTGCACCGGGTATTATGGTATGGGGCGGTATTGGATATCACTCTCGCACTCCTCTAGTACGCATTGCCGGTACTTTAAACAGCCAGCGCTACATCTCCGAGGTGTTGGAGCCAGTTGTCCTTCCTTACCTTCAGGGCTTGCCCACAGCCATATTTCAACAGGATAATGCGCGACCACACGTGGCACGCATTGTCCAAGGGTTCTTCGTCAATCGCCAGATTGAATTGCTTCCCTGGCCAGCTCGCTCTCCGGATCTTTCGCCGATAGAAAACATGTGGTCCATGGTTGCTCAACGATTGACCCAGAATACATCCCCAGCTGCCACACCAGATCAACTTTGGCAACGTGTGGAAGCTGCTTGGTCTGCTGTACCCCAAGAACACATCCAAAGTCTCTTTGAATCAATGCCGAGGCGTGTGGCAGCGGTGATCTCCAACAATGGCGGCTACTCTGGCTACTGATTTTGGCAGGAACCACACTTCACAGAAGTCTATAAATTTAATTATTTGATACTTGGTCAACATGTTATCTACAAAATAAATTTTGTTGTGATATCTCTTGTCTTTCTTGGTGTTGCAATTTGGGTGGCCAGCAGTGTATTTCCTAGGTATTATATACAATGCTTAATTTCACACTTTGACGGTACCGTGTCAAAGTTTGTTCAATTCAAGTTCACAATTGTTATGTTGCATATATAGCTATCTAACCATTAAGGGGACAGGACTTTCAAAATCACTTAAAATCGATTTATTTTTAATTTCAGCGTTAAAATAATTGATAATAAATTCTGTGGATATCAAAAAGAGTTCTTCAATTACAATCATCTTTGATGGAGTTATATATACAACGTCAAAGGAGATATAGTAGATAAGTAAAGTAAGTCTACTACGAAAACGCGTTTTTCTTATATTCAAATTTTTTGACATTCGTCTGATTTCAAAATATTCCCTTGTGTATCTGGTTTTAATTGATTTACTTGTAATTTTATTTGGATGATCCTTGAAATCTGCTGCGTATAGCTAAGTGCTAATGTAAATTCATCATGCTTCTCAATTTTTTGAATGCTTAATCTATCCTTTACTTTGTAAAATTTTAATACGATTTGTTATTTAATACGTTTTGTTACGATTTTTTTGCTTTACAATTGAGAGATACACTTACCAAATAGAGATAAACAAATTATTATCTGAATTAAATTTTTTAATACATAGAAAATCAATGCGAATGGGACTTACCAACTTTTGCTAATTTATCGAAACTTTTGACCACGTTTTATGTAATAACATGTAATTTCTTAATAATTTTGAACCAAATTTTATACATAGACTTTTTAATAGAAAGCAGACAGTCTGTAAATTTCATAATAATGAGATAACTGTAAAATTTTGATACTCCACTGTCTGCATAAGAACACTAAATAAAACTATGATCACGCGAACAACTAGCAGTATAGGGTTTTAAGGGAAATTTTATCGTATCAAAATGTACAGCATTCCGGCAGAAATGTTTCTTTTTCCTGACGTTCGGTCTGGTAAGTATCCAATAGACCGTATAGAAAAGAAAATTTAGTACACTTACTGTGCATACAGAGCAGGATATAAATGACGTGAATTAATTCTTTTTCCAAGTCTGAACACTGGCCTTTTTGGCCTTTGGCATTACAAGGGGTGAACTGGCGGCTATTTGTGAGAAAACCCAGTAGGTAAAGCGCCGTTGCTACGAACAGGGTAAATCACCGACATTCATCTGTTTTTAAACCGGGACTCGAACCCGGGACCTTCTGGTCGATTCGTTGGTTGGATTGGGTTTTATGGCGCAAGGATCAGGTTGGGCCAAACTGCGCCAAACACCCCGGGTAAGTTACAAGAATCTGACCTACCACTCACACATTACTAGCGTAGTGTTTAAAACCATTGAGAAATGGTGTTTCTGGTTGGGTTTCTGGCTCCACGGTCATTTTTGCGCAACACAAGAAGCCTAACTAGACCCAGATCTACGACAACTAGCACAGCAGAATTTTTCAAATTTCGTATGAGTAAATGATAATTAGTAAAAAATTCGTAAGTAAATATAATAAGTCTTAAATAAATAAATCATAATTCGTTTCTAAGTTAATAATAAGTCATAAGTAAATAAATTATAATTCGCAAGTAAGTAGAAGGTAAGTGGCGTAAAAAAAATGATAATTCACTAGTAAGTAAGCAATAAGTTGAAAGTAAGTAAATGGTAATTTGTTAATAAGTAAATAATAAGTCGTAAGTAAATAAATGATAATTCGAAAATTAAGCAAATGATAATTTGAAGAGGAAAAATCTATCGTCACGTCAAAATATACTTTGTTTCATACATACTTTATAAAATAGTTGAAATAGATTGATTTTAAATTTCGTACACCGTAGTCTCTTTCTAAAATAATTTTAGTTCGGCATTTTATTTTTTGGTACTTATTCAATAACGTCCATCATTTCCCTCAATTTTGACTTATAGGAAATTCCCTAGAGATCAATCGAAAAGCAATCTTGAAATGATCTAAACCTACTTAGAAAATCACTTAAGAAAGTATTAGACGCAAAAATGGAGTTTCTATAATGAGTTCTGTGTCCACATACAAGGTTAAGGTATTAATATCTCCTGACGAGGTTCTTCAAACTTAAAACTCTACACACAACTTAGGATCTTGTTGACGTTATTAAGAAGTTTTCCGACGAAACCAAACTCATAACTCTGAAAGGAATAATTTAGGAACCAGACAATAACTTTATATATAGTTGCGACTGGCAGTTAGTATCCCTGTGCTATTATAGTTATTTGCAGATTTTTTTATTCAATTCAGTCCCCGTTGATCAACCCTAAAGACGCTAATTGTGCTGGCGCATTGCATACGTTAAACTTGTCCCTTAATATAACCCTCTTAGGGTTTCACATGCATAATTTCATTTTGCAATCTGCAGTCTTTCTGCTTGATTTCTAACCAGTTTTGATTTTCTTGTCCAATTGATTCTTTCCAAAGGATTCTATTCAGAGAAAAGGACCAATGGAATATCTCTATTGGTTTAAAGATTCTATGGATTCTTTAAACGAAGAGATGTGGTTGTTTATGGGTAAAAGGAATGCTACACTACTCGGCAATCTCCTGACTTTCAGAGGGTTAACAAAATAATTGTTAAAATGCACTAGACTAAAATGGCAACTCATGGGATCCGGATACAATGTGTTTATTTTCACGCACAAACGGAGCGTTATTTCATATGAACTTTACAAAAATTCTTCACTTCGCGAACGAGTTCCCAAGCATAGATTTATTAATTCAACGCCTTTTTATTTCTGAGAAACCAAATCTACCTCTAAATTTGGTAACCGTGTAACATTCCCACGCCCTTGTCGTTTCGCACATACTTTTCTCTCTTCTGATATTATATTTCATGCAACAGAGCACTCCACCTCTGAGTCAGTAATCCGCTTTCAAAATGTTCTGTTATTTTATCTTATCACACTGGGCTCTTCAATCTTCAATCCTCTAGGCGTTGCGAGACTTTCCAATAGTGTAGTATTGCTCTTACCCCACAACACACACTTAATGACTAAACAACCACATCTATTCGTTGAAAGAGTCCGTGAAATCTTTCACACTTTAGAAATATTCTATTGGTCCTTTCCTTAGAATAGAATCCTTAGAAAAGATTCTGTTGCCATTTCCCTCAGTATAGAATACTTTGGAAAGATTCTATTGCTCATTTCCTAAGAAAAAATCCTTTCGAAAGATTCAATTGCTCCTTTCATAAGAATGCTATCTTTTATGAAATATTCTATTGTTCAAGAAGGTCAAAATTGGTTAGAATCATACAGGGATGACTGTAGGTTGCAAGGTGGAATTATGCGTGTGAACCCCTCAGAAGGTTAACCATTACATGCTATTTTATTCAATGAAAATTAACCAAACTTGTTTTAAGCATATCTTTGAGTAATTAAGATCAATTAAAGTGATCTCATTCCTTCAATTACTCAAAAGGTATACGCAAAATATTTCAGTAGTCATATTTCTACAAATTCAAACGTATTTTGAGACATTAAAGGAATTAAAATTATTTCATAAAAAATGTTTTTAAGTAACGAAAGGTCGCGGGAAAACGTAACGCAAGCATGACACTGTATGAAATTTTACTTTCTACTTTTATGAAAGTCTAAGGAATATTTGGAATGTATTTTCAAGTTGCATTTGCTACAAACACTTTTAATTTAATTGATACATTATTCGGAACTTCTGTTGTTATTTTATGAATTTTCGTAATTAGATCTTATTTATTTTGGAGACATTCGACACTATCATTTTCATCGGTGATGAGTGCTTCAAGCCCCTTTGTGTTATAACAGAAAAGTTGCGTTATTACTCTAAACAACTTCCTTTGACGTTTTCAATGCAAATAAGAGATGTTTTATGAAACAAATGTATTGAAAATGTATGATTGAAATTTTCTTTGTATAATCAAAGTATTATACGAGTTTCAACATTTTTATTCGTTAAATTGAATATTTTTCTAACGAAAGTTAACAGAAGCTAACAGAATTTAAATATTTCCATGGATATTGAAAAGCATTTTATTGATTAATGTTACGAAAAGGCAACTCCAGCATGTAATTGGTTGATGCTAGATCATGACAGCTTCTTTTAAATATGACATGCATACAATTGTTAACGCCATTGTAACGCCATGTGGCAAAACAATTTGAAGAATTAGTGTTCATTCACACAAGTCTCGCGAAAAGAAATACCACATCAAAGAATAAGTTAGAGGACATTTGAAGCCACGACAGATTTAACGTGCACCAGCCCCCACGTAGACGATGGTCTTTGGTATGATCGAGTTTCGAACTCGCAACCCTTGAGTTGCTTATCCGCTACTCTTCCATCCGGGCTATGAATCCGGGCCATTATGTCTACTTGGCTAGACATAATGGCCTCACAACACAGACAATGTGAACCGTTGCATTAAGGTGTACGTATGCACTAAAAGATTTTTTAATTTTAACTTTAAAAATCCAAATTGTTTACAATAGATCATTTGTTTGTACCTAAACTAATTTCAGTTTGAAAAATTCATTAATTATTAATTAATTATTCATTATTAAATCATTATTCATTAATAATTCATTATTAATTCATTGTTCATTAATTAAAGATTAATCTAATCATTAATTATCTAATTTAGATATAATTAGCTAATTTACATGACTTTTGAACAGTGACATATCTCAAATTCTAATTTGTTCAGAAAGACAATTCCTACTAGAAATTATTCCTAATATTATTTTTCATGTTTTGACCCCAATCAAGTTGGTAGAGGTAATAAGTTATTTTTTACAATTATTTTCACCAAGGAAGTCTAAAATATCAAGCTTTTTGTTCAGGAATTCTAACACTTAAAATCCACTAAAAATTAATTTCTTAACTAAAAACTCTGATGTTCAGAATATCCACTGCACTGTGTTATATAGATTGTAATGATACAAAAATAATTATAATAGATAAATTCATTGTGGAGTTATCACTGTTTGACTAAACACCTCATTGTAAAAACAGTTTTCAGAAATTAAGTTTAAAGTTTTGGAAACATATTTGTACATGGTGACAGTACCTAACGAAAACCCCTGTAACTAGAAAACTATTTCGAATTTTTACAAGAACTTGGTATCGTTTGAAAGCTAAAGAGTAGAAAATATTTTGAATTCATAAAAAAAGTATCGATATGCTGGTCAATTTTCGTGATTTCTAGTGTATATATACACCTTAACGTAAATTTCCTCGCAAAAGAGAAAAGGCTAAAACTCGTTGGGTAAGGTTATCATGGTATTTCTCAGTGTGAAAATATTTACCTTTGATGATTTCACAGTAATGATGGGAAGTAATCGACCGGGTAATGTCTCAGGGCGCTTCCTCCACATGTAATTGACCAGGGTGAACTCCAGAAGGGCGGCAAACACGAAGGTCGTGCAGGCTCCCATCCACACATCCATGGCTTTCACATACGATACTGGGGGCAGGTTGCTTTGGATACCAGCTCCTTTGGATGATATGGTCAGCAAAGTGGTCACACCAAGGGTGATACGAGCTGGAATGGCATTGACATCCAGCCAGAATGACACCCACGAGATGACCACTATCAGAATGGTGGGGAGGTAGGATTGGACCAAATGGTAACCAACGGAACGACGCAGATAGAATTCGGCTCTCAGGCAGCTATACTCACCTAGAAAGAAAACGTTAACTAAAAGGAATTGATTATTTTAATTGATTTCGCTGCACACTTCATATAAACACATGCATTTTCCTATATATTTAAAATAAATCTTGATTTTAAGCGATGATTAGATATCTAATAGCAAGCATGGTATTCTGTTCCAATGCCTGTTACTTCTTACAAAATAATTTGTAATTATAATAGTTCTCTCTTAAGTACATATCAGTTTATTTACATTTACTTTACTTTACATCATTTATTGTACAACAGGAACTCTAACAGCATATGAAAATTAACTTGATACAATAAGAAAAGTATTTAAAATGATTGAGGATTCATCGTCTTTTAATGTTGGGAATTGGACATAAATTGAACATTTTTACATTGAAGTTAATGCTTAGAACCTTTTATGCTTTTTTATATACATGGTGTCTCAAAATCCTCTATAAGCATTAAGAGGAGGTAGGAACATAAAACTAACCCTAACTCGCATAATGATGCAGGTTCGCAAGCGCCACCTGGATTTTCTAGAGGGTGCTGTTTGGCACAGGTGCCAGTTTGTTTGACGTTACATGCATTGACGCTGTCAGGCATGAGTTACTGTCAATAGTTGCAACATTGAGCACGTACTGGAAAACTATAAGTGTACAACTGCTGTTAAATTGTAAAAGCAGGGCTCAAGTATAGTCCCCTGCTTGCTGTCTTTCATTTCTACACCTTAATATATTGCATTCTATAGAAGATCCGAGTTTCTCATGGGTTCTTAACCTTTTAGAGACCATGTCCCGGTAAATTATTTTTTTATAATCCGATGGCCCGGTCTATTTATTCGTAGATAATTTTCCCATATTTTTATATAGTTCATACATTAAACTAACATAAGTGTTAATAATTAACTACGGCGCAATCATAGAGATTATTACACTCGCGTGCTTAAAATTAAGAAACACCTACAAATTTTGATAAACAGGTCAAAATTGTAAACTTGGTAGGTTCCATGAGCATTTAATTGCGCATAATACTTTGTACATATAAATCAAATTAAATCCATTTTGTAATTGTATCACTCAATTGAAGAGCAAAACATTTTTTACTAAAATACCTAAAAATTTGCAAAAAGAATAGGTTAAAGCAACATTTAAAACGAAATTTCAAAATTGGGAAACATGATAAATTTCTCTTTTCACTTAGATGTATACAACAGATTACAAGGATTATCCAAAAACAATTTGAAGGCAATCAATTGAACCCAGATTCACAGGGAACATTTCGAAATCCGATTAATGTCAAAAAATCTGAATTGGAGAAAAATGCGTTGATTAGTAGACCTACTATACTTATCTACTACATGTTTCATGCTGTTATAAATATAATTTCGTCAAATGCGACGATTGTAATTGAAAAATTATTTTTCTATCAACTTGTTTGATATTTAATTTTCAACGCTTAAGCTAAAAAATCAATTTTTCGATCGATTTCGGTGATTTTGAAAGTCCACTATTCCCTTAACTTTTGTACAGGAAGTTTTGAAACACCCTGCATTTATAGTTAAATTAGTTACATACTTATAAAGATATTATTTATGAATACTCACCAATGTGAAATTTTTCACGACATAGTGACGTATTCACTCTTTCAATCTCAAATTGTGGAAGCTTCAAATTGTCATAAAGCATGACTGGTTGGTTATCGGTCCATTTCAAGTTCAGTTCATCAGTTGTCTTTGAAACTGCACGAAACAAAAATTGTTAAGATTCAGCTATAAAGATCTTTGAAAGTAAAATAAAAGGTTATCAAATTTTTGGGTATACAGATATTTGAATTTAAAAGATATAGCTAAAATTACAGTGAATCAAAATTTAATTTGTCAAACCGAAGATTAATCAAATACGAATTTTTTAAATATATTTGCATAAATCAAAGTATGAGAGGATGCCGAAACAAAATTATTATTTTTTATAAATCTATGACTAAGCTCAAATAATAAATTTTCATTTCAAATAAAAGAAAACTTACATGATTCGAGTTCAATTGTGCATACTTGAGAATCCATGGGATAACGATACAAGTCCATCATGCAGGAAAAGCGCAGTTTTAATCTGAATGAATAAATATTGCAAATAATTACATTGTATAAGTTTGTTCAGTCATTATGCAAAAATGATTAGCCTTTTTACTTTGTAATTCATTATAAGTAAGTACTTGGTAAAAATTATTTCACTGTATTGTCTGATTTAAGAGGATTTTATTTTATAACTTATTCCTTTTTTGTCTGTGGAACAGCTTGTTGCTGTTAGTGATAAACAAGTAACACGCCAAATCATATTGACATATATTCAAGTTATAAGAATACACGAGGTGGTTTGCCTGGAAAGTATCCAGCCATGTAATATAAAACTAGGATTTTTGGCTCCTAGTATTTAAAGTAGGCACGTTCTTGATACAACACATACTTCTTCCCACGTTTCATTGTTAGAATCGCCACCAGCTGCCTCTTCGTGTTCTGCATTGAATCCACTGTCTGAAATCTCTTTCCTTTTAGAAGAAATATTTTCCTTGGGAAAAGCTAGAAGCCGTACGCAGCGAAATCTGGGCTGTAAAGGGGCTGAGCCATCTGAGTAATTTGATGTTTTGCCAAGGAACCCTGCTCCAGACGTGATGAATAAGGGAGCGCGTTATCGTGATGAACCAGCGAATCACCAATTGCCCACAGCTGCGGCCGTTTTCTTTGTACTGCATTTCTCAACCAACGAAGATCAAAGTGGTACTCATTATTAATTGTTTTGCCTCGAAGTGTCTTAATATGGACAATACTTTCACAATCATAAAGCTCAGTCAACATGATATTGACGTTGATGCGACTTCGCCTCGCCTTCTTCTAGTAGGGAGATCTAGGTGTCTTCCATTGGGAAGACTTCTTAATCACCTGAATAGTTTCTGGCGAAGGGTGAATTTTCAAGTTAAACACAAAATGTGATGCGAAGTCGCTACTCTACTGGTTGCCTTTGTAAATGCGACGGTATCACAGAGCATACGTTCATTCAAGCGCTTCTAAGGACCCAACAGATTAGTCCAATGGGTTCGTGAATTTTAAAGCATGCCCATTAATGTCCCGTCTCTTTGGCAGTGAAGTTACACCATCCCGCTTTCTTAAGGCAGGAAGAACTATATGTCTGCTATTGTTGGGAAGACTTCTATATCGTCTGAATAGTTTCTGACAACGGGAATTTTCAAGTTAAACGCAAATTTCGCTGCTCTTCTCGTTCGGCCGTTGTAAATGTGACTGTCTCACAGAACATACGTTCATTCAAGGGCATCTAGGACCCAACGAATTAGTCCTGTGGGTTCGTAAATTTTATCACACGTCCATCAACATCCCCTCGCTGGATGTCAAGTTACATCATCCCTCTTTTTTTCGGGCAGGAAGAACTAGGCGTCTTCCATTGGTAAAACTTCTTAATCATTTGAATAGTTCTGCGGACGTTTTATGTTTAATGCAAATTCGCTGCTCTACTCACTCAATCGCTGTGAATATGATGGTCTCACAAAATATACGTTCATTCAAAGGCGTCTAAGGCCCAACGGATTGGTCCAATGTGTTCGTGATTTTAAAACATGTCCATCAATATTCATTCTCTTTGGCTGTCAACTTACATCATCCCTCTTTCTTTCGGGCAGGAGTCTTCTATGAGTCTTCTATTGGAAAGGCTTCTTAATCATCTGACGAGTTTGTGAAGACGTTTCAAGTTTAGTTTCAAATTCACTGCTCTATTCACTCGATCGTTCTGAATGTCATGATCTGACAAACATTTTTATTCACGAGGTCTAGGACCCAACGGATTAGTCCAATGTGTTCGCGACTTTTAACGCATATTCATCAATGTTCCCTCTCTTTAGCTGTCAAGTTACATCATTCCTCTTTCTTTCGGGCAGAAGAGCTATGCGTCTTCCATTGGGAAGACTTATAATCATAGTATCTGCGGACATTTCAAGGTTAATTTTCAAGTTTAATGCAAAATTTGTTGCAAATTCTCTTTCTACTCGTTCGGTCATTGCGAATGCAACGGTCTCACAAAACATACGTTCATTAAAGGGCTTCTAGGACCCAACTGATCAGGCCAACGGTTTCGTGATTTCTCATGCTTGAGCATCAGTATCCCCACCCCTTGGCTGCCAAAGTTACATCCATTCTGCACAAACCAATTTTGTTATATAAGCAATGGCAGGATAGTTTCCTGAAAGATCTCGTATTCAAGCTGCAGTAGCAAAAATGGCATTGCATGTTTTTGTGATTTTATCCGAAACTCTTTGAATCTTACGGTTGTCTTATTCTGTAAAAGGAAGGACAATGGCGTTAAGAATGGTTATAAAATGGGATTTTGTAAATCCTGCCTTGGATTCAATGTTTTTTTTTTTGCAAGCTGAGTTTAGGTGCTGGATTTTGTTTTCAAATATTTGTATGATCTATATCTAGGCATTAAGATTAATTTTGTTACACGTTCAGATTTTGTCAATGGTATAATGTGCTACTGTTACGTATAAAACTTTATATCGGAGTTGCAGTAGAAAATTATTTTGTATTTCTTTGTGATCTCATCCTAATGTGTCTAGACATATAGCGTACAAATAATAATAACGAATATTTGAAACAAAAATTTCGAACCGAAACTCATCTTGTTAATAAGTGTATCGATATTAAGGCAGGATTTAAAAACAACCATTTATAATCTGTTTTTACTTAATATTTCCTTTTCACGCAAAAGACAGCAACCGTAAGATCCAGATAATGTAATTATGTTGCACATTCATATATTGTCACCGGTATAACGAGTTTGTCACACATAAAACTTTATATTCAAGCGTGCAATTACAAATGTTGCATTTCTTTGTGATTTTATCCTAATTTGCCCAGACATATAGAGTACGAATAATAAAAACGAATATTTGGTAGCAAATTCAATTTCCAAACTTATCTTGCTAATAAGTATCGACATCACAAGGCAGGTTTTATAAATTATACCATTTATAACCTCTTTTTCTTTCATTTTTTTCTATTTTTTACACAAAAGACAGCAACCGTAAGATGAATGGGATTTTTCATTTGCTTTATGTACATTATTTTTTCTTATTACAGACAATTTTCAATTGTCAGTTCAGATTCTCATCTTTTTTAGTGCTCCAGAAAGCTCTTTTTCAATTTCAATATTTCTATGAGTAACGATGTAAGAACTAGTTTCAAATTCAGTTAGCTTTTATGATGAATATTACATGAAAATGCTCAATCATAATTAAAATTTTCGTACTGCCTCCCGAGACCATATCCTTATCTATCCAAAACTCTGAAGTATCGATTTGGAGTCCGATTCATAATGCAATCTGTAGTTAATTGGGTAATAAAGTCAAAAGCACAACATAATTTATAGTACTTTTTGGGAATCGAAGATACTGTTTCGAAACAACTTTATCGAAACTAAAGATTTTCTTTCTGTTTAATTGTCTAGGATTTTATTGAAAGAAACTATTTACGATTCTAACTATCACGCCCACAATTATTTAAAAAAACGGATGGTCTAATGAAATTCCATTTTAATTAGATTTAAGTCAGCGCTTTTTGAATTAGGTTAGGTTTATTTTGGTTACCTCTACGATTATTTTTTGATACACGACGTCTAATTAACAACGCACATTTGTCAAACAAAAACCTCTTCCATTCTTCCTGGAGAAAAGTTTCCAAAACCTCAAACAATTTGATTCAGGTGTAAAAATTTTTTTATACATTAATAATTATTTTCGCCTAAAAATAGCGACCCTAAAAATTCATTCTCTTTTCCCCTCCCAAGCCTTTACAATAACATTTTTTAAATCAGCACCTTCATGTACATTTAACCCTCCTGGTGGTTGTCTCGACGAGGTATCTTGTCATTAACAAAATTGACTAGATCTTGAAGGACGAGATATCTTTTCAGAAAAAAATCTGACCAGTTGTTGATCTGGTCATCATCAAAAAATCAGCATTATCTTGATTATGATATATCTCGTTATAAGCAGATCTTGATGGAAGAGATAACTCGTTGAAACCACTTAGAGGGTTAATAGCTACCGAAAATTTAAGTATTGACAGCAATTAATTCTATCCCACCATAAGTAATCTTGGGCGAAATTTTTTTACATCAAACTCTTTGTAGGGTCGGTTATCCCGTGATGAAGGTGTGTGAGTTGAACTAATTCAAAAACTGTTCTGATACATATAAATAATTATAACCCAGTCATAAATTTATATTCTTGCATAAAAAATTAAATTGAAAAAAATTCTTGCATAAAGGTTATAAATTTTATATTCTTGCATAATTAATTAATTTATTTATTCATATTCTTGCATAAAAAGTGTGTTCATTGTTATTTGAATTTACCGGGTAATTTGTTAATAAGCAATTGTATTTTTGAATAATTTTATTTTCGAAACTGCTATTTTCCCGCTATTGTTTTTAAACTGAAACAATATGGTGTTAATTATAAGTTAATTATAAGCTACAGGCCCAGTTCCTTGTTTTGTTTCTTAGTAACAATAGAATAGAAGTAATATCAATGGAAGTATCCTTCCAATGAGTCAACATATACTGCTTATCAAGTAATCTGACTATCCTATTACAATACTTAGCACATAAAAGAAAACAATAACTATATTTCTATAATTGCCTTCCGCAAAAAATTATAGTAATATAAATCTTTAGGGTAACATAATTCAGCATGTAAAAATTAATAAAATAACTCAATGAATGAACATACTAAAGACACATCGAAGTTTAAGATTACTTTTTAATATTGTGTTCATATTATCAATGTATGATTTGAGAAGTGCGCCAAGCGCTTGATAAAATTATAAAATCAGTGTAAAATAAGAACATTAAAAGTGAATGTTGCAAGAGTCAATGACTAGAATTTTATGGAGTAGTAACAATAAAATTTAATAATTATAAAAAGCAGTCAGACTGCAAATGAATAATATTTTTCAAAACAATGTTGGGGTCAACTAAATCAGGAAATTATTAGAGGGGACAGTTAATTCGAAATTCACATCCTATTTCCATTTCGAATTTAAATAACTTCGACATGCACTTTTCTAAAACAATTCTGATTACTTTTACAGGACAATATACGCAGAATTAAAAGATAATTTCTAAAACTAAAGCGAACAAAAATTCAAGCATAAAACATAAACAAGAGTTACATAAATCTTCCATTTAAAATTAAAGTACTTCTAGAAGTTACTAATTCAATTGCGAGAAACTGAAAATGATAAAAAAAAACAGTACGTACCTCAACATATACAGAATTTCCCCAGATGGATCGATTCTCACTAACACATTTGGTACAGTAACATACTGAAATTCAGCATGTTTAGCATTAGCAAAAAATACTTCAGGCTTCCATATTCTCTGGACCAGCTTTGGATCATTCAAATCAAGTGGTTTCACAAGATTAGGTTGCTTCAGACGTTGATCAAACCATGTTTGGCGGAGGTATAAATCTACCTCATAGTCCTAAGGAAGAATTAAATTTCACTGTATATGAGTATACGACTCCATAAATTTAACATAAATATCAGGATGCATGGAAAGAGAGTGATTGTTTTCCCTACTAAAGTCATACAATTTCACAAAGCCTAAAGCGTTTTTATTTTTTAAGTTGTTTTTCCAGTACAATATTCATTTTCAATCTGTTAAAGATCCCATTCACACCACTAATTGGGTAAGGGATATTCATAATGGATCTTGTATGGGAACTACATACCCTGCACATGTGGTTCCCGTACAAGCTCAATTTTCATTCTATTAAAGATCCCATTCAAACCACTAACTGGAGGAGATATCACATACCCTGCACATGTGGTTCCCTTACAAGATCCATTTCCAGTCTGTCAAAGAACTATTCAAACCACTAACTGGGGATATATTACATACCTTGCACATGTGGTTACCATACAACGAGATCCCTTTCCAGTTTGTCAAAGATGCCATTCAAACCACTAACTGGGGGATATATCACATACCCTGCACATATGGTGCTGGTTATGTTGGTCAAACCAAACGAGTTTTAAAATTCTGGTTGCAACGTATGCTTTATGTCGAAAATAAGGAAGCAAACCAATCAGCCAAAGCTGTTGGGAAGTTTGTCACCAGTTTGATTTCAAACAAGCAAAGTGGTCCAATCTTCGAAATCTATTCTCGAGTGGAGAATCTTTATCTATTTTTAAGCTGTCTAGTGAATGACATTAAGCTTCCCCATCTTTTCACGCGACCTGGAAAGGCGTAGTTAAAAAAGTTAGTTGTGACAACCCTATTCTCTAGAATAAAACTCGCGTTTTTCTTTTGTGTCTTACTTCTGTCCTCATGATGGTGGACTTTTCACTCCACCGAAATGGCCATAGACGATTTTTTTATTTAATCGTCGTTGAAATCGTTGTTTTGAAGTTTTGTATTTTTTACTATACGTGTAAGTATTCTATACTTTGTGATTAAAAATATTTTTCAATGAACATACAATCCTCAAAATCCCAGGTAAAATATCGTATAACCTCCATCACTGAACGTGAACCAAGACCAATATGTAAACAAGAAACCAATACTTGAATTTTTATTCAATAACTAATATTGCATACTAACAATTATTAAAAAAGAAACAACATGAATTTTGTTTGGCTACTGCATGATAAAATTATTTCGGAAGACACGAATAAAAGTCTGGGAAACTAATTTAACATTTAAAAAAGCTTATTTCTAATGCCCGAGCACTGACCTCTTTGGCCTTTGCCACTACAAGGAGGGAACAAAAGACTATTTGTGAAGGAGCAAACCCAGTGGGTAAGCCGCCATTACTCGTAACAGGGACAATCACCAACATCTATGCACTTACAAACCTAGATTTGAGCCCGGGATTTACTAGGTGGGAAATTTTCACTAATTTTATATTAGAAGCTCTGGAATTTCTATACTCATATTAGAAACTCATATCCAACTATCGAACTTTGTATCCGAGTTTAAATTTTGAAATGGATTCGGAAATACAGCTCCAAAATTGGGTGTTGCCTTTAGCAGTTGTGAACGATATGGGAAATTCTATACGAAGACTATCCTTTATGCAAATTTTATGCATATAAGTTCATAGAAGACGTTATTCCCTATCTAAAGGTGCCTTTCAATCTGTTCTACGATGAACGATGGTTAATTATTTTCCGCTGCTCTCCTTTGCCATCTTCTCAATATGGTGATGCCATGTTACAATGCCTGCGGAATGAGATGAGGTAAGTGACTGTACGGATATAAGTTACTCTAAAATAGCGTTAGTCTACTGACCACCTTGTGATTCGCGAGAAAGAATGTCTGCTCACTATGGTCTAGGTTCGTCTACCAAACACCTTGATTTATGGCACCAATTGCGTATAATTGAAACTGAGTGCAATGAAATAGTGTAAAGGGGAGCAACATTATTCTGTTGTGGAGCAGCAAAGAATTAGCATGTAGAATAAAAAGCTCTCCAGTTTTAATAACAGAGGGACCTTATGTAATAGAGCATTGCTGATTATGACGTACTCCATTAAAGATTGAATATAAGACAAGTTTTTTATTATTTTAGTGTCAAATATATTTTTGAATGTACTGATTGAGTGCATTGTGAAATACCATAGGATACTGACCACCTTGTGATTCGTTAGAACGAATATCTGCATCCCATGGTTTAGGTTGATCTACCAAAAACTTTGATTTTTGGCACTAATTGCGTATAATTGAAATTGAGTGCACTGAATTCATGTAAAGAGAAACAACTTTATTCTGTTGTAGAGCAGCATAATATTAGTATGTTGAATAAAGTGCTTTCAAGTTTCAAACAAAGAGGGAGCTTATGAAATAGAAAACTGCTGCGCACACCATTAAAGATTGAATATAAAATTCTATTTTATGTCAGAATACTCTTTCACTGTACTAATTGTACTTTTGAATGTACTGATTGAATGTATTCTGGAATACCATTAGGATACTGACCACCTTGTGATTCGTTAAAAAGAATGTCTGTTTCCCAAGATTTAGGTTCATCTACCAAACACCTCAATATTTGGAGCAAATTGCATATAATTGAAAATGAGTACTATGAATTCGAGTAATGCAAAGAGGGACATCTATATTCTGTCGCAGAGCTGCATAAAATTAACATACAGAACAGAAAGCTCTCAAGTTTCAATAAAAGAGGGACCTTATGGAATAAAGCATTGTTGATTCTGACACACTCCATTAATGATTGAATGGAAAAGCAAGTTTTTCTATTACTTTAATGTAATAATACCCTTTATGTAGGTTCCTTCTCATCGAGGTCCTTTTAAAAATAACATTAATCTCTGGTCTTTGGTTTCTTTCCTAATGTTTGAAAAACGCAATCAGTCTTGAAAAAAGCATTTCAGTCAGTAATTAATCTAAGGGCCGCAGTCGCTTTTTTTAAAAATGATTTCTTTGGGCATTATATGAACACTGCATTGAAAATTTCATGCAAAGAGCATTAATTAGACAGAAAATCGATGCGTTTCGCGAACAGATTTAAATCTTTTATTATGTAATGATTTCTTTCAAGGGCGATTCACTAGACATAAAAGAAACTTTCACCATTACTTTAAATAGTTTTCAGTTAAATTCGTTTCAGAAAAAGGATAATAGAGACGTCTTAAAAAAGACTTGTTTTATCCCAAAAGAGCCGAGAACCCGGTTGAGAGAGTTCAATGGGTTCTGACAATAACAGGATTAAGCATTCAAACATCGAATTTAGTAATAAAAAGTTAATTACTTTTCTCAATGGTAGAACTTATCTAAATCTAGTTTCTTTGATTTTCGTCAAACTTGTTGCATAATATATAAATAAACCTCGTGCTGTTTCATAATTAATCTTTTTGATAGATAAGTGACTGTTTTAAAACTGAATAGGGATGGAACAAACACGCTATATAAACCAAAATATGCATACAATGACTTCTAACGCTTCTCCCATTACTTCAATGATTAAAAGTATTAAAAGATTAAATTTGTATAAGAACAGAATATATTGATGTAGAGAGTTTAGAATTTAAGAGATCAGCAAAATAATTGAATTTTGTAATTTTCCTCCACATTCCATAGTTTTCTGGTTTGTACATACCTTATAACTTTTTGAATATTTATGTAACGTTAAGTTTTGAAATTAAAGTAATGATTTATCTTATTTTTAAAACGTAGATGAACGTTGTCATTTCATACTGTAGATAACAATGTGGAATTGTATTGATCATTGTATCCCTGGGAAGACTTTTATATACCCCTTTGATAGTCTCAATGTCTAGTATGTCCCACTAATACTTTCTATAATCAATAAATCTCATGTTGAATACTTTTAACATTTTTCAAGGTTCTCGTTTGAAATTAGTCAAAGCCCAACTTCAATATTCTCCAAAATATTTTGACTCTTCCCTGGTCTTCAGACGTCTTTGTTCTGGGTGTATTTTCCCCCATCAGCAATAAAACTCTATACGAATAATTGTAACGTTTTTTAAAGAAGTTTTTAGGTAACGTTTTTCAAATTAGACCGATATCTAATTTAACTCTCCAAATGGTTTCAACGAGATATCTCGTCCATCAAGATATAACCAATTTTAAGTAATTAATGATGAGATATCTCGTCATCTAGATGTTGCAGAATTTTTTTATCATGACAAGATCAAGATCTTGTCAGTTTTGGTAACGATGGGATAACTCGTCGAGAGACAACTACCAGTAGTATTAATATTGTCCCAAATCTTTTGACTTTTACATAATCTACAGGCGTCCTTTTAAGGTATATTGCTTCTCTCTCGCTCTCTGAACAAACTTTCACCATATTAGCAATATACCTAATGCGTTTTCCATCAGCAATCAATTGTTTGACTATTTATTTTAGCATTTAAAGTATTTCGTTTCGAATTAGTACAAGACCTACTTCAATATTCCCCAAATCATTTGACTCTTCCCTAATCTGGAGACGTTATTGCTCTGAATGCAGTTCTCTCTTTTTATCTAAACAGTCTTTCGTCCCATAAGCAATAAATCTAATACGTTTCATCAGCACTAAATTTCTGGAAATATTTGTAAGATTTTAAGGGTCTCATTTGATACTAGTCTAATGTCTATTTTAATCTTCTCCCAAATCAATTTACTATTCCCTAATCTACAGGCGTCTTTATAAGAAGTAATTTTTATATCTCTCTGGATAAATTTTCGTCCTATAAATCTTCATTGAGTTATATCCCCAATAAAATTATTGTTAAATATTTCGTTTAGCATTTTTCAAATACCTCATTTGGAATTTGTCCAAGACCTACTTCAATATTCCCACAAATCATTTGACTCTTCCCTAATCTACAGGTGTTATTGTTCTGAACGCATTTCTTTCCCTATGATCGGACAGTCTCGTCCCATAAGCAATATTCTCTTGTTAAATATATTACATTTTAACAAGATTAGGAATGTTTTTAAATATCGCAATTGAAATTAGTCCAGTATCTACTTTAATATTTCTCAAATCCTTTTACTCTTCTCAAAAATACAGGTGTCATTAACCGTCCTGGTGGTTGTCTCGACGAGGTATCTTGTCATTAACAAAACTGACCAGATCTTGATGGATGAGAATCTCGTCATTAAAAGAAAACTGACCAGGTCTAGATCTCGTCACCATTAAAAAAATTCGCAATATCTTGATGACGAGATATCACGTCACTAGTGAAAATAGGGAGATTTTATGGACGAGATATCTCGTCCATAAAATCTCACACTTGGAAAGTTAAGATCATTTCTCTCTCTCTCTGAACAGTCTTTCATTCACTTATCTAGACGTAATAACTTGATACCACACACACAAATATATGATCATATTATTGGAATCGAGAGTTTCCAGAATTACTGGAAATAATTCTAGAAACTATCGAGAGTCTGCATTAACATAGTCCGGCTCTGGTAAGTTGGCATTTGAGTCACGCGATTTTGAACGAGCCTATTCCTTACGGGATTCTCTTTTTTCCACTAAAATTACGGCTTTTCGGGTGTTTTGTATTGACAAAACCATGCAACCAAATAATTACAAACTTTGTACACATATATTTATAGTAATTTTAAGTATTCACAAGAAATTTTTCAATAATTTTCATGAAGAATCTGCCCTACTATCCCTCCTCGACCGTGACCCCGAGAAAAGTTGCGTGGGCACTGTAAGGCATTTCCCAACTCCAAGTGATCTTAAACGAAAGTTGATGGCGTTTTACTTCAAACACACATAGCTACCGTTTGATGAACCAGAAGAATTTTAAGAAAATATTTGAGGAAATGGTGATTCGTCAAATCGAAAAACATCGATGCAGTTAAAAAAATGACCTTTTATCTATAAAATATATAAACGTGATACATCACTTTTCTGGGTATTAAATAATAAAAAGACGTTTGCTAAATATGATGTAAGGGTTTCAAGTTGATAAATACAATAGTATTAAAGATATCATGCCAACCACTCGAGCAAAACCTGGGCCAAAGAGTTTAAAGTTTCAGTACAGTTAACGAAAGCACGTTCAGTATTTAGTCTTTTCCTGCTAGTATTCTATACCCTCCAGTGCCATGCAGTTTCATTATATTTTGATTGCCATTTATTGATGACAAATCGGTTGTAGATTGGCCTGGTAGAATTTACATCTTTATGAAGTGATTCGAAATTCTACATCTGCTCGCCGAGTCGGTTAATGGCTTATAACTGGACCAGCTTTGCGAATTTTGACTTGAAATTTAGCTCACATGTTCTTAAGACCCTAAAGAATTAAATTGCGCAAATACAAAAATTGATTTTTTTTCGCCGAAAAAAGAAAATTTAAAATAAGGCAACAGGTTAAAACTTGAGCAAAGGGCCTCTACAATTGTCGTTTATCGCACAGTTCTGTTCCGGATGCGCTAACACACAGTGGTTACAATTTGGCGAAAAAATAATGATTCCCATAAGCACTTTCTCTATTCACCACATCTATTTCCTCTCTTGAGCTTAGTACTGTTCTACCAGTGAACTCACCCAAGGTCATCAGCATTCTTACCAGAGTCGTACTATATACGATGCCTTCTCATGTAAGTTAATCTAACTCACCATTGTTGAAGGATTTATGGATCCGAAGCTTCTGATGAAAATTCCACAGGACACTTCAGTTGGCTTGCCTGCGAAAAACATACAGTAATGTTTGCCACACAATCATATTTAATAAAAAGAGTTAAACGTATTCTACAGAAAGTTGGGGTATTACCTGCATATATGTAAATTCAAATTTCATGTATAAAACTGCTTATATGTATGTTTGAATACGAATTTATAACCATAGAACTCTATATTATGAGGTGACTCTATATCTTGATTTTGTTTAATTTCAGAAAACAATTTTATAAAATAAAGAACTGAAACACAATGCAAAATGTCAAAATAATGGAAATCAATTTCAAGATGTAACATTCTTACCTGTCTTCATTTGCATTTTGTTCATACTGTATTGTAATCGGCATATAAAGGATATGTGATATCCCATAATCAACAAAACTCAATACCACTGACTTACTAGTATTTTTCATATACAAATTACCTTCAGTAAACAAACGCAATGAACTTAAAGGAAATAATTTAAAAACAAATTACTTCTAGCTACGAAATTCAAAATTACCTTGATTACCTTGTATTTGTTTTTCAAAAATATTGCTTTAGAAATCAGAATTAATAGAACCACTAAGTTAATAAAAGTATCTTTACTTACCATATCAATCAGGCAGCAGTTTCGTTTGTAACTATACGACTAACTTATAGCTTAAATACAGATACTATCTAATAAAAACTTTTTCAAATTAATTTTTTAATATTACATCTGCCTTAACCCTCTTGGTGGTTGTCTCGACGAGGTATCTCGTCATTAGCAATATCAATCAGATCTTGATGTACGAGATACCTCGTCGAAACCACTTGGAGGGTTAAATCTAAAAAGTTAAGTAACGAGCTAAATTACTTCGTGTGAGATAAAACAAGCAATAGCACAAATCTATTATCAGACAAAAACATTCTGAAACTGAAAGGATTGTTGTAGATTACGTTGTTTGTACAGAACAAATGTTGAAAAAATCATTTAAAGATCTACAAACTATCAAATATTGAGCATAGATAAAGATTAGAACTACCTTGGTTCAATTTTTAAGATCTTGTTTTTTATGAGTAATTCATAAAAAATAAAATAACAAGACACTATTAGATCACCAATAGTGTATTGAATTGCACTTCATTTAAAATTATCATTAAATGTCCTATTTAATATCAATTTAAATTTGATTTAAAAGTAATTTCTTCAACAGATAAACATAAATAACTACACTTATTTATATTGTTTTTATCCCTTAAGAAAATGGACACCGAAAAATATTGTTCAAAAAGTAGATACAAAAATTGTTTAAGAATTAGTTAATCTATAAATAAATTACATTTGTCCAAGTTTCAAAGAAAGGATATAAATTTATAGATTTAAGCAAATTGTACCTTCTGTTCCCGTTGGTAATGCTCTTCTGTCATAATGCTTTAAGACTTCGTCCAGCATGTCAAGGTCATGTACTTTGCTATTGTTCGCAATTCTGAGAGAAACAAAAACAGGAAATAAAGTTTTCAACCAACAGAACGAGTAGTTAAGTATACACAGAACACAAAGATCAAATTGAAAATTGTTTTCTTTGTGTTTAACTATACATAAGTTTAAGTGCATGTTTTTGTTATAATTTAATATTAATTTCAAATATATTATCATCGCATGTTTAAGTATTTCCAGCTGTAAATACTTTCTTAAAATGAAATCAAAAACCTGTAGAACTATAGCTAGTATATTTCTATATACTAGCTACTATAGAACTATAACTACTGCATTTCTATAGAACAAAGACATTCTATAGAACTATAACTATAATATTTTTCTATACAGCAAAAGCATTCAATAGAACTATAACTATTACATTTTTTCTATAGAACAAAACTGTTTTATTTCTATAGAACTATAACTATTACATTTTTTCTATAGAACAAAACTATTTTATTTTATAGAACTATAACTATTTTGAACAATATAACAATTATATTTCTATAGAAGTATAACTATTCTGAACTATGACTGTTATATTCTATAAAACTATAACTATTATGGACTATATAACTTTTATATTTTTATTGAACTTTAACTATTCTGAACTATTACCATTATACTTCTATAGAATAAGTACAGTTATATTTATGTGAAACTATAACAATTATATTTCTATGAGCTATAATATTATATTTCTATAGAAGTATAACTGTTTTGAATTACATTTAACTATTAATTTTCTAAGGAACTGTAGCTATAATATGAACTATATTATTTTCAAGTATATTTAAATTTTGTCTTGTTTTTTAGCTACGAATGTAGGGATATAGTTTATCTCTTCTTTTCCAACTAATCAATTATAATCTTGAAGTAGAATGAAAAAAGAAAGCTAAAATCATACGCACTGCTAATACCCTCCAATGACGAAAAATGAGACAAATTTTCAAGGAAAAATCTGTACCTCAAGTTTCAAAGATATCTACCTGAAAGGCTTAATTGATTCTGAGGTGTTTAGAATAATTGTGTAAATGCTTCTAAGATGCGTGAGCTTGACATTCACGTCGCGATAAGTTTTAATTTTAATTTTGTTCTTTGAACAAAATAGAATATTACAAGTTTTTAATGTTTTTATGACACATTTAGGATTTCATTAAATGCATTTAAGATCGTTTAGCCGTCTAGGTAAAAGTATGCTTGAAATATATTATTGGATAAATATTCCTAAAAGATATCGAGGCTTTGGAATTTAAATATAAGACTAAAATAATGAACGTCGTTAAAATACTAAAATATAAATTACATGGTTTAATCGTCCGTAAAATTTAAGTTTCCAAAGCTTGATTAAAATAACCTCAAAACTCCATTCAATTTAAAATACGATTTTATAAGTACTTAGAAATGTATTCAGTTAGCAATAAATCTTATTCAAATTGATGAGAACAGTAATTAAATATCACAAGTCTGTCTGAATAAACGAACCAGTTTCAAGAAATTAATTTTCATTTTATATTTTATGCGATGCTTTTAATATTGAAATTTCTTTTCATCACGCTTAATAAGGACTTCCTATCACAGAAAGCATAATTAAATCTGAGAAGACAGCGACAAACAATTTTACATTTAAATGCTTGTTGGTGATAATTGAAATGTACTTGGAAAGGTAAAATCATATTTTAACGGTCTTTTGCATTGAGATTCATTAGATCTAGAAAATTGTATTATTGAAATTAAGAGGAACGAGGAATTGCGGAAAACAGTACTTGATTTGTATTCTCACAGGTGTTTTATTTGTTATAAATTATAATGTATTTTATAAATTATTTGACTAGAAAATATTTCATAATTTGTTTATTTATTTCATTTAATATTACGATTGATTAAAAAAGTGTATTGTAATCTAAATATTGAGAGACCTCATAATAACAGTATTGTACTAGTAAGGTCATCAGTTATTATCGCCTTATTACATTTATCATGTTATTTTATTCACCTTTCATTTCTGACATACAGCAAAATATATTATATTATAGAAAATTGCCCTATTTACTGTAAATAGGATATGGGTAATGTAATTTGAGGGAAATTCATTTGTTACATTTATCGTGTCGTTTTAATTATTCATCATGATATTCTATTCGTCTTTGATTTCTAACTTTGTAATTTGAATTGAATTCCCATATTTACTGCAAAGGATACGAGCATTGCAATTTGAGACAAATCCTCTACTACCTTAGTTTATTTATTGTGCCATTTAATTATATTCATCATGCTACTTGATATGTCTTTGATTTCTAGCATGCAATCTGAAGCAAATTCCTTCTATTTCTTCCCATGTTACTTAACTACCCTTCAGCCCGGTGGCTTTAACCCTTTACCATGGAACCGGACTTTGAACAACTCGTTGTTGATTTTTGTCGTGATAATGGTGGACGTTTTGCTCCACCTGTGGTGAACTTAGCCACCACTGCAAAAAATAACTTACAATACAGTAGTATATATAGCAGTGCAACCGAAACTACATCATGAAGCAATTTTTGGCAGACAAAGTTAAACTGTCTTTCCACTAAATTTGTGACTGGTGAAAGTGATTATGAGCACGGTCAATTACAAAAACAAGTCAGGTGGGGCTCACCACAATCCGCACATACCTCGATGGATGGCCCACGATGAATAGTTGAACTGCCGTTGCGCGCCATACTAATCACTTCTAACAACTGTCTGAACCTCTGTAATAACACAGACAATGCTCCTGTTCTCTATCCAAACTGCGATATTCGTTGCTGCTCAAACTCATTTCACACTCACAATCGACTGCTAAAGCTAACAAAAGACAGTCTAACGTTGCAATCTCCCATTGTTTGACCATGCATACGAAAGTACATACGTGATCTTAATACAGCTCTCACGGCCTTACGCAATTGAGGTGTAGTGTCACCTAACAACTGGTGGTAGCATCTCTCGAATTCAGCAGCTCTAAATTCTAGAGGGGGAGTATTGGGGTGACTTAGCCATAACTACAAAAATTAAACCACCTCTACCATGACGTACTTTTTGGTAGACAAAGTTACATTGTCTTTCCACTCTCAGATAAACACCGAAATAGCTATTAACCAATTTTTCAACTTCTTTATTCTTTATTGGTTAAATTTTGAGGTTTTAAATTTTTACTACACCTCACAACTACACGAAAGTTCTCAAAACCAGATCGTACAGCTTCCTGCATTCAATCCAAAAAGAAAAGTTAATATTTTAAACTTTCCGATAGGAAACAACTACCTGAATATAAAAAAAATATTTTTAACCTGATTCGATTTGTTTTTCCTACTCGGATAACACTTCCGATGCTGATATCAACAGATTCTATTCACTTTTTACTTTTTTCTTTTCTAGAACATTCATTTTCTTAACATTTACATGCTCTTTCCACCTCGTGTATTCAAATCCTAACGATTATTCGAGTCTTATGTATTTATTTTTAATTTCCTTTTCACACCCTGCGTTTCTAATGGGTATCATGCTAGAAAAATAGAGTTCCGATAATAAAATTTGTTCTCCGTAAAAGAAATATTTTTAGCGTAGTTTTGACTGCTTTTTTCCTATTACTCTGGTGCTCAGAATAACTTACCTTGTGGAACAACAGATGTACGTAAATAAAAGTTTTTATGGCACGTTCGTGTTCAAACAATTTCGTGTGGATTTTCTTATTAGAGCGGCGTGCTGTAAGCTATCCGCTTAGGTCCCGAACGTAAAATTTTGTGTGTTTATATGTATCACATTCAGATATCGTAGCTCTTTCTGAATAGTTTTATTGCTTCTAGTTGTACATGTTGAAACTCTAAGAGCTGCGAACATTAATAGTGCAGTAAAAGGGAAGATACGGTGGTTTAGATCTTTTTCCTTCATCTTTCTCGTACCGTTCAGAGTGAAATGATTTCACAATTTTAGTTCGTATATTTCATTTGTTCATTTTTGAACTGAGATACACGAATAGAACTAACTATTCTTAACTCTCTGAGGGGTTTACGCGCATTTTTCCACCATTCAAGCTCTAGTATCAAGAAAACCACGAAAGAGGGTTAAATTCATTCGCTTGTCTCTAAAACCCTCATGGTAAATTTTTTAAGAGCAGAACCTGCGTGTGCATTTAACCCTCCAAGTGATTTCGACGAGATATCTCGTTCTCCAAGATCTGACCAATTTTGCTAATGATAAGGTATGACCGATTTTTATGATGATGTGATCAAGATCTCGTTAGCTTCCTTCTACTGATGAGAAATCTCGTCCATCAAGATTTGGTCAGTTTTGATGATGACAAGGTCCTTCGTCGATACAACTATTAGGCGGGTTAATAAGATTTAAGTCTCTAGGTATTTTTCTCGTAGAGTTATCTCGTCATTAGCAAAACTGACCAGATCTTGATAGATGATAAATATCGTCATTAGAAGAAAACTGACCAGATCTTGATTTCGTTATCATAAAAAGATTGGCGATATCTCGATGACGAAATGTCTCGTCATTAGCAAGATTGGTCAGATCTTGATGGACGAGTTATCTCGTCGAAACCACTTGAAGGGTTAATTACTAAATAACCACATGTATTGGGTGAAAGAATCAGACTTTCAACCTTTAGAAAGATCCTATTGTAACTTTTCTTAAAATAGAATCCTTTGAAATTGCTCTACTGCTCCTTTCCTTTGGAAATATTCTATTGTTCTTTTCCTTAAGATAGAGTCCTTTGGAAAGATTATACTGGCCAAGAAGTTCAAAACTGGTTAGAAGTCATGCAGGGGAACTGGAGGTGTTGCTTGAAATTTTAGCTTTGAATTAAAAAAATATATTCCTCGCTTAGCTCTAATCATATACATTGTGTGACTTTCTTTTTACTGCAAATTCTTTTTAGTATATTCCCCTTTTGACTTTGAGTTAAGTTGCAAATATGATGCTTATGCATAATTTGGTATGAAGATGGTCCCTTATGTAAATTTCATGCATATATATTTATGAAAGACGTTATTCTCTATTGAATGGCACATTTAGAATTGCTCTACTAAGAACGACGTGCGAATAAAATGGTGGTTTGATTTTTCCTCTGCAGTGCAAGGAAATGGCATTGCTTTTCAAATGGCATACATGTTTCCCGCACTATAGGGATCATATTTTTTCCAATTCTCTTTTATTTTATGTACCAATCGTTTCAGAACAAAAGTATTTTTCTATTTTACCATTTCTATCCGATTCGCAACTTCATCATCTTCAAATGCTACAGATAGAAATATTTTTTAAGGGATAGAAATATACTTCAAAATCTCTAGCCCATATTTCATTCAGCGTACCGTGAAAGTTAGGAATACAAATCACATCCTTCGTCATTTATGACTCAATATCTGTACTTTTACCCTCTTCCAACAGATTTACTGGTTTCCCCTTTCAGTTTTAATCCAAAGTTCTAACTTGTGAGAATAAATGTGACATGTATGAAAGAAAATCATACGTTTAACAAATATTAATAAATTATAAGCATTCTGATATTATTTTTAATTAGAAAATTCTCAACAACTTTTTCTTATATTTGTTTAGCACATTCATGTACATGTTAATGCTTTGAAGAGGAAACGTATTTCAAAGTTATTTTCAATGCAATTCCATATTACATTTTACTGTCAGTATAATTCTTTATTATTTTGTCAATACAATTCTATATTACATTTTACTTTCAATATAATTCTTTATTGTTTTGTCAATACAATTCTATATTGTATTGTGACTTTCAAATACCCTTCATTCCACTGGTTGCATCATTCTGTGCTGAATAATACTATTTGTTTAGTTTCCTTCTTTTCAATGAATATCATATTGATAAAACGAAGACAACTTTGACAAAACCCTCTTAATTTCAGTTTTAATTTCAAGAGAAATAAAAAGAAACTTGCAACTTGTTTTTTTTTGTTGTGTATGTGATAAACCTGCTGTTTTCCCAAATTCTTCTAACTTTGTTAAAATTCCATTTTATCAACAGTTCAATAGAGAGAACTAAACAATAGAATACGAAAGCAGCATTTTACGAATTTAAGTAAATAGATTTTCTCTCATGGCAGTTCAAATTTTTTTTATTCAGCGCAAACTTAGCAAAAATTAATTCAAACTCAGACTTGTTTAAATTCTTAATTTCAAATTCATAAGACACCAATATTTAAATAGATAATTAGAATTTGAGATTTTGGTACAGTAAACCAAGCAGTAGTCACTGGTAGAGGCTTCATCGAATGAGTTTTTCATCCTTTAAATCTTTAGTCCATAAGACTTGTATGTATTAAATTAAACGGTATTATAATGTAGAAATTGATTTTTTTTGTTTAATAGTGACGTTAGAGACGCGTAAGAGATAACCGTGAATTGTTTCATCTTGTTTCATAATAGTGTTCAGTGTTTACTTTTTATTCGAACATTGATAGCACACAATGAAATTTTTCGATGAGGCTTTCTGAATAAAAGATGTGCTTAGCTTTAAGCTGGAATTTTCTTTTATAAAAATGCTGCGCACACAACAGAAGAAGCTGTGAAATTTATTTGAATTACTTAATGAGACTTTTCAAAACATTGGGTAATACCCAGTACCAGAGCATTGTTTGCCTCGAGATGCTTTTAATTAGCTGCATATATGTGAATATATTAAACACCCGAAGTCTCCAACTTCAGATGTATGTTCATGTAGAGGCTGATTTATTTTTGAAGTGGATGAAGTTTTTTAAGATTACTTTAGGCTGTATACATCATTTTTATGAGTGACTGCAAACGTTAGGAAATCTGAAGATAATTTATCTGCCGTGAATTAAAATAAAAGCATGAATTATACATTTAGGCTGAAACTATTGTGAAGAGTATGTAAATTTATTAAAGAAATTAGATTTGCAATCGTGTATTGAACACTGGAATTATGGGTCAACTCCAAAGTAACAACAAAAGCAGCTCATCTCTGAAATCCAAGGGGCCACGGTAGCCCAGTTGGAAGAGTAACGGAATATCAACGGGAGGGTTGCGAGTTTGAATCCAACCAAAGCCCGTCGGGTACAAAGGGGGGTGCTGCACGTTAAATCTGTTGTGGCCTCAAATGTCCTCATGTTGACGTGGTTTGGAAGTTTGAAGATTGGGGTACCAGCTCAGGTGTTCACTTCGTCATCTGACCGTGGCTCAAAATTACATGGTTATCTCCTCGGATCTTTCCCTCTGGGATTAATCATGGACCCTCTCCAATACCCCGTTGTGTGACTTCAGTGCTACGTTAATTAACTACCTACCTATTACCTTCACATATATGGCTGCAATAGTGGCACAGCTTAAAAAATATGATTTTTTGGAGTAAGTATATACATATCTCAACGTGGAAAACTACACTGACAGGTAACTGAAACTTGGTGAAAACCTGGTGCAGGCTTTGCACCTAATTTGCATGCAAAGAATGAGGTTGTGGATGAATTCTTGTAGTAGCAGAACCAATTTCTAGGTTAGAGCCTTTGAAGTCACGGTTCCAAAATTTCAATATGCATCAACTTTCGAATGAATATCCTCGGTTATGCAAATCGCCACAGGCTGTCTCGTTTAATTTCGAGGTTGTGACTTTTACAAATAATGGTGTTCCTTAAGTTTTGCACACCAGTGTACCAAGGGAATTACGCTGACTAAAAAGGGAAAGATTTTATACGTGGTTATGTATGAACTCTTTTCACTTTCACAATTACTTCAACTATATCTCAAACAGTACGAAAGTTTGCAAATTGCAGAAAAAAATGTATGTAATATGTTGATTGATGACGGTTGGCAGTTAAAACAATAAGTCTCAAAAAACCTCTCCTAAACCCTGGTCATCCCTTAATAATCGAATCTGGCCTGATAAAATCTTCAACATCCCAGATAGACACAAAGAAAAGTCTTGGCGACCTTTCGATTTGTCACTGGCCACGACTGTCGCAGGCTCTGTGATTTCTATGGTCATTCATAAATTGATCCGGCATGTGACAAAACATACAATATGCGCATGCGGACTCCATTTCTGGTCAGAAAACATGTCGGTACACATGCGCATTTCAACCTATTCAGCGTTGCAGAACTGATATTGGTTCAATGTGTGGCTTGCCAATGAGAGGAAATGGATAGTTCTCATCTGATAAGCTGTTACGCTCTCCTTGCCACCCCTAAACTTTATGATCGATACCAAAAGGCGAGGGTCTGTATGGTCTTATACTCTTTCCATCTTGTAGCAATGTTCAATGTTATTTGTATTCTGTATGTACTTGTGTCTTAGTTATTTGTTGAATTATAATCCACCGGTGGAAATTTGAAAAAGTTTCAATGTAACCCTCCTGGTGATTGTCTCGACGAGGTGTCTCGTCATAAGCACAATTGACCAAATATTGATGAACGCGATATCTCGTCATCATAAAAAATCTACAATATCTGTTTGACGAGATTTCTCGTTATACCTCTAGCAGGGTTAAATAATTGGGACACTAATCGGTTGAAATAAATTTTGAAGTGCAAGAAGTTCTGTTAAAAATTTACAGACTTACTCTTCCTCATAGTGGCACAACCTTAAGAAACGAAACGTTGAAAAACATTACGAAATGTTGAAAAGGGTTTAAAGGAGACCAAGCTTTGAGCGTGCAGAAACTTTCAATAAGTTTTCAAAATTTAAACAGAAATAGACGTGCAAACATGCACCTTAGTCGACTTTATCAATATTTCTTGACTAATCGGGAGGTTTCCCAGATTATTTTATTCAAAAATGTGTGGTTTAGGGTAAAAACAACACTGGAAAATAGTTCAGCGTTCAGGGGGCTGCATAAAAACCAAAGACAAAGAGAAATTTGGAAAGATTCTACTGTTCATCTCCTTAGAATAGAATCTTTTTGAAAGTTTTTAATGTTCAAGGTCAAAATTGGTTAAAAGTAATGCATGGGAAGACTTCAGGTTGTAAGGTAGAATTATGCGTGTGAACCCTTCAGAGGGTTAAAAAGCTTAAATTTACGGTATAAAAAGTGTTTTAATCAATCTGTTGCAATACAATAGCGAATACTCTTAACACTATAAAAATATCAATAAATATCTCAATTATAGGTAAATAATAAAATAGGAAAGAGATAGTACCCATTCTTCAGACTATAACAAATGCCTCTCCAACTTTTCATCTGATATAGAACTCCAGAACAGCTATTTTTTTTTTCAAATTTTAACTTCGCAAACTTTCTTGTAAGTTTTACGAATAACCTTAACGTGCATGACGAAAACGATCACAAACCCACAGCCACTTCGATTGTTTGTCTTGTGAAATTCATACTTTGTCTAGAATGATCACCATCACTTTAGTTGTCAAAAAACAAGAATCGAAACGAATGAGAAAATGATGGCGGAGTTTATTTTTTATTTCCTCAACTTCTTTCATTTTTCCAATACAATAGCATATATCAATTGTCTAAAATGTTGCCTCGAGCTCGAAGTATCGGAAAAAGTGGCTCAACATTTGTGCGCAATATTTTTTTATTTGTTTTCTGATGTAATCTTTGTCTAACGACCAATGACTCTTTCCAAAAACAAATCGATTCAATTGCACTTATTTTATTGCACACCTTTGTCAAAAAGACTTTCTTTGTAATAACATAAGAATATATGATTAAGTATCTTATAGTGTCGAATTTTTAGGTAAACTTTTAGGAAGTCGAGGCCTGTTCTATAAACATTGTTGTATTTTTCATCGATTCTCAAGCAGCAATAATAGCTCTTACCACACCTAGTCAAAATGAATATGATTTCACGCATCGATGTAGAGAAAAATAGGCTACCTTGGGAAGGTCAAGAAAAAAGTTGCCTTATAGTTATCCTAAGTCACTGCTATACAGGGTGTCCCAAAAAGGTTGTTCCGCAATTTATCTTTTTACCATTTGGAGATAGGTAGGCAATGTAAATTGCAAAAGTACACCAAATAAGGTAAGTAATTAAGATATGTGAATAAAATTATCACGTGATAACAATTTAAGCGGATACAATTTTTAATTTTTATACAACCCCTCTAGATAAAAATCCGAGATAGGAGAAATGTCCCTCACCTGCATCCCTATCGTTGGCAGAAAACTGCATTTCTGTAGGTTGAACAGTAACGGAGGCATAATGACGCAAAAAAGTTGACTTATACCGCTTGTGCACAGCTGTTCAAGCAGTCAAGTTAGGGACCGTATACATTATGCTAAAAAGCATTTTTTTCGGTCAGAAAGTGCAACATTGTGCAAAGTAATGTAGTATTGCAACTGCAGATGAAAATCGCAATGAATAATAGTAGACAATGTGATCTCTAATAAAAATATTGTAGAAAAAAAATATTGTACCGCTTGTGCACAGCTGTTCAAGCAGTCAAGTTAGGGACCGTATACATTATGCTAAAAAGCATTTTTTTCGGTCAGAAAGTGCAACATTGTGCAAAGTAATGTAGTATTGCAACTGCAGATGAAAATCGCAATGAATAATAGTAGACAATGTGATCTTTAATAAAAATATTGTAGAAAAAATGGTTTAAATAAAAATAAAAGGAAATTTACACCGCATGTTCAAAGTGTTTTCCATCTGCAGCAATGCAGAACTTAGCTCTTCATTTTTGGCCATCGTTCTAAATTAGATACGGCCCCCTTAAAATGGAAATTCTTGTATCTCCGTTACTATTCAACCTACAGAAATATGTTTTTTTACTAACGATAGGGATATAGGTAAGGAACATTTTTGCTATCTCAGATTTTTATCTAGAGGGGTTGTATAAAAATTAAAAACTGTATCCGCTTAAATTGTTATCACGTGATAATTTTATCCACATATCTTAATTACTTACCTTATTTCGTGCACTTTTGCAATTTACATTGCCTACCTATCTCCAAATGGTAAAAAGATAAATTGCGGAACAACCTTTTTGGGACACCCTGTATATTGCAATAAACAAAAGCTGACCGATTGGCTAAGGCTGGAGCGCAATTGTCCCAACCTAAATCACCTTTGCCTTTGCGTAATCTTAGGAGGCTTGCATGCATGGCCAATCAGAACTAATAGATTTTCATTCCACGAAGAGATGTCTACAGGACAGAAATAAAATGAATGTTTCATTGAAAAATAAAGCTCGTATCTCAGGTTCCTTGCCCAGAGCTGTTTTAGTCAATTGCTTTCAACTCCTGAACTGACATGACTACATATAGACACTTACGTCGTATTGAAGTGGCGAGATCAGCTATCTAATTGAACGTAATGACTGGAGACCACATCAAGTACTGCCCTAAAGTTTCCGATTGTAAAATTGCAACAACTGTAGACAGTGTTTCTAATCTTAACCTCCTAGGGGTTTATTTTCGGTCCAAAACTCATCTGTAGTGGCCCAATTAGTACAAAAAACTGTACCAAATTGTCACCAGTTCTGGGAAAGGGACAATTTGCTTTTCCTTCTGTGATCTTCTCCCCCTTTAGGTTCTGTCTCAACGATGTATCTCATCATTAGCAAAGCTGACTAGATCTTGATGGACGAGATATCTCGTCAATTAGCAAAATTGACAGGATTTTGACGGACGAAATACCTTGTCGAAACCACTTGGAGTGTTAAAGTATTTTATCACCAGAGTTCTCAATTAGGCTGCTTGTCGACTGATGACCTAGAGGCCCAGAGACGGGCGTAGGATAAAAAATTAGGTAGACTTGAAACATAATGTTTTAACACAAAAAATTTATAATACATATTTTTTATATATTATTTTCTTACATACGTAAAACTATTATGGAATTATAGTCTTGTAATAACCTTTCTTTTTAAGGTGCCAACTCCTTTGACTCATCAACTACAATTACTTGGCTCTCTCAAATATTTCCCAAATTCAGATTATGTAATTAGATAGTACACAAATGTCCAAAAATTAAGGATAATGCGATCTGAGATGAATACTGTGCCAAGTACTTACCCCGATGTGCCTCAAATAAATATACCACAAGCTATGTGGAATGAAACAAGGACACGCACATGTGTCGTGGGGCTACTGGAAACTAAACAAATGAATAAAATGCTTTGGTGAACACAATAGATTTTAGTTATTGACCTACCGTACACAGCAGTGAAATTATTCTCAACCATGAAGTACTTTTTGTGAGACTGAAGTTCTATCTTCCTGTGCTTTGCTAACACTTACATTATGCAGCATTTAACTCTCCGAGTGTCAGGATATTTCTAAGTTGTGTGGTATTGGTTTTACTCAACAACACACTTAATGACTAAGTAACCACATCTATTGGGTGAAAGTATTCATGGATTCCTTCGATCTTTAAAAGATTATATTGATAATTTCGTTAAAATAGATTCCCTTAGACTAATACCTATCAAATCCAGCCACTACTAAATTCTAGAGGGGGAGTACTGTGGTGAACTTAGCTACCATTACAATAATTGACTTATTATACATAGCAGTGAAACGAATCTCAACCATGAAGTACATTTGGGGAGACTGAAATTGCACTGTCTTCCCACGCTCTGCTTCACTTACATTACGCAGCATTTAACCCTTTTAGTGTCACGAGATTTCCAAGTTGTGTAGCATTGCTTTTACTCAACACACTTAATGACTAAGTAACTCCTAAGTATGACTAAGTAGAGTCCCTTGGAAAGATTCCATTGCTCCTTTCCTTGGAAGTGAATCCTTTGGAAATATCCTATTGTTCCTCGCTTATATTAGAATCCTTTGGAATTGTTCTATTACTCCCTTCCTTGGAAGTTCCAAAGATTCTGTTGGTCCTTTTCTTAGAATAGAATCAGTTGGAAAGATTATATTGGTCCGAGATGGTCAAAACTGGTTAGAAGTCATTCAGGAAAGACTGCAGTTTTTCAAGGTGGAATTATGCACGTGAACCCTTCAGAGGACTAAAATCCATTAATCTCAAATAAACAAACTTGAAAATTCTGCCTTCTTGACTTACACGACAGTGCACGTTATCTGAGTATTCATCAGTTTTCCAAAAAGAACTTCCATCTTATACAGCCCACGATCATTTTTGTGTTTAATACAGCAAAAAATAACGTGAAAATCTCTCCCCTTACTTTATTCACTGCTCTTCATTTAACTCAGTGTGAAATCTCTAAATTTCGTGGATTTGCATAAAGTTTTTTTAAATCGCGGAGTCAAAAAAATAAATTAAACAACCTGCATTGATCTCTCCCAGAAACATCCGTGGACCGTTTATTATGACTGGAAAAAAACTCCCCGATCTCTTTTTAAATTTTTATGCATTCAGGATGATGGATGACCTCTCATTGAGACACACCTTCAGACTTTTCCTTCTTTTGAACTTAAGAAAATGATCCGAGGACTTTGAAATGACATCGTTACATATAAATTTGGGGGAAAAAACTTCATTGAAATTGAAAAATCGATGAAACCCGATTCCTTAATTTACCCTTTTATGGACATGTGTAATCATTATCGCAGAAAAGAACACGAATTTCGTCGAAAAAGATAACAAAACAAATTCTTTAGACGTTGTAAATTGCTGTATATAGAAAACAATGTGGGGAATAAGTATCTGAACTGTCTTTTAGCCAAGACTATAAATTATTTTTAAATTACATCCAATACCATGTCATTGGGTTTTTGAAGTACTGATTACATTTCAATTGAATTCTTCAACGGTCATGATTGTTTTGCCAGTGAAAAGTTTAAAAAGTTCCGATTTCATTGCATAACTTTGCATCATTTAAAAAATGAACTAGGTATCAAGTTTATTTTTAACTTATTTCAAGTAGACGGGAGAAACGGTTAAATGAACATCTACGAAATAATGTATTTATGATTTGGTGAATGCTCAAATCACCTTAACCCCCAAAATGCAATTTAAATGTCTCCCTTCTCATTTAGTGTTAGTTTTTGATAAGGTGTTGCAGGAAGTGAAAAAATAAGATAATATGAGGTTTTCATAGAAAGAAGTCGAATTAATGTTCCAGTTTTATTACGTAACTTTGTATCATTTTTAAAGAAGAATTAACTAGATCTCATACGTTTATTTTTAACTTATTTAAACTAGACGAGAGAAACGATTTAATGAACATCTATGATGTAATGTGTTTATGAATTGGTGAATGGTCGCCTTAACCCAAAAATGCAATTGTGAATGTCTATCTTTTCTTTTATTGTTAGTTTTCGATATAGTGTTATAGGAAGTGAAAATAGGAGGGTTTCATATAAAGAAGTAGAATTAATGTGTGGATTTCATTGCATAAATTTGTTTCATTTCCAAGTAAAATGAACTTTATCTCGTACGTTTATTTTTAATTTATTTGAAGTAGACGGAAGAAGCGATTATTGGACATCTGCAATGTAATGTATTTATACATTGGTGAATGCTCAAATCACGTGAACCCAAAAAATATAATTGTGAATGCCGGTCATTTCTTTTATTGTTAATTTTTGATATGGTGTTACAGGAAGTGGAAAAATAATAAATATATATATATATATATATATATATGGTCTCATATAAAGAAGTAAATATATATATATATATATGTATAATAATCTGTACTTTAAATTAACACAATCGATTCCTTAAATATAATTCTTTATATGTTCTCCTTTAAAAGATGATGGAAAAATCTTCCATACATATATTCAGAACATAAATATGAATTTGTGAAAAAATTTCAAGAATGATTCAAATTATTTTTAAAAATAAAATTCAGTAAAATAAATTTAATGAAAAGCAACTATTTCCCTAGTCCATTAAACCTTAATATTTAGAAACAGAACATTTTAATAGTTTATAAGTAATATTTAAAATTGTATTTTATAAACATTAAAGCATATTAATGGCTTTAAGAATTCATTTGAGATATTCGTTTTAAAATTAAACTACAAAATGTATTCAAAGAAAATGTTGATGAAAAGCATATCACCACAAAATGGTGTTATTAAATATCAGTGATATTTTAAACAAATGAAACATTGACCGTTTAGAATGAAGATTATGTATAAATTTAAAAAAGCTATATCAAAACTTAGTTGTTTCCTCCAAACAACTTTTACAACTAAATAACTACATGAAACTAAATAATTTGATTCGCATTTTTCGATGTATCTAAAACTAGGATCATAAATATTTCAATTTAATTACATTCTGTATAAGTGTCAATTTTAACAACCTTAATTATGATGCATAATACTGAAAACATGTGGGAGGAATTTTATATTGTTATGTTAGAAAATCTTTCACATCTGAAGCCTGAACTTTGGAAAATGATCGACATGTGAATCTTCAGTGCCATTAAAAATAGTTGTTAAGCTTAGTAATAGTTATTAAACTTGTTACTAGTCATTAATTAAACAATATTACACCACCGTGTGAATTACTTAGAACTATGTTTGAAATAGTGAAAGATTATTTAACTTTTATCCTTACACTTCCCTAATCCATAAATCAATAATTTTGCTAGCAGCTTAGTATTATTCGCTAGTATATTTTCAGAACGCAATTGGATAATAAAAAAATACTTTTTAAATTTAATTTATACTTTAATGTACCTGCAAATTAAATCTAAAGTGTTACAAATTATAAGAACAGGTCGCTGAAACATGTATTCAGCTCATCTTATTGAATACATATGTACTAGTATTTCGCTAGAAAATTAGTCTCAACAATTGCAATGAGAAATCCACCACCAACAATTTCACTTCATCAAAACTTGATTTGCTAGAAATAATGCATACGTTTCCGAGATTATCCAAATTAAATTTAAAAATAATAAAGCTTTTTCATTAAAATTGATCATCAGATTAAGAATTTAAAAACTGATGTAAAAATATACTCTCTAATGTAAAGATTTAACTCATAATCCCATGTTTAAAACTGAAAAACTGAGTAACCACCACTACAATACTTAACTTAGAATATAGTAATATACATACTAGTGTAGAATACCGTAGCGGTACATACTAGTGAAATATAATTGTGTATATACTAGTGAGATATTGTTGTATATATTCGAGTGTAGAATATAGTAGTAGATGTACTATTATAAAATATAATTCTATATATACTAGTGTAAAATATAGTAGTATATACAATAGTGCAATGAATCTCAATCATTATGTACGATTAAGAGTTAAGCGAATGTAAAAGGCTGTACTGTCAAATGTGAAGATTTAATTAATATTCTAGTCTTCAAAAACTTAGTTATCTTTCCTGCATTTAAAATTTAGCAAAAATTTTTCTTTCAAGTTTCAGAAAGAAACATGTTTTTCTTAATCGAAGCTATTTTGAAGCTTTTGACAGCGAGGAAGTCTTAACTTCTAGATAAGGTAAATAAATTACCTCTCCAACGAAACATTTTTGACAAAACTTACTAATGGAATTACAGATTCCCTCACATTACTATCCACGCTCCAGCTTAATTATTGGAAAACATTTTGAAAGTTCATCCACAGTCCCGTCTCACAGAAGGACTTAAAATCTCACTGTAAATTTATTTAAACAATTATGTCTCAATTTGTCATTTTAATAATTATAAATAGTTGTAGTATATATAATAGTTTAAAATATAATAGTATATATACTAGTGTAAAATATATTAGTATATATGCTAGTGTAAAATATTATAGTCTATATATATATATAGATACTAGTATGTATATAGTAGAATATAGTAGTATATATACTAGGAGTGTAGAATATAGTAGCATATATACTCGAGTAGAATGTATTGGTATATTGTACTATATACAAGTGTAAAATATAGTAGTATACAGGGTGACTTGTAAAGTCCCTTTAAGCCCTTTAAATTTGAAACAGAGTCTCGTATAGTCAAGAAAGTAACGTGTACCTATAGTAAAGTGACCATGCTGAATTTATTGAGACAGCTTACAGCGCTCCTAGTGGCAAAATAAGGAAGTTAAAAAAATAACTAGAAAACTAAAGGAGATCGGCTAAAAAGTTCAATTAGAAAAATATGCGCAATACCATAATAAAAGCATAGGAAAAAGGTTCATGGAGTTATCTGTAAAATTCGTGGAGATATTCGTGATTGAAATTTGAACTATTCCATGCCTTGAAAAAGGGGTCGTCCAGAAATTCAAAAACGTGTTCTCCGGTGTTATACGGTTTTTCTGAGTTAAGCAACGACGAATTTAAATTCAAACAAAGAAAGTAACAAAAGATAAATAAAAAAAATATCTCACACGCACTCCGGAAAATAAAAAAAACTGACGACCGAAATCACAAATTTCGCGCAACAACTCTTGGCTATACAGCCACGAACGCAGATTTACTATTTAATAATTTTATCCTGATAAACTTTGAGCAGATGCGAAAATGCCAGAAACAAATGCGCGTTATTCAGTGTGGCACATTGGAAAAGTAAAAGACAGATGAGCAAAAGCAAGAAATTTATTGCTAAACAAAAACATGGCGAGTGTGTTCAAAAAGGTCACCATCGGCCACAATACATATTTATATTCGATCAAGCACGCCGGCATGCACATTCCTTATCTGCGGTGTGACAGTAGCGCAGCTATCGATGATACGCTGCCGCAGATCCAGCAAAATTGTCGACGGAGCTTCATACACCCGATCTTTGATGTAACCCCAGAGGAAGAAATCGAGAGGGGTAAGATCTGGAAAGGGGTAAGAAAAACTGTATAACACCGGAGAACACGTTTTTGAATTTCTAGACGACCCCTTTTTCAAAGTATGGGATAGTTCAAATTTCAATCACGAATATCTCCGCGAATTTTACAGATAACTCCATGAAACTTTTTCCTGTGCTTTTATTATGGTATTGCGCACATTTTTTTAATTGAACATTTTGGCCGATCTCCTTTAGTTTTCGAGTTATTTTTTTAACTTCCTTATTTCGCCGCTAGGAGCGCTGTAAGCTGTCTCAATAAATTCAGCATGATCACTTTACTATTGGTACACGTTACTTCCTTGACTATACTAGACGCTGTTTTAAATTTAAAGGGCTTAAAGGGACTTTACAGGTCACCCTGTATATACTAGTGTAGAATATAGTAGTATATATACTAGATGTAAAATATAGCAGCATATGTACTAATGTAGAATCTATTAGTTATACCAGTGTAAAACATAGTGGTATATAAACTAGTGTAGAATAAAGTAATATATATACTAGGTGAAGAATGTAGTATTATATATACTAGTATAGAATATAGCATCGTATATATATCGAATATAATCTAGTGTAAAATGTAGTACTATATATACTAGTATAGAATGCAGTCTCGTATATATACAATAGTGTATTGATATAGTAGTGTCTATACTAGTGTAGAATATAGCATATTATGTACTAGTGTAGAGTGCATTAGTTACACCAGTGTAAGACATAGTATTATATATACTAGTATAGAATAAAGTAGTATATATACTAGTGAAGACTGTAGTATTATATATACTATAGTATAGAATATAGTATCGTGTATATGTACTAGTGTAGAAATAGTAGTATGTGTACTAGTGTAGAGTATAATCGTAGTGTAGAGTATAGTCGTAGTGTAGGGTATAATCGTACATAGTAGTACACTGAATCTCAATCATGATGTACGATTACGAATTTAAGCGGATGTAAAAAGCTGTACTGTCAAATGTGAAGATTTAATTAATATTCTAGTCTTCAAACACAGCTCTCTTTCCTACATTTAAAATTTGACAAAAAATTTTCTTCCAAGTTTCAGAAGGAATCGTGTTATTTTAATCGAAGCTGTTTTGAAGCTTTTGACAGTGAGAAAGTCTTAACTTCCAGATAAGGTAAATAAATTCCCTCTCCAACGAAAAATTTCTGACAAGACTTACTAATGGAATTACAGATTCCCTCGCATTCCTATCCCCACTCCAGCTTAATTATCGGAAAACGTTTTGAAAGTCCATCCACAGTCCCGTCGCATAAAAGGACTTAAAATCCTAGTGTAAATTTATTTGAACAATTCTGTCTTAATTTGTTATTTCAATAATTATAAATAGTTGGTGGGTAAATCTCACTTAAGGAAAACTAAACTGGCAATATTGGGAAATGCCTGTAATCGGAAAAGCCACTAACAAATAAGAACCTCCCGAAAGCGTCCCAAATTTAAATTAAAAGTTTGTGTTCGGAATGCCATTTGCGATAACGTCGGCGACAAAGCGACGGGACTTAAACGAATATTTATGCAAAACAAAGTAACTCGTTATGAGTCTACAAGCAATATCCTTAATTTCCTTCCTCGAAAAAGTATAATAGCTTTTCTTTTCCTAAAGATCGGGAGTCTCGAGTGCGAGAAACGGGAAAATTCCTGTCTTTTAATTGGCGCAATAAATTTAGACTTTTGAATATTCGTTTTGACTTTGAGAATCCTCTCTGTAGTGGAAGAGCCATTTTGAATCTTTAAGTAAAGTGATGAAGAATTGAGGTGGAAGAGAGAAATAAGTACTTTTGAAAATGTCCTGAAGTAGACGATTTCGCTTAATAAACTCCGTTTTAATTGATATTCAAGCAATTTTCATTTCACTCTCCCTCTTGAAACTATTAAACGTATTTAATTAGATAAAATAAACGAGATTGCTATTAACTAATTAATTAAGTGATATAACTTGATATCTGAAACGATTCGCAAAAATCTCTTAATTTGTGGACTTATGAATATTATATCTCAATTTTGAGAATCATCACTATAGTTGAACAGCCATGTTCAATTGTTAAGTAAAATGATAAGGTGAAACGAGAAATAAGAGAACACTTTTGAAAACTTCTTGAAGTCGACGATTTCGCTGATAAACTCGGTTTGAATTGATATTCAAGGAATTTTTATTTCCCTCTCTGAAAGGGTAAACTATTAGACGTCTTTAATTCGACAAAATAAGTTGTCAAGTATGCAATTATTGATAACTAATTAATTAAGTTATGTGCTAGCTATTGATAACTTGAACAATTTGCAAAAATCTCTCATTTTGTGAACTTAAGAATACTCTATCTTAATTGTGAGAATCCTCTCTAGTTGATGAACCATGTTGAATCATTAAGTAATATAAGTTGAAGAGAGCAATAAGAGAACTTTTGAAAACGTCCTGAAGTCGATGATTTCGCTTAATAAATTCAGTTTTAATTGATATTCAAGCAATTTTCATTTTACTCGGTGAAATGGTAAACCATTAAATGTCTTTAATTCGACAAAATATGTTACATTCGCGATTACTATTAGCTTATTAAGTGATGTGCTAGTTATTGATATCTGGAACAATTCATAAAAAACACTCAATTTGTGGACTTGCGAATATTCTATCTCAATTTTGAGAATCCTCTCTTTGGTTGAAAACCCCATGTTGAATTGTTAAGTAAAATGATACGGTGAAGAGAAAAATAAGGAAACATTTTTGAAAACGTCTTTGAACTCGATAATTTAATTAAAAAAACTCGGTTTAATTGACCATTCTCATTTCACTCTCTGACAAGGTAAACTATTACACGCTTTCAATTGGACAAAAGAAATTAAATACGTGATTACTATTAACTAATTAATTAAATAATATATTAACTGTAACTAACCGGAACAAATTCTAAAAATCACTGATTTAAGTGGATTTCCGAAAATTGTATCTCAATTTTGAGAATGCTGTCTAGAGTTGAAGAGCCATCTTGAATCATTAAGTAAAATGATAAAGAATAGAAAGACAAGAATGCACATTTAAAAACGTCCTGAAATCGCTCATTTAGCTCAATAAACATCGACAAATAAGTTAAATACACGATTATTATTATCTAATTAGTAAAATAATATGTTAATTATAGATATCTAGAGCAATTAGTTAGAATCTACCGATTTTTCACTACATTTATAAATGAACAAATCGATAATTTATATTGGAAATAAACAATACACTTAAAAATAAAATTTGCATCGTAATGTTGATTTTAAGCTATTCTGTTGGTTAACCCTCCAAGTGGTTTCAACGAGATATCTCGTACATCAAGATCTGACTAATTTTTCTAATGACGAGATATCTCGTCATCAAGATATTGCCGTTTTTTTTTAATGACGATGAGATCAGTATCTGGTAAGTTTTCTTCTAGTTACGAGATATCTCGTTCATCAAAATCTGGTCAGTTTCACTAATGACGAGATACCTCGTGAGACAACCACCAGGTAGGTTAAGTAATATGATAGGACATATAATAAATGGTACATACACAACAATGTTAATGTTAATTTATTTTTCATAATACAAAATGATTTTGAACCTAAAAATAGTTTGTAAACAATAAAAATTCCGTTACAAATTTCAATTAATAGAAAAATCTCAATTTGAACCATGCAGAATATCTTATAATCTTTCCATGATCTGTATAATTAACCCTCCGGATTGAGCTCTTCTAATTGTTGATTCCCGAAATCCACAATGAGAAACTCCGAAACTTTTTCAATCATTGGCTTAAGAAATCCTTTCCTTCCTATCCCGGAAAGAAGTAAATCTTTATTTTCTAATGACCAACAATTTAAGATCAAAGGCAAGCATTAAATGACGATGCTCCAAAATAAATTAGGTGGTTTCTCTTTGCACAATAGACTACTATGAGAAAAGGAAACTCGGCGATTCTTATTTCCGATTTAAGGAGTGTGTTCTGCGACCGGAACGCTTACTGGAAGAATAGTATTACACTGTTTGTTTTTCCAGCATCCTATAGGATAGAAAACTTGACCTTAAAATTATTTCCTTGTGCCCGACTTTAACTTTTGTGTTATTTTTGCCCACCGATTTTTAACAATGGGCTCCAAGATCGCACTTCTTCAAAGGATAGAAGAGACTTCTTAGAAGTAAATGTTGTGAAAAGTTTATAATGAGTTAATCGCTTGAGATATACTATCGCAGAATTTTTTAAAAGGATAGCTTAAGTGAGGAAATGGTGACTATTCTACCAGCTTAGTCAAGGAGGCAGTATTGAAAAGTTTTGTCTATAGGAATTTATTATAGTTACAAGTTGCTCCGTGTAGGTATTTAATAATTTTAGGAATCTGTAGGGATGTCCCAACCAACTGTTTATTTAGTCTGATCTTTCTGTTTTTTAGTTTCTGTTTGCGAATCATAAGGTACTTTTGTACTATAATAGCCATTGTAATATTTTTGTCGATGCACTTTTATTAATAGACTCTAAATATCGCTCTCCTTCAAATAGGAGAGACTTAAAAGTAAATGTGAAAACTTTGTATTGAGTTAATCTCTTTATATATCGTCGCCGAAGTTTTTAAGGGGACAGCTGTAGTGAGGAAATGGTGACTACTAGGTAAGTCAAGAACAAGTGTCTCGTCATTACCAAAACTGACCAGATCTGGATGGACGAGATATCTCGTCATTAGAAGAAAACTGAGCAGATCTTGATCTCATCATAAAAAATTCGGAATATCTTGACGATAGCCCTCGTCATTAGCAAATTTAATCAGATCTTGATGAACGAGATATCTCGTCGAAACCACTGTAAGGGTTAAGCAATTCTAGCAAGGTGGTAGCCCCTACTTTAATAAGAGACCCGTTTTATATTCACTGAAGGTGCACTTGCCTCAGATCTCCTATATTAAAATATTTCCAATATTTGATATTTATTTCTGTTATTCATAAAAAATGAGCATTCATTCGTTGCATTTGAAAGACGTAATCGAAAAGTAGGTGACAGCGATATATGATGCAATTGCATAACGATATGTAATTTGATTAAGTTGCCGGAAGTTATAGAGTGATTATATTAATACACATTACTTTCCTATTTCAGAATAGTATATTCAGAAAATTTCGCGTTTTTCCAGTTTGGTAATTACTATAATTAAAACACTCCAAAAGTGAGCAGTAGAATATGTTTACGTCAGACAGCTTGCTAATAGATTGGAAGTAGAGTATCGGTTTTAAGTGGAAAGGGTTTTCCTGAGTAAACGGTTAGATATCCTGATTTGTCTAAAGCTTTTCCGGTAAGTGCTAAATGCTGTTTGATGCAATTTGTTTAATTAGAACTATTAATTATACATTAGAAGGACGCAATCAATCTCCCATATATAATGGTGGCTCTTCCCATATGGTCATATATCTTCTATATCTTCAAAGTATAGGGAATTAAAGAGTATTCTTTAATCATTCATATGTGTTTAACCATAATATATGCTTGGGTTTTCTATAACTTGATGATCATATTTTGCTATACCAGAATAAATGCTTAAAAAGTATTTCATGATAACTATTATTAGTGTCAATGTATCATATGATGTTATTCTTCTCTCTGAACTTTTGCCTCTTTACTAAAACAAAACGGATTTATGGGAAATGTGATAAAAATGTGCGTTATTCTGTACGAAGAAAAGAAAACTAATAATTTATGAGGGAGTATGAAACTCATATACAAGTGATTAAAAATATTTCTTCAACTTACTCTATTCGAACCTTCTCCTCTTTTCCAAACAAAACGAATTTATGGGAAGTGTGATTAAACTCTGAATTATATTCTTTGTGAAAAGTAACGAACTAGTAACTTTCGAAGAAATAAGAAACTTTTGTTTAAGTGATTACAAAATATTTCGTTAACCTATAAATTTTAAATATTTAGTTTCCATGCGAACTAAGCCATTAAGCTCCCTAATTATACGGTATCCCTAGTTACGCGATAAAAATAATAAAAATAGTTACCGTTCTCTAGAGCATTTTTCAACCCTCTGAGGGGTCCACAAGCTTAATTCCACCTTGAAACCTGCAGTCTTTCTTGTTTAGCTTCTAACCAATTTTGACTTTTTTGACCATTAGAATCGTTTCGAAGGGTTCTATTCTTGGGAAATGAGCAACAAAATATTTCAAAGGATTCTATTGCATATAATGGGCCAATATAATAGTCACAAAGGATTATATTGCAGAGAAAGTATCTATATAATCGTTCCAAAGGATTCTTCTAAGAAAAAAATCAATAGAATCCATGTATTCTTTCAGACAATAGAAGTGATATTTAGTCATTCAAGTGTGTTGTGAAGTAAAAGCAATGCTTCAACGCTATTCCGAAATTTCGCGAAGCTAAGAGGGTTAACAATAATTATATAAGCACAAAGTTATGTTTAATTCTTAATCAAGCTAATCCAGAACTGGTTTAAACAAATTATTTACATAGTTCACCCTATTGAAAATAACTCTTTAAAAGCTAAAACTATTATTAAATTTTTCAGGCAATTTTTTTTTCATTAAGTGTGCGCTAAATTTTGCTCATCCTTCACACATTTTATTTGAAAATATAAAATCTCTTAGGGTCAAATTCGACTCATACGTCTCTTTTAAATTCCTAAAATTCTTTACTCCAACTGTTATACTCGATTTCTCCACAACAGTAGATCTCACAATTAACCCTCTGAGGGTTTCACATGCATTGCTCCACCTTGCATGACCTCTAAGTAGTTTCGACCTTCTTAGCCAATAGAATCTTTCAAAAAGGTTATATTCTAAGGAAATTACCAACAGAATCTTACTAAAGAATTCTATTCTAAGGAAAGATGCAATAAAATTTAACCAAAGGATTAACTTCCAAGGAAAGGATAAATAAAATATTTCCAAGGGATTTCTGTTCTAAGGACCAATAGAATCTTCCTGAAGGTTGAAATAATCTATGGATTCCTTCATCCAATCGATGTAGTTATTTAGTCATTAAGTGTGCTGTCTACACTAGTCGGAAATATCAGAGTGTTATCCAGTATATGAGGTTTAAGAGTCCTTACAAAGAATGCAGACTTCGAGATTTAAAGCATTTCTAAAATAAAAGCGGAAACTCTGGAACAAGGTTGTCTTCACTGAATTTATTACCTGATGAATAAAGAACAGCGTCGAAAGGCGAGCTGAGGGATCCAGTGACAGTTCCCAAGAGAACAAACACAGCATAATGCAATGAAACTCCAAATGTTTGGACGTCTCACTTGATAAGTCACATTATCATATACACACATGTTGGAAATAGTTCTGGAAAAACATGCCTTAAATTTTTTACTGACCATTGTAGGATACAGTGCGAAGTTGTTTAAAAATCTCGAATTTTTTAGTTATAAGCCATTTCGCAGCGAAACGCAGAATTGAAACGAAAAGCATAATAACGCATTGAATCTCCAACTATTTGAACGTCTCACTTAATATAAGTAACATTATCACGCACCCGCTTGTTGGAGATGGTTCTGAAAAAAGATGCCACTTTTGTTACTGACCATTGTAGGATACAGGGCGAAGTTGCTTAAAAATCTCGAATTTTTTAGTCATAAGCCATTTCGCAGCGAAACGCAGAATAGCGCATTGAAACTCCAAATATTTGGACGTCTCATTTAATATACGTATGTAACATTATCACGCACCCACATGTTGGAGATAGTTCTGAAAATACATGCCTTAACTTTTTTACTGGCCATTGTAGGATAGAGTGTGAAGTTGTTTAAAAATCTCGAAGTTTCTACAGTTCTAAGACAGCGAAACGCAGAATAATGCAATGAAACTCCAACTATTTTTGGACGTCTCACTTAATATAAATCACATGACACTCACACATGTTAGAGATGGTTCTCAAAATACATGCCTGAACTTTTTTTCTGACAATTGTAGGATACAATTCGAAGTTTAAAAATATCGAAATTTTAAAAGTTAGCCTTTTGAACGTCATGAAATTTTCGAGTAGTATACTGTTGTTTTTACCCTATAACACATGTTATAGAGGCGTGCAAAGCGTTGTAAAGAGTAATATTGATTTATTTAATCATTTGTCAATTATGCATATACATATATAAACAGTCAGTTTATCACGTTGAATAAAAGATGTCGTATACAAATCTGATTTGAGTTCCACAATGATCATACAAGATCATAAGTTCGTGAATATTTCATATTATATGCAGTATTGGTGTGGATGTAACATCATTGTTGTAGACAGGCATGGTTAGGAGACAAATATGTGTAGATGGGAATTTCAAGAGAGTGGCACTCACCGACTGGTCTTTGGCATTGGGCACTGGGGTGTTGCTGTGATGAGGACGATGCTACGGGGTCAGGAATCACCTTTTAAGATTTCACTTGTCAGTTTGTCGAGGAGCTCGTTCTTTACTCGTCGACCACCCTCAGCATTTTTTAAATATTTGTGCTCCAGTTTTTGTCCTTTGTTGCACCACCTCCAATAAAATACAGCTTCATACTCAATGCTCTGACCAATGCCGTGAAGTTCACTCATCCCGTATTCAATCACTGGCTACTTGACCCCTCCCAATTGCTTAGATTCATTATGATGTAAAATGTTCCATTTCGTATTGGTTGTTGCTTTTATGTGTAGTCTTTCGACTCGTAACTCTATGGTGACAACATATAGTAACTAAATAATCACATCTATTGGTTGAAGGAATCCTTATTAGTATTATTTTTTTCAAAACATCAAAAACTGGTTAAAAGTCTTGCAGGTTGTATGGTGGAATAATGATTGCATGTTCCTCAGAGGGTGAAAAAAATTTTGACAGCAAAACACGACATAATGTAATGGAATTCCAATTGTTGGAACGTCTCACTAATCTCGTTATTATATTAGCGATGGTTCTGAAAATACATGCTTTAACTTTTTTGACTATTGTAAGATACAGTGCGAAGCTGTTTATAAGTATCGAAATTTTAGCAGTCACGAAATTTTCGAGTAGCATACTATTGTTTTTATCCTATAGCCCATATAATAACTAAATAACTACATCTATTGGTCAAAAGAATCCTTACAAGGATTATATTGGTCTAAATGTCAAGAGAACTGATTAAATTTCTTACAGGTTGCATGGTGGAATAATGCGTGCATGACCTTCAGAGGGTAAAAAAATCATTTGACAGAAAAACACGGCAAAATGCAAAGAAACTCCAACTATCGGAACGTCTAATTTTATGTGACTCATTATGATGTTAGATATTGTTCGGAAAATGCCTGCCTTAACTTTTTCAAATACAAATAATTGTAGTATACACTAAGAACGAAGTGCTTTAGAACCCCCTCCCCTATTTTATTTAGAAAACTACATTTTAAATTTCAAGTCGCAATTGTATAATAACGTGTATCTATGGCGCATTTGTTTTCTGAACAAATATGCAACATTTTACTCTAAATTTTGAATTGCTTACTAAGAAATACGGAGTCTTCCGCGTAATATTGAGCAAGTAGTCAATAATCTAAAGACTAATAAAGAAGACAAACAAAATGAGATAAAACAGGTCCACAGCTATTACGGAGGGGGTGAAGCAAAACATCCACTATCATGATGACCAAAATAAACAACGAAAGGTAGGTAGGTAGTTAATTAACGTCCCACTGGATCAACACAACGGACTATTGGCGACGGACCGGGATCAATCCCGAAGGGAAAGACCGAGGATAACGCCTCGTAATTTCGAACCATGGTCAGATAACAAGGTCAACACCAGACCTGACACCCCACTCCCCAAACTTCCACACCAACATGAGGACATTTGAGGCCAAGACAGATTGAACATGCACCAGCCCTCGTATACATGATGGTCCTTGGCTGGACCAAGTTTCGAACCCAAAACCCTCAGGTAGCTAATCCATTGCTCTTCCAACCGCTCCGTGACCCAGTTGGAAAGAAACCGCAAATTTAAATTGGTTATATTTGAACAGCATTGCCCTTGCTTCTTTAACCTCCTGAACGTCACGAGATTACTGTGTAGTGTGGTATGGCTTTTACCCCACAACAACAATGACTAAATAACCAAATAGATTGGTAAAAGATTCCATCGATTCTTTCAGCCTTTCGAAATTTTTCGACTAAATTTCTTTCCAGTGCTTTGTAGTGGGAAGATGTTGAAAGCCACTTCGCTGCGAATTGAACCAGCTACACTAAATCACAAGAAAAGCCTGTTAAATGACGTAGCAAATTCCATTATTTAACGTCATCACGGGCAAAGATATCAAATAGAATGATAGCGATGATGAAGGTGACGTTTATGTCATACTTACAAGACGCAGTTCTCATGATTCAACGAACAAGAAAAATTAATGAGATGTGGAGAATGCTTAATGCGATAACGTGATCGCAGCACTGGAAAAATGTCCGATAAACAGATTTTCTGTTAAATATATGAAGTAGTCAATACTACTCAATACGGAATATTGGATTTTGACGTAATGCAAGACTGACTTTCAGTACCGTTACATATTTATTCCCGTTATACATTATTGCAAATAAGGTACAATGGCATATCCAAATAATGAAAACTTGATTTATTCTTATGTGATAGATGTGTAGAGGAGTTGTTCAAAGTTAAATGTTAATTTTTATATATTTATTGCAAATCATATATACATTGTAAGATATCATTAACATTGAAGGAAACGTGTTGTACAGTAATTTATGTTCAATAGCATGCTGCAGTGATAAGAAAGAAGCACTAGTCCCACAACAGTTCAAGGTTGTGAGTTCGAAACTCGATCCTGCCAAAGACCGTCGTGAACTCGGTGGCTGGTCCACGTTAAAACTGTCGTGATATCAAATGTCCTCACGTTGGCGTGGTGTGGAAGTTTGGAGAGTGGGGTGCCACCTTAGGTGTTGACCTCGTCTTCTGACAGAGGTTCAGAATTACAAGATGTTGTTCTCGGAGCTTTCTCTTCGCGATTGATCGCCAATAGCCCGCTGTGTTGCTCCAGTGCGAAGTTAATTAAAATACCTACCTGCCATCATAATGTGCAATCAATTACTTATAGTATGTATGGACTGGTGGTTGGATTTAAACTCGCAACCCTTCGGTTGCTAATCCGTTACTCTCCCAACCGGGCTACCGCGGCACTGCACATTGGGAATTGACGGATCTGTGCTGTGAGGTGTCAAATATAAAATGATGGGAATGTGTTTAAGAGGTAGGTTGTTATATATATATATATATATATATATAATTAACGTCGCACTGGAGCAATCAACATGCTATTGGCGACGGCCCGGGATCAATCCCCGTTTTTAAGAGTGGTACTCGCCGACCTTTGGTATCTGGCTCTGTGGTCGCTGGAGTATCGTCGATTCCCACTACTATGATTCTACGGGGCTCGAGAGACATTGCTTAAACTTCGAGAAGTACGCTTTTCACAGTTCATGGATTCCCTGCTTTCAAAAGATATCTATGACCCCAAGACTCTCTTTGCCGGCTACACACTCAACAAAACACAGCTTTATAACCAATGCTCTGACCAGTGCCATCAAATCCACTCATCTCATAGTCACTTACTGTGGTTGTTTGATCCCTCCCAATTTCTTATAATCACAGTGACGTAAGCCTTCTCTTTAATATTGTCACGTTCACGTTAATATTGCTCAAGTTCTGTTATGACGTGTCTTTCTTTATCCTATTCGCCACGCCATGGTGACAACTTATATGTATAAACAGAAATGTAAGTGCAAGCAACACTGGTTTACATAAATTAAGGAAAGCAAAAGTCTGATATCATCGTCTACAGTACGCAGAAGGATGAAAGTAATCTGTACTCTAGGGATCAATAGCGTGTGTACCCCTTACCTCCTGTCACAGAGGGGCTCGTTTATATTGGATACGAATGCGTATTAACAAATTTTTCATCAAATTTCATCCAAAATCGACTGAATAGTTTTCCGATGTTTTCATTTGTTCCTTAATGTATTGAAACCAGTGTATTTATGTTTGCTGGTTGTTTTTTTATGGTGCAAGTGGTATATCTGGCTAAGCTGTTCCGCGCAATGATTTAATGCTTTTCCATCAAGAAAATGAACATACATACTCTAGGGATCATTAGTGTGTGTGCCCCTTACCTCCTGTCACAGAGGGGCTCGTTAAAAGTGGACACGAATGCGTGTCAACAAATTTTTCACCAAATTTCATCCAAAATCGACTGAATAGTTTTAAGTATACCGATGTTTTCATTTGTTCCTTAATTTATAGAAACCAGTGTATTTAGGTTTGCTGGTTGTTTTTTATGGTGCAAGTGGTATAGATCTGGCTAAGCTGTTCCTCGCAATGATTTAATGCTTTTCCATCAAGTAAATGAACATACACACAAAAAATCTTTACTGACATAAGAGGTATGTAGGTAGTTAATTAAAGTACCTCTGGAGCAACACAACAGGTTATTATCGACAGTCCGGGATCAATCCCGAAGGGAAAGACCCAAGGAAAACACCTCGTAATTTTGAACCACGGTCAGATGGCGAGGTCAACACCTGAGCTGGCACACCACTCTCCAAACTTCCACACAAAGCCAACATGAGGACAATTGAGGCCACGACAGATTTAGCGTGTACCAGCCCCCGTGTACACGATGGTCTTTGGCTGAACCGAGTGTGGAACTAGCAACCCTCGTGTTGCTAATCGGTTGCTTTTTCGACTGAACTACCACGACCCCTACTGACATAAGAAAGAAATACACCAAAAGATAGTTACATGAATCTACCCTGCTCGCAGACTGCTAACATAGTGGGAGAAATAACTGATCGATCGGCCTTCCCAGCTTATATATAGAAATTTAAACCATTTATATTGTTAACATGGAAACTATACCTTTCTTTTCTACCTAAGGAATGAAAATATATCACGTTTCTGAAGCATCATATAAAACACTATATAAACTTTAGAAATTTCAATTGTTTCGTTTAACAGCTACTACTTTACGAGTTAGGTTTCAACACTTCCATGAAATAGTGTGGAAGGATATTTTCCATTCCTTAAAAGGCGCTGCAAACCATTACACAATCGAATTAAGTTTCGATACACGTCCATTCCTTTCTTTTCTGGATCCATCACGTGTAGATATGAGCCATCTCTTTGATATTCTTTTGATAAACAGAGTTCATGTCTTGTGTTAACTATTACGGTTTAGGAGACGGAGAGATTCAATTTGGTATTTTGAAGAACTCGCAACGTTTGCTCTGTACTTATATATAAGTAGTAGTTTTGGAAATGTATACTGGTGTTCAAAATTAAGAGAATTTGCATATTTTGTCGAATTTCTCGAAAAGTACTGAACGGAAAGTAAAACTAATGCTTCCAAATAAAGAAGCAAATCTTTAATGTCGAATACGTAAGCTTACACGTGTGAGTGGGCGGTGCATTTAGAGGAACATGCTCTAAGCGCACCTGACAATTTCCGCGCATAGTTCACAACTCTCGTCCACATAGGGCTTATCTGGTCGACGAATATCTGGAAAATGAGGATATTCGCCGGATGGATTGGCCAGCCAGATCTCCAGACATAAACCCTATAGAGCTTATCTGGGAAGCTCTTGGGAGAGCAATTGTAACTCGCCTTCCCCCTCCCAGGACCATCCAGGACTTGAAAACAGCGTTGCTGCAGAAGTGGGACCGACTGCCACAGGATCTCATATAAACTGGCTCATTTCCAGTATTAATTCACGTTATGAGAGCTATATAACTGTAAGAGGGGGCCGAACCTCCTATTAACCCATTTTTATGTCGATATTGTAACCTCTGTTTTAGACTTTCCTGCGCTGATGATTCTAACGCACGATCATGACTGTTGCATGGTGATTTTTTGTATTATCTCAACCATAGTACATAACTAATTTCACTGAAATATGTCCAGTAGGTCTAGAGACAATCGCCCAAAAGTGAAAATTCTCTTAATTTTGAACACCAGTGTAATTGATGTCTGGAAGTGATGGCTTCTAGCATATTTGTTTTCAATCCTCTGAGGGGTTCACACGCATAATTATACCTTGCAACCTGCATAGGTGATTATTGCTCCCAGCTAATAATCACTGCCATCACTTTCGTCACTGAACAGTGAACTCAAGTCCAGAATTTGCGCAAGAGACATCAAATGTGGGAACGCATTGCTTATTGTTAGCATGCCCCCTCATTTAAAGAATAGACTCGTTCAAAACAACATGATTCAGAGTCAGACTATAGAAGAATTGATATTACTAAAATCTATTCATTTGTAGTTGGATTTTCAACGGCCCATAGGCCAGATGTGGACAAGCTGCACTAAGAAATTGTTTTCCGGTCATGTATCTGGACATACACTCACAAAGAAAATTTCAATGAATACAGAATGATTAAATGAACAGATACATTCTCCCAGGGTAGTTACAGGAATTGTACCTGCGCCAGCCTACAGCTCGCAGGATGTAGGTAAGCCCATTGAGCCATGGTGGTCCCTAGGCATTTATGAATTATGACAGTATGAGCTATCTGAATGTAATTTTATCAGATGATTTCCAAGACTGCTTATTACTTCTCTTTGTTTAGTAATTATAGTAATGGGACAAATTTCGTATGTTAGAGTTCTAGATAAAAATTATTAGTGCACCAGACAAACATTTCCAGGAACTTGCATTAAGGTAACGTGTTGTTACGTTTTTGCGATCAGATTCCTCAATGAGTTTATTTGTGGGTAAATTATCCATCTGAGCGTCGCGAGATTTAGGAGTAGTGTAGTGTTACTTTTACCACGCAACACACTTAATGATTAAATAACCAAATATATTGGGTGAAAGAATCCATGGATTCTTTCAATCTTTAGACGGATTCTATTGGTCCCATCTTTGTAAAAGAATTCTTTGGAACTATTCTATTTGTCTCATTCTGTAGAATATAATTATTTGGAAAGATTCTGCAGTTATACACTACTGTTTGTGAAAATTGCAACGCCATGAAGGAATCATGCAAATTAAATTAAACGAAACTTGCAGGAAAGGCAAAACAGGTTAGGATATGCAAATGATTAGAATTACAAAGTGATCACGCATGTGTGGGCCGAGAAACACCTTCTAAATTTCCAAGTGAGCCGTGTATAAAAAGCACTGTAAAGGTACGTTAAAATGTGTGTATCGTCGTTTGACTGCTGTAAATGATTGATTAGAAGTCAATATGCCTCGCCAAAAACGCAGAGTACCATATAAGCAACGAACGGAGTTCGAACGGGGCCGCATGATCGGCCTCCTTGAGGGTGGACTTTCGTATCGTGAAATCGCCACTCGCACGGGGCGTAAAGGCACAACAGTGATGTGTGTGTGGAAGAGATGGACCATGGAGAATCGGACAAGTCGAAACCCCGGCAGTGGACCACGCAATATGACGTCACCAAGGGACGACAGGCAGTTCATCCGCATGGCGGTGACGGACCGTACAGGGTCCTCTCGTGCGTTGGCACAACATTGGAGCACGTCTACAGGTGTGTCATTGTCTGCCCATACGGTTCGTCGACGTCTGCTGCGCCATGGGCTACGTGCAAGGATTCCCCTGCGCAGGATTCCCTTAACGCTGAACCATAGACGCCTACATGTGTGTCATTGTCTGCCCATACGGTTCGTCGACGTCTGCTGCTCCATGGGCTACGTGCAAGGATTCCCCTGCGCAGGATTCCCTTAACGCTGAACCATAGACGCCTTTGGCTACAATGGGCTCACCAATACAGCCAATGGCGTGCCGATTGGCAACAAGTCGTCTTCTCAGATGAATCCCGCTACAATCTGGACTATAACTATGGACGCGTACTCGTCAGACGCTACAGAGGTGACCACCTTCTCCTGGAGTGTCTTATTCAGCGTCATACTGGACGAACACCTGTCGTTATGGTCTGGGGTGCTATTGGATATCATGGGCGATCATGCCTACTCCAAATTGTGGGGAACCTGAACAGCGGGCGCTACATCAGAGAAGTTGTGGAGCACGAGGTCCTACCCCTCCTGCAACGCATTCCCGGAGCTGTATTTCAGCAAGACAATACCCGTTCACATGTTGCTCGGAATGTACAAGCCTTCTTAAGTGCACGACAGGTTCCACTTCTTCCATGGTCTGCACGTTCCCCTGATATGTCTCCCATTGTGTATGTCTGGGATTACATCGGACGGCGACTCGCTCGCACCGCTCGTCGGGCAGAGAGTACGGCTGAACTTTGGCATCAGATAGAGGCCATCTGGAATGCCATTTCTCAGCATGACATTCAGAATCTGCATGATTCGATGCCACGACGTATACAGGTTCTCATCGCTGAGCGTGGTGGCTGCACAAGATATTGATTTTCGGCATTATTTTGGTTTTATTGCTCTGTAAATTTGATCGTTTACTTAAACCTTTATAAGTAATACGTGGAATAAATTTCACTTATTTCTGATGATTCTTTCATAGTGTTGTAGTTTTCATAAACAGTTGTGTATATCCTTTCTTTAGATTAAAATCCTTTTGAGAGATTCTATTTCTGATTTTCTTGAAATTGAATCCCGTGGAAAGATTATATTGGTCAAGATGGTCAAAATGGGGTTAGAAGTTATGCAGGAAGACTACAGGTTGCAAGATGGAATTATGCTTGCCTACCCCTCAGTGGGTTAAGAAGTAGTACGTAACTGCCGTTTACGTATAGAGCGGATCCAGGTGACCTTGGGTCAGTCTATTTTGAAAATTTGTAAAACCTTGTTAGAAGGCTGTCATACGCAAAAACATGAGTAGCAATTGCCAGGGCTAGTTTTTCCTCCCGTAACTCGTTATCACTTCTGTCGCTTTCAACACAGAACGGAAACATATAGCCAGAATTAGGGCACTAAAGACGTCAATTTTAAATTGATTGGTTCCCTACAACCAGTCCCCTTATTTAACTAGTAGACTCGTTCAAAACCCCGTGACTCGACTGCAAACTCCTGGTAGCCGGACTATACCTCATATCTACCTATTTCTTCCTCTGTGGGTTGTAAAACGAACAGCCATAAAGTAAGGTTTTTTTATAAAAGCTGAAAAAATTATATTTCCTACGAAAACGAACCCCCAGTTCATGAATCCTGCACTTCCGTTTTTCCTCAAATGTATATGTTGCTGCAGCTGGCTGAAGCTGTCCAGTAAATCTCCGAAAGGATTCGATCCCTTGGGTCCACTCTTTGTTTTTGAACTGCATGAATAAGAAAGGATACCAAATAAAACAACTTAGTTTCTGCGGTGTGCCTTACGTTATACGTATACAAGGAAATAAATTTTATTACAGTTCTTTGGTCCAAATATAATTTCTTTGGGAATCACAGTTGTGGAAACTAGCGGTGTTCTTTATGAAAAAATGAAAAAACGATTTCTGAACTTTTCAAAAATGTTTTAACATTTTACAGCTACTGTTATAAATATCCTTTTATTTCTATTTTCTATACATCCTTAAAGCAGTCTTGTTACATTTGTATTTAAGAGCATCGAAATGTTGCACTTTATTTTTCTATTATGGTAGATATTTGTCATGGAATTTTCACTTAAGGCTCATCTACACTTGTATGTCAATCTGAATTCACTCCGCATATCCCGATCCATCGAACCAATGAGCAACGAGAGCGGGAATGGTTGACAGGTTTATTCATTCTCATTATCTTCGTTCCTTGTTTCGACGGATCCGAATGCAGAGAGGGGATTCGTATTGATGTATAAATGTAAATGAGCCTTTAATCAGCATTGTCTACCGTTTGTTCATGAACCTTTAAATTCATTTTTCTGATGCATTAACGTTAAATCTTTGAGTGGATACACTACCTTAGATAATTTTTACAAGCGACTTAAATGAAATACAATTTTTGAGTTAAAAGAGAAAACTTTCATTTGGCGTAACAAACTTGAATCTCAGAGAACTGTTTTTTCACAACTATCACTACTTAGAATGACCAACAGCTGTAAAAACTAGGCACCTTTTTATAAAAAACGATGAAAGAACGATTTCTGAAATTTTTAAAACTGTATTCTAATATCTTGAAGCTACACTTTTATAAATATAATTTTACTTTTATTTTCTATATATCCCTAAAACAGTCGTTATTTTTTGTATTTCAGCGCATCGAAGTTATATAATATGTTTTCCCTATATGATAAGGTTACATATTTTATTTCTGTTACTAGACTAATTGAATCGGCAGTTGTAAAAAGGGGATGTGTGACATTTTCCCGAAAAATGATTTTATTGGCGGAAGCATACCTTTATACCAAGACCCACATACTGCGTAAAAAGAGGATTCCATGAAGTAACCTAAATGGGAGAAATGGACGGTCTAATATCCGAAACTTTGTAAAGAGGTGACATGTGCTGCACATGCCACCTTTTTACAACTTCTGGTTGACAGAGACATCTGTGAGCAGACGAACAGTAACGTAATCTGCCAACCGAGCCCTTGTAACGTAGTAGGCCGAGTGGTGTGCCAATGAACACAACGCGAAACAGCCCAAATTACAAAATAAACTTACGTTTATTTTACAATATCGGTATGTACAATATTTTACAATAGAGATTTGTATCCCTAGCTGCAAAACAGGCATAAATGGATCTACTCAACGGCCGTGGCCCCAAAACCGAGAACCACAAAAACAAATCTCTGCTCAGCTCGAGCTTCTCAACTGTTCTCTTTTTGTCGCCAAATTTTTCAGGAAAAACTGTTGAATCACCTGCACCTCTAAAAACCATTTGGACGGCTGCGACAGATGTTTCGGGAATTTTCGGTCAGAGGTCAGTGGTGCTGACCTCTGATACTACGCTATTAGGGACGTTACACCCTCTATACATCTTTTAATGTAACAACCTGTGCGTTTTGATTGCTTGGGTTGGAAGAGTTAGGTTAAAAGTGTTGTGCTTTTGAAAGTTTTTGTATAATGGAATCAGATTCTTCTGAAGGCAATGCGATTGATGGACGTGTCAGAAAGTGATAAAACAATCGAGAACTGTACCAATGAAATGTTATAAAGAAAGAAAGGACTAAAGGAACAAGCTACGTAAACCATGCTGCTAAGTAAATATTTTTCCAATGAATATCATCGAACGCATTCATGCTTATTGTGAAATCTAAATGGGCTGATTTTTCAATGCAGGTAATGCTGTAGTTTCCAGATCGACAGGCCCTGACTGTGCGTGCAAACTGGCTTGTTTCTCTAAGCTCGCGGAGGAAGATTTTCAAAAATAACAATCGATTTTAACGAATTGCCTAATAAAGATACACAAGATTTATTTTTAATTTCACTTATATTAAAAATAGATGTTACTCGTAGAAGGAGGAGTGATACAGACGGATCTCTATGCCCAATCCAAAGACTTAAAAAAACAAAAAACAAAATCTCGTACAGCGTTACGGTAAAAGGTTCGACAGTAAATGTGTGCAAAAAGACATTTGTTTCTATAACAAATTTGACATTTGTTCGGGATAACAAATTTGACATTTGTTCGGGATAACAAAAAGAAGAGTTGAACGACTATGCAACTTGATAGCTTTAGGAAAATGTCCAAGAGATAAGAGGGAAAAGAAAACAGGTTACAATGCCATTAACCCCGCCACATCAAATTAAATTCATGATTTTCTGGCATCGCTTGAAACGAAAGTGGCCCGATACTCGGGGAAAGAAAAAAAGTATGTAGATGCTCGTCTTAGTGTCAAAATACTATATGAAAAATTCAAAGCGGACAATCCTAATGCAAAAGTGGGATATAACTACTTTCGTCTGTATTTCGATGAAAACTTTGTCTATTCCTTTGGAAGACCTCAAGTTGATGTATGCGTTACATGCGAGGAACTAGAGCAAAAACTGAAGAATAGGTCACTTTGTGACACAGCAAGAAGAGCTACGGCAGCAGAGCTGCTGGTTTACAAGCGTAGGGCTCGCTGACAATGAAGGAAGATGCCAACTTTAAAAAAAATTTGGCAATTTGTGCTATGACTACATGCAGAACTTGCCACTCCCAAACATACCGGTACAAGACATATTTTATTCGCGCCAGCTATGGGTTAATATGTTTGGGATACATAACCTGGCTACTGGAAAAACTGACTTGCACGTGTATCATGAAGGCATAGCAAAATAGAGTCCAAACGAAGTCTGTAGTCTGCTATTAAGTTACATCAACCGGAATAAAACCAATGAATATGCAAATCTGCTTCTCTTTTCTGACGGATGTAGCGGACAAAACAAAAATCATTCTCTGCTAAGAATGTGTATAGCCTTAGTTGAACTACAAGTGTTTGAAAAAGTTCAAATCTTTTTCCCTATTAGGGGTCACTCCTTCCTCCCCTGCGACAGGGACTTTGGGACAGTGAAACGTCTAATTCAAAAAGCTGATCGGATCTATTCACCTGACGAATATGAGGAGTTCATGAGAAAATCAAGCAATACCGGAAAGATTTAATGTTATAAAGGTTACTACCGAAGATGTAAAGGAATTTAAAAAGGGGTGGCCCTCATTTTATAAGACATGCATTTCTGATGAAAGTTATGGCAGGCATGTAAGAAAAGAGGACAAAGTAGCCTACAAGATATCTTCTGTCCGCCACATTATCATCAACGAGTCAAATAAAGTTATAACATCGATCTACATTCGTGGTTTAAGTAAGAACACTTTCACGCTGAGGAAACCAAACATTCTTCTCACTGGATTGCCGGACCAACCAGCATACAGGACAGGAAAGGTCTCAATCAATGAAAAGAAGATCACTGATGTTGGAAAATGCTTCCAGTACATCTCGGAGCAACACATGAACATTTACTCGTCTATAATGCAGTGGCCAACCATCAGTGCAGAAGTCAGAGATAGTGAGGCTGATGATTAATTTTTATTTTTCCATTTGTCACTAATTTCTAACTTTTTCATAACAGAAACTTTGCTTTTATAATGTCATAAATCTATTTTTGAAGTTTTATAACTAAAAGTAAGTAATTTTGTTCATAATATTATGTTTTCTATTCTTTTCCCAATAATTTCAGTGTAACACTAGGTACAATGTGCAAAAAGGGGATACGTGCGAATTTTTTGGAATTTTGTGGAGACTGGCAGTGACAAAACTCATGAATTACACTTGGATTATAAGTGGCTATATAATATCAATTATCTGAATTTTTTCTTTAGTTTATGAACACCGTGATTAAAGTTGAACACCTTTTAATCTCTCCTGTAAAATTTGAGTTTTTTAACATATCCCCTTTTTACATCTGCCGATTCAATTGGCTGCTAGACCGAGACTCATGGCAAAAAGGTTGAGATCTGCATAGGATAATGGAAAAATAAGCATTATGGTATTGAATTGCCTGCGCAACGAATTTACACTTAGTGAACAGTATCTATCATCTATTCATGAAGTTCTAAATATATTTTTCTGTTACGGAGACATTGAAAATCATTAGCTGACAATCTCCCTTAAGTGATTTTTGCAAGTTAATTTAATGAAATGCAATAATACACTTTTCGCGTCTCCTACAACTATCGTTACTTCGAGGACAGTTATGAAAGCTATGAAGCGTATTTTTATAAAAAGGACGAAGAGAAAACAATTTCCGATATTTTTGAAACTGTTTTAACATCTCTACTCGTATAAGTATCTTTTATTTTTATCTTCCTTACAATCCTAAAACAATCTCGTTACTTTTTACATTTCACCATTGTGGTATTGCGTTACAATCACAATGACTTAACTTAGTCAGTAGCGCCTATCACCTCTTCATATAGCATTAACTAAACGTATTTTCTGTGGTAGAAACACAAGAAATCATCGCCTGACACTCTCCCTTAAGTAGTTTTTACAAGTTAATTTAATGAAATGCAATAATTTGTGCGGTAAAAGAGGAAACTTTCATTTGGCGTAACAAACTTGGGAAAAAAAGGACCCCGAGGAAACCCGACGGCTTTTCCTGGATTAAAAAGTAAAATGTGAATGGAAAAATAATTACCAATCCTCCCGGACTCTGAAGTGAATAAAACTAAACTACGCTCTTCGGTGAGCCACCTCACAATTAACCTAATTAAAATAACTTTGATTTCACTCTAGAAAGCCTTTAATTATACTGGTGTAATTTGAATCTTGATGAAGGAGAATTTGATCAGTTTTGTTTTTCTCCGTAGAACTAAATTAAAAGAAGGTTGAAATTCAAAAAGAGAGCATGTCAAGTGTAGGATAATAAAGGAATGTCTGAAAGAAATAACGTTTATGACTATCATTTAAACTAAATCAGCTACATTTTCATTGAAACAATTCTTCATAAACAAAGTATGATATAAACTAACTTAGACGCAAATATTTCGGTCTTGAATTAAATGCCTATTATTCTGAGATCAAAGTTCTTGATTTTTGTGTTTGAATTTGATGCCCTTATTTGACAGTTGGGAAATATATTTTGCCGTTGCAGTAAAGGAGAATAAATTGGATGGATTTTTATGAAAATATGAAATATTAATGGCGTTTATCAAGATTTAAAGCGCAGTTTCAATTCGCATTTGTTACACTAAGTTGCATTTAGACATACACGCACGTTTTGTGAAACATTATTTAAATTTAAGAAATTGAGGTCCTGTCCAGAAAATGTTTATTTTTATTTGAGTACTAAAAGTGCTATAACCTTCTGACAATTTTGTGATTTAACAGTTCATTTATTTCCGAGAATTTTTCTCGTAAATAAATTACTTGCTGTTACAATTAACTTGCTTGCTTATTTTACTTGCTGTTACAATTAATTCTCTGAACATCGCGATATTTTTTAGTAGTCTAGTATTGCTTTTCCTCCACAAAATGCTTACCGAATAAATAATCACACATCTGTCGGTTGAAAGAATATATGGATTCTTTCAACCTTTAGAAAGATTCTATTGTTGGTTTCCTTATAATAGAATCCCTTGGCAGGATTCTATTGGTTCTTTCCTCTGAATAGAAACATTCGGAACAATTCTATTCCTCATTTCCTTACAACAAAATCCTTTGGAAAGATTCTATTGCTCCCTTCCTTAGAAAAATTTCTTTGGACGATTCTATTGGCCCATTCTGTACAATCTTGCTACGAATTTTGGGTAATCCTAACAGCGACCGATTCATTAGGAAAGTTGTAGATGCAGAAGTCATAGCCTTCCTTCAGTGCCCCCTGACGCTATATCCCGGCAGGACAATGCCCGAACACATGTTGCCAGGAAAGTTAAAGCCTTCTTAGCAATGTAAATGGCACTCTTCCCCTTGCCTCCGGGTTCGTCAGACATGTCACCTATTGTACATGTCTGGGATATAATCACTCGATAACTAACCCATCAAAGCCATCCATCAGCCAGTATCAATGAACTGTGAACCTGCAAAAAAGCAGTCTGTGGCAAATAATTTCCAGGAATACATCAAAAACCTCTTTGATTTGATGCCACGACGTATAACAACTCTTATTGCAATTCGTGGAGACTTCATGCTATACTGATTTTTTCAGGTTATTATTCCTGCAATAGTATGAAAATTTAATCGTGTATGTGCAATGATATCAGTAATATGGGTGCATAAATTTTATTTTTATCGCGTCATTCTTTAACCCTCCAAGTGCTTCGACGAGATATCTCGCTCAAGATGTGGTCAATTTTGCTAACATTCTTGCTATTTGCTAAGATATCTTGTCGAGGCAAAACTGCCCTATTACTCTAAGGGGAATGATCCACTCCAATGATGAAGATCCAAGTAGAAAAAACAAATTGTCGCTTGGTTAGAATCGGTGACAGTTTTGGAACACATTTATGCACCAGAGGCTGACCACTGCAGGGCAGTTTCCGACGCTAAGATAAACCACCAGGAGGGTTAATGGTGTTGCTATTTTCACAAACGTGTGTGTATATATTTGAGAGACAGATGAATGAAGGTAACACAGATGCAATGGATAGGTAATACATATACACTATGCTTAAATAAATTAATAAAATTTAAATACAGCTATTTATTTAAGAATTAGTTCTAGTCTTGGACGAACATTGGAATGATGGTCCTCCATGCCACTCTCATTAGAGGAGGTAGCTCGAATCTAAGCTTCTCACATTCTGTCAGGCCAAATATAGCATATTTTCATGCAATATGTTTACGGGGATGAGTTCTAATTGAAGAATAGAACTCATTAAAAGTATTTACAATTAACACTGAAACAGCAATACTCAAATCAGAGGGTTAAAAGGAGTGCAAGAAAAAGGAAATGATAGGTGAAAGTATTACAATACTAAATGATTTAAGCTGAATGTCACTATGGCGTGATTTGACCCTTCACAATTCCTTTTGGTCAGTGACGCAAGTCTTCCTATTTGTTCTTGGTTCACGTGTCCTTATGACCTGTCCTTCTTTTTGTCATGCCATGGTGAAGCTGAATAAAAAGGAAGCTACTATATGAATGCACATATACTCTACTGAACAATTTTATTTTATAAGCTATTTAAGTACTTAGAAAACTGCAGATGATGACGCACGATTTTTTGGAAAAGCGTTTTTGTGTAGGTTTTAAGGGTAGTCTCCTTAAAAATGTACATTTGATAAAAGTTTATTCATAATATATTTTTTCAATTTCCAAGTTAGAATATTCTTTGAAGTTGAACCCAAACGAATTGACAAAACATCGCAAATGATGAATACCACCCAGAAAAACATCCACTTGCATGTCATAATAATTGGTTCAGTTCTCCCATTCAAATCTGTAGTTCATTCAAATACGTTTTAATGTGAATATCCGTTATTTTTGTAAGCGACAGTTTACTCCACTGGAAAAACTCAAAAGTGGAAATCAATGAATAGCTGCATCTATGTATTTTGTTTTCTAAAGGATCGTAAAGTCTATCTTTTCTTTAAAAACAATATTCGAGGCATAGATACTGCCTTTTATGCAACCTTCTAGTAAGGAGATTCTTTTCTACTTTTTGCAATTTCATAAATGAATAATTTTTGAACCGTTTATTCAGACGACTTTTAAGAAACCTAACACATTTAAAAGCAGTTTTTTAAGGATAGTACTTCACAAATTCAAAATTTTCTTATGCGGAATGGGTTTGTGCATTCAATCAGAATATTTGTTTAGATGAGAGAGAGAGATGCAATCTCCGCTCATTTCCTTCACAACCATAGTTATCATGACCACTTGCACACAAAGGTGAAATCGTATGTCAAAAGAAATCCATACTTGTAAATAGGATTTCTTCCATATTTCAACACATCTACTCGAATAGATCAAGTAATCTCGAAAAATAATTTTAAGTACTGGATATATATGTGCCCCTGCTGATTTGAATGAAAGTTCCCCTTGAAAAAGGAGCTACAAATTTGGATGCTGAAATAGCAGCCACACAACAAGCTGCTAAAACCTTAACAGTGATTGGTTGGTCGTTTAGGGGTTTTATTGCTCAAGGGCCATATTTGGCCAAGCTGTGCTAAAAAAAGGAGCTACAAATTTTGATGCTGAAATAGCAGCCACACAACAAGCTTCTAAGAGCCTAAACACTGATTATCGGGTTGCTTTGGGGTTTTATGTCGCAAGGGCCATATTTGGCCAAGCTGTGCCAAACACAAGACTACGTCAAGTAAAAAACATGAACGGATAAAAGGTGAATTGGGAACAAGAGTAGTGGGATGAAAGCAGAAAAAGAGCGATTGGGATTCTTAGGAGCACGACTTCCGTATTTACAATAGACAGTTAATCTCTTGGGAACAAAGAGATCACTAGAGTACCTCGGGTCGGTGAATCCCGTACATACTTAAAGGAGATGTCCCCCTAGGGCTCTAAACAATGAAATCTGATAAAGAAACAAAATGCTTCCTGTATTGACTCACAACTACAATATTTATTTTGAGCGATAACTGTAAAGGTGATAACAATAAAATAACCTTATAAAAAAGCACATTGGAATATTGCGTACCAATAGATACCAAGCCATTGTTGAATCCCTGGAAGTGAAGGTGCAGATAAACTGGCGAAAGAGGGCTGTAGCATGCCCCAGTAATGTTACCAACAAACTAAAGTGGAGTTATTACAATTGCAACCCTTCTAATGTCAAGCATCTCCCAGTTTATGTATCACAAATAAAATAAACTTAGTATGACCAATAATAATTTTTCTAAGATTACAATTTTATGTCGTACAGCCGATTTGGTAACACAGCAACCAATATAAGTAACGAAATCCTGAGCCACTTTAATTAACACACTATTTTTATTCGCCATTTATTCCTCAATCGATTACCACAAGGCAGGCTCATTATTAATTAATTTAACACATTCTATTTACAATCTATATTCATTCCTCAATCGATTTGATTTTTTAGGCCACATACACATTATATATATTTATATATTCATGAATGGATTTCCTAGGCACAGACTCATTATTAATTACTTTAACACACATTCAATTTCTATTCGCTATTCATCCTTCAATAGACTTCCAAGCTCAGACTCATTATCAGTTACTTTAACGCATTCAAATTATATTTGATATGCATTCTCCAATTGACTTCCTAATCTCAGACTAATTATTAATTAACACACTCTATTTATATTCGCTATTCATTCCTCACTAGATTTCTAGCCACTCGTTAATTACTTTAACAATCTCTACATATATTTATATTCTATATTCATTCCTCAATTAGGGCCGCGGTGGCCCGGTTGGAAGAGCAACGGACTAGCAACCGAAGGGTTGCGAGTTCGAATCCAGCCAAACACCGTCGTGTACAAAGGGGGCTGGTGCACGTTAAATCTGTCGTGGCCTCAAATGTCCTCACGTTGGCGTGGTGTGGAAGTTTGGAGAGTGGGGTGCCAGCTCAGGTGTTGCCTCGTCATCTGACCATGGTTCAAAATTACGTGGTGTTGTCCTCGGATCTTTCCCTTTGGGATTGATCCCGGACCGTCACCAATAGCCCATTGTGTTGCTCCAGTGTGACGTTAATTGAAATACCACCCCCACCCATTCCTCAATCTATTTTCTAGGCAGACTCATTATTAATTACCTAAGCACAATATTTATATTTGCTTTTCATTCCTCAATCGACATCCTAAGCACAAACTCATTATTAATGACTTTAAAAAACTATTTGTATTCGATATCCAATCAAATTCCTAGGTTGACTCATTATTAATTACTTTAGCACACTATATTTATATTCACTATTCATTCCTCATTAGACTTCCTAGGCTCTGATTCATTAATTACTTAAGCACTTTCTCTATTATCTCTATATATTTATAATCGATATTCATTCCTCAATAGACTTCCAAGCTGACTCATTATCAGTTACTTTAACGCATTCAATTTATATTCGATATACATTTTCCAATAGACTTCCTAAGCTCAGACTCATTATTAATTACTTTAACACACTCGATTTATATTCGCTATTCATTCCTCAATCGAGTTTCGAATTCCTAGGCAGACACATTATTTAAGTTTCAAGAAATTCTGTACTAAGGTTGAAATGCATGTTTTACATAATAGGAAAATAATCTAACTGATAAATAGATCTAGCAACTGCAATAAATATCATTAAAATGCTTTTTGAATTTGAAGCATGTATGTGGTAGTTTCACTTCATGGAGTATTTGAAATAACTATACACTTTTAATCTCATTTTGCGCATTCTCATAAAGGAACTGACTGAACCCACTGAAGGCTAAACATCAAATTGAATATTATGAAGTAAAAGAAAGGATGGCAGTTAAATAAGACTGGAGGGAACAATGCTCTTTATTAAGTGCGCCGAGAAATTTCAACTTAAAGCTTGAAATTGCATTAGCGCCATACCGTTTTACTATCGAAAACGTGAAATAAAAATCGGAACTCATTAGCTCGTGTGTAGACAATACTACTTTTCAAATTAAATTAGTTGCGCCTAAGGTAAGCCGATGCATTCTGTTTGTGCTTGCGCAGTTATTTATAATTCCCACACTTCGAATGGTTTTAAGAAAGATAAATACAGAAGTTGACTCTCACTTAAGGAATAGCGAAAATGAACCATCTGTGTTTAGGTAACATATAGAAGTTTATTTTGAGACGATCCCTTACCACCAGTTTCCTGAGATGAGAGTTTTTTAAAGCACAAAGGATAAATTTCCCATAGAAATCTCCAGAAACTAAATCACCGATTTCATATTTAGAATTAACCTTCCTGGTGGTTGTCGCGACGATGTATCTAATCAAAAACGCTGTCATTAGCAAAAGTGGTCAGATCTTAATGGACGAGATATCTTATCATTGGCAAAATTGCTCAGATCTTGATGGATGAGATATCTCGTTGAAACCACTTGGCGGGCTTAAAAAATAGTTTGTTTTGTTATGCTAGAGTGATAACACTAAATAATTTAGTCACAATTTTTTTGCCTCGGGACAGTACAGCGACAAGCCAAAGTTGTGGAGGAGTTAATTTTCGTCTCATTTCGAATGTTTTGTAATGTGAGGCCTATTTCTATCAAGTAAATATAGTATAAAATGTATTCCTTGATCTTTTATTGCATGAATTTTCAATTTCCAGCACTTTTTTCGGTGCTAGCTGATGGATCGTATGAGTCTTGAAGCATTAATTGGCGAGTACGAGGCAGTCTCTCCACGGACCACCATAGGAGATGACTCATCACACCCAAATTGAATGAGAGACATGCCTTGCTGGAAGACTTTGGTGAAGTTGGCTTGCACTTATGTGTCGTCATGAATAAACTATTGGTAGTTTTGATCAGCAACAGGCAACCAGATTTTTTAACATAGTGGGAAAGTGTATTTTGTGTTTATTGTATATGTATATTGTATATTATTTTTTACTGATAGAAAACAAAAACCTTTGATAATAACATAATCTGACTTTCTAGGCTGCATTCATAGCTTACGACAATGAAGGACAAAACTATATATTTTGCTTTGAATTTTCCTCCTGGTAATTTGCCACTAGAGTACTGTAAAGAAGTCAGCAGAAAAATGAAGTGAAATAGGTTATAAGCATTGTGAGGGAAACTGGTTTATGAAATGGAACAGGAGAAGAAAGCTAACATACTAAAAGATATTTAAAAATTTATACTATAAGAGTTAATTAATGTTCGATACTTTTTCTGATCAAAATCTATTAGTTAAATGTTTAGGATCTTGGAAATTAAATAAGCCTTTCACAAGAGCTGTCTTAGGAGACTCAAAATTTAATGCCAATTCCATTTTTTAACTAAAAAGAATTACTAACATTTAAATTCACGGTTTTTATTATGGATCGAGATTTTCAATATATTGATAAATTGAGGGGTTGCTGTTTATTTTTAATTTCCATCTGATTTTTAAAATAAATTGATTCTCCATTGACTTAATTAAATTTGACGGCTAGTTGCTAACTAAAGTAATTAGCATTCATGTTCTAAAGCTGTAATTGAATATGGTACTCTGGCGGGGATAGTTAATTTCCGAATCTTAAATGTTAAAATAAGTGTTGACAAAAGCGTTTGAATAAATCTTTGTTTAACACTATATCCTCACATGCCCAAACGTAATCAATAATGAAGTATTAATTTTCGTCCTTTCTTGAAAGATGAAATAATACCATCGCAAAAGCTATTATTTGAAGCAATCCAAGTTTAAAGCCAATTTTATTTTGTCCAACTAAAGAATTATTGACATTTAAATTGGCGCTTTTTATTTCATATCTTAGTATGCTTCCCACCACACTAGATTACGTTTCATTTTTTAAAAATTCATTCTAACTTTTGAATGGTTTTTCAGATCCATTAAAGAATGCACTTTGATTTTCCATTAGTGCAGTTATTATTTTTCTAATTTCATTTACATAATCATTTTACCGTTATCGAATTATCGTGAAATGTAACAGGAAAGAGCGGCCCTACATCCATTTCCTATTCTCTAAAAAATATCGAAAGACAAAAAAAACTGATAGCACCGAAAGTCTTTAAGCAAATTTTCGAACTAATTGAAATTGACAGAAAACTAAATAGAAAAATCCTTCTCAACCACTCAATGCATTTAAAATTTTTAATTATATTGTCCTTCATAATCAGCTAAGTACAGTAGAGCAATGGACAGTTTAGTTCGAATATAACTTAGTGGTAAAACCGTAGTGTGCTTAAAGCCTGTAAAATACACTTTAAATATATATAATGTTGGCTTTGAGTAGAAACTCATTTACTGACAAAACATTTTTTACCACGCAGGTATTTAGACTAACTTTTTAGATCACAAAATAAAAATTATAAGCATTTTGATGGTGTTATACCGTCGGCTTAGAGCAGAAACTCGTTGACTGACAACATTTTTTTACTACACAGCTGTTTAAAGACTAAGTTTTATATCAAAATACAAAATATAGACATTTTGATAGTATTAGATCGTCGACTTGGAGCAGAAACTCGTTGACTGAAAAAACATTTTTTACTGTACAGCTCTTCAAAGGCTATTAGATTTTAGATAGCAAAACTAAAAATTGTAATAATTTGATAATGTTGTATCGTCGGCTTTTATAGCAGAAACTCATTAACGTATACATAACATTTTTTAATGTACAACTGTTTAAAGACTTAATTTTAGGTCAAAAAATTAAAACTTTAGTATTTTAACAGTACATTTTATGTATTTTAAACAAATTACAATATGACAATGTATTTGTCATCATCATGGAAACAAGAATTTAGTCTCAAAAATATGCCAGTGAATGCGTTTCTGCTCTAAGATGACAGTATTATATTTTTACCTTTTCTGCATAATAATAATTAGGTGTAATGAATACATCATTACACCTGACAAAATAATGGCCCTTGATTGTCTAAAAATTGTGTTTTTCTAGTTTCTTTAAGTAGACTGCTTCTTGGTAGGTAATTTAATTTATGTCACACTGGAGCATCACAGCGGGCTATTGACTGCTTCTTGGAGAAATTTTGTCTCACAAAATATTAATACAACACCAAGAATGTGTTAGAATAATTTTCCAAAAAAGACTTAACGTAACGTAGTTAATATTATAAAAAGTACTCGTTTACTTAAGTTTATGTATTCCTGTTGATATACTATCAATCTTGGATTCCCAAGATAAGATATTTCACAATACAAGTTCCTTTTCACTATATTCTCTATAGATTCTCCATTGTTAAAGATAGGCTTTCAGAAAGTCTTCTTTTCAAAAATTCCAAAATATCAAGTCCTGAGGAAACGTCAGGAGATATACAATGTAAAGGTAATATAATACGTGTCTCGGCATTTTTCAAGAACTTAAGTGATAGATTTGGATGTATGACTTGTAGCCTTATCTTAATGAAATTCTATTCTTTGTACAAAGACACGTCACTTATTCCTCATTAATCGGAAGAAAATCATTATTTTATTACAAAGCGTATTATTTCAACTTCTAAATTTTTCTAAACTTCAATTTCCATTGGGACAGAAACCAGTAATAGCCATAAACTCCTTTCAGATTTTTTTGTTTCAATTATTCACATTAGAATTTCATATTTGGTTGGGATAATCATATATCTAGTCCTTTTCTTCTTATGCAAATCGGTCTGTTTTCTCAGTTAATCATAGTTTATTGCAAAAGAGCTCAATGAAAATTGAAAATGATGAAAATCTGTCTTTTTGAAGGTTACGAAATGCACAGCAAGAAATATTTTTCTTGTTCTATCAAACAAAGGAATAAAAGGTGTCTTAAATTTGGACTTCGAATTTTTTTAATATTCGCTCATAAATTAAATCTGTAGCTCGCATTGCTTTTATAATTCAATAACCATTTTTCAACTTCTTCAATACACCGCTAAAAGTGGGAAAAATATCCCACTGAGTATCTATGAGACGTTTTTTCTGTCAAGTTAAATGCTGATGGTGGTAGTGTTTTCTGTTGTGGAAAGTGCTTCCTGTACTTCCTGTACATATTCTGGAAGTGACATCATAATTCTTGTTTTTCGAATACCGTTTCAGCACTTCATCAATAGAAATTTTAAGGAATAAATTCCGAATTTATGTATGATAGTTAACTCTTTGGGGATAGGTGGGTTAAAAACTGTCCCACCTTTTGCTTATTTGCATGGTGGAATATTTCTTAACCCATCTCAAAACGTTGAAATTTCTCAGTCATACAGTTTAATATTTTATATAAAGCTTTTCATTGAGTAGGCAATTCTATGAACTAACGCTAAATGTGTATTGTTGTGTCCTTTTTCTGGTTGGTTTGAATTAGGAAGTGAAAGGTTCGAAAGTTAGGACTACAACGGTAGCGAATGATCGTATAGTGGATTTCTGTTAGATAATATGTGACCAAATTCTCGCTAACCCTGCTCAGAATTACTGTGTGAGCGGAGGACTTAAATATCTGAACATTAATTATAATTTAACATGAAAGCAGGCCGTAAATCGGCAAGGAATATGAACCATAGTTAACAATTAAGTTTATTCAACATAGAGAAAAGTCAAACACTTCACAACACATCACAATTTATATATATATATAATTAAACACTCAATATATCATGATATCCATTCGAATTATTAAAAAACCAAACAGTGACGCCTTACGAGATTTTAAAAAAAGGAAGGGAAAGTGATTCGAACAACTATGCAAAAGAACGGGCATTACAAAAATTAAGTTAACCGGTGTAGCGTGGGAATACCCTAAGAACTACACACGTGTATTATCTCGAGATAGAATTAAATAAAAGAAAGTAACTTAGCTTATTAGAGACATGTCGTCTCTTGGGAATCCCCGCTCGTCATCGAAAAGAAAAAAATGGCCAAGACAAACGCTCACCGCGTTTCTCACCCCACTGCAAGGTCGCTGGACAGACGAAAAAAGAGAAGAGAGCGTGTTCTTCTTGTCCACGCTTTTTATCAGTTCTTTTGGGAGTTTGTCACTCAAGGGAGATGGTCTTGTCAATCAAGGGAGCTGGACTTCCTGATTCGCCGTTTTTAAACCAGCTCATCTGTCATTTGTTAACAGATACACATGACTTGGCGCGACGTAACTTTCTGGAAGATTCTTAGCATAGCTAATGAGCGTTCACTGAAGCGAAGAAGGAAACGGAATTGAGGAATAAGGGAAAAAAAGAAATGGCATCACTAATCTCGTGGCTGTCACTCTGAATTTAATCGATCATATTAGATTGAAGTGGTGTGTTCGTGAACCTACACACAACAGTATATAACTGAAAACAAAACTACATATGTCAAAACGCATTAGTAAAATGTTGACGCTGTTATGATTAAAGTTGGCGAATTGTGTGAAGCAGTGAATTTTTGTCTTTCATAATGGTAAAGATTTTTCTTTCGTAGAAATTTATTGAGTGAATAAGTAGTTTTGAAATAAAAAAACATGTTATTTGATGTTTTATACTAATTTTGAAGCTGAATTAGTGAATAAACAATTCTGTGCAACTTGTTTCTTTTCTTTAAAATCGTGTGCCTCAAAGAGTTAATCGGTCAGCGCCACTTACATTAAACACCAAATGTCACCAAGATAACTATAAACTACATTTTAAAGTAACCAGGTATGTACTATTATTCGAGAGTACTTGTGTAACAGGAAGGAAAATCCCAGTTTTCCGTCTGGTTTGTAAGTTTCACACTGAATATTCCTCTCATAGCACTCTGACAACAAATTATTAATGAAATAATATTTTTATACCTTAGCTCTAATTTACTTAGTATATTTATATACCGGAGCCAAATATACTCAACAGTCATATATCTGAGCCTTAATATACTCAAAATATTCATTTACCTGATCCCTAATGCACTCAGAAGGTTCAATTACCTGAGCCCTAATATATTCATACCTGAGACTTAATATACTCAGAATATTGATATACCTGATCCCTAATATACTCAGAATATTCATTTACATGAGCCCTAATGTACTCAGATGGTAGTTGAGGTAGGTAGCTTAATTAATGTCACACAGGAGTGACACAACGGGCCAACGCCTCGTAATTTTGAACCATGGTCAGATGACGAGATCAACACCTGAGCTAGTGCCCCACTCTCCAAACTTCCACACCACGCGAACGTGAGAATATTTGAGGCCATGGCAGATTTAATGAGCACCAGCTCTCTCTGACGCTCCTGAAGCACTGCTTGCTGACGTACTGTCTGAAAGCCTTTAGGGCCGCGGTAGCCCGGCTGGAAGAGTAACGGATTAGTAACCGGAGGGTAGCGAATTCGAATCCAACCAAAGACCAGAAGGCTGGTGCATGTTAAATCTGCCGTGGCCTCTCAAATGTCTTCACGTTGACGTGGTGTGGAAGTTTGGAGAGTGTGGTGCCAGCTCAGGTGTCGACCTCGTCATCCAACCATGGTTCAAAATTAAGTGGTGTTGTCCTTTGATCTTTCCCTTGAAGATTGATCCCGGACCGTCGCCAATAACCCGTTGTGTTGCTCTAGTGCGTCGTTAATTAATTACCATTACCATATTAAAAAGAGAATTTTGAAAATGTTACTTAATTTTTCTATTCCATCATGGGTAAGTTATGTGTCACCGAATGTAAAGCTTTGGATGAAAACTTAACCCTCCTGGTGGTTGTCTGAACAAAGTATCTTGCCATTAGCAAAACTGGCCAGGGACTGTTGGATAAGATATTTCGTTATCAGAAGAAAACTGACCAGATCTTGATCTCGCCATCATCAAAAAATAGGTAATATCTTGATGACGAAATATCCTATCATTAGAAAAATTGGGCAGATCTTGATGGACGAGGTACCTCGTCAAAACCAATTTGAGGGTTGAGTGATTGAAAAATGTTAACTATAATCGTTACATATTTCAGTTGTTATATTTGTATGTTTTTCCTCGTCGCAATCTGCAAAGCAATAAGGCTTTAGAATTGTTTTAGTGTGAGGAAGTTTAAAAGTATCTAGTTGGGGACCATTTTAATCTTTCCCACGCGATATTGCTGCTAAAATTTATTTTCAATTTTATCTTTACTTATAAAGTATTTTTATCGTCTCACTCACGATTGAATTTGATACTTCTCATTTTCACTCCACCATTGGTACTACTAAACCGTGCTGGGGACATATATACTTTAGAAATCCTTATTCTTGATAGATACTCTTGTAATCTTTTAGATGCGATTCCATTAACATAACATTGTCTCCGTTGCCCACGCTTTACTTTCTACAAGGTCCCCAACGAGCAACAAGATCCCCAACGAAGCAACAAGGTTTTAGAATTGTTGTTTTACAATTCTAAAACTTCTTCTAACTCTTCCCTAAGCTCTATTTTCTACAAGGTCCTCAACCGATGTGTTGCACTAGTGTGGCGTTAGTTAATTACCTCTCTCCCCTCTCTCCCTCTCTCTCCTCTCTCCCTCTCTCTCCTCTCTCCCTCTCTCTCCTCTCTCCCTTTCTCTCTCCTCTCTCTCCCTATCTCTCCCAAAGAATTTTACAATCATTCACAACTTCTGGAAATACCAGACTTATTCTGCTGTCTAAAATGTTTTTAAAGCATGGATTTATTGGAAAATAAATTACAGGTAAAGCAATCTTCAACCCTGGACGCCAAGTCCCTATGCTTTTCCCCAACACCACTAGGTCTCTCTTCTTCCGATCAAAACTGGGACCTTTCATTAATTAAATTGAGATAGCTTTTTATACTCCTATTCTAGACGAGTCGAGTACTTTTTGTCATCGGATTACGTTTGGAGGGGGAATGGTCCAAGAGGAGGGGATACGCGTGTCAAATACTCAACTGCACCCTCTCCCGTTCCAGGTTTTTTCCTGTTTTGTCTCTTCCCCGGGAGAAAAGCGAATTTGCCTTGCCCAATCACAGAAGTTACTGGAAAGGACGTCTGGGGTTGAAACAATGGTGGGAAATAAAATAAACCCTCAGCGCGCTTTCGTACTGCTTTTGATAAGCACATTTCCTGCGGAAAATGAAACAGAAAAGAATAGGAATAAAAAATGTAGGAAGTATAAAATAGGAGGTCCCCTGTCACTTTTTATTCCTTACATTTATGAAGAAAGAGATACATAAAAATAAAAAAATTTCTCGGTCCTTGGTACGGTTAATATTTTTCTTGAGGGTGAACATGAGGTACTCAGTTTTAAGAGGTATTCATCCTTCAGTTCAGTGTTTCGTGATATACGGTCTGGGTTTTTTCGGATTCAAATTTGATCACATTTTACTGCAATCGTAGATCTCTCTCGGGTGTCATTGTCGATCTGACTAAATCTGAATTGTTTTCTTCGTTTACCATGCGACTGACAATCTTTATTACCGAATATTTTTCTTGAGTGTTAGTGTCGTCGTCCTCGTTAATGCCTATCTTGTAATAAAATAAAACAATAGGCAGCAGTTTGATTAATTCTATTTAGAATTGTTTTTGCGTAGAAAGTATTGTAGTTTTATTCGTGTTGTATATTTCAGCTGGTCGTTTTCATTCTGTTGTGACTCGATTCCTCGAATAAAATGAAAACTGCAACAAATATTGGAAACGGAATAACAAGTTGAATATCTTTCTCAAGTGTTAGTGTCGTCGTTAATGCCTATCTTTTAATAAAATAAAACAATGTGCAACGGTTTAATAAATTCTATTTAGAATTGTTTTGGGGCACAAAGTATTGTTGTTTTATTCATGCTGTATATTCCAGATGGTCGTTTTCATTCTGTTGCGACTTTATTCCTTGAATAAAATGAAAACTGCAATAAATATTGGAAACGGAATAATGGAAGTTTTGTTTGGGTCATTCTTTCATTTGCTTTAATTTGAGGTTGAATTATTCGCTGTTATAATCATCATATCCTTATCCATACAACAACATAGGAATTAGGAAATGTTGAAAATATTGAGAAGTAGCGGAATTTTAAAAATACATGCTATTCTCTAAACCTTATACCCTCATCGTTGCACAACCATGCAAATATCAACATACAGAAGCTTCAAATTTCCATAAAATGACTTCAGTTTACGCACTTTAATTAAAAATCATATTCATTAAATTAATTCCCTTAGACTTAACTCATGGTATTAGTTAAGCGTAAAGCATATACAATTATGTAAGCCTAAGTGTATGGATATCAATCCATTGTTCTATGTGAAGACCCTACCGCAAAAATTAAAATGCTATTTCAGAAAATAATCAAATGGTGTTGAATGTCTGGGTCTTAATGAATATTCCTTTCCTAATAATCAAACACCTTTTATAATCGTTGAGTTTCCTCATTATTATTACAATTAGTTTCCTAAACGGTTAAACACAACTATATTACTTGGAGAAGATTATAAGATTTAATGATTTAAATTGAACATTTACAGTGTTTTTCCACTTAAATGTTTCAAAGTACTGAAGTTATCGAAAGCATTATTTTTATGTGTTATATTAACCTTAGAATCGTCTCATAAAATCGATATAGTTCTGTTATTTGATGTAAAGTAATGCAAATTACACAATTATTGTCTCTTATCCTACTTGGTCTAGTTGCACTAAACCAGTCCATTAGTTAATGCACCTTGAAAAAGTTCAAGACGAGCATGGGTTCAGTATATAAATTCTACCTGGACAGCGCCAAACAAGCAAGGAGGTGACCAGGAGAGGCCTGCTCCATGTTACATTTAAGACTGATTGGTAAAACCTTAAAACTGTGATCAATTGAAATTGATCTCAAATGTCCACTAGCCAGTCTAGAGATGGCAGTCTGATGGTCTCTATTACCTAGAATTGGAGGGTTTCTCTGGTACCAGCTACGTGGGAGGAATTTCCCAAGAGATATTTATTGTTCTGGAGTTTATTATTCGCAGAAGTTTCATAAGAGATGTAATTGATTACAATGGCTCAGAGATAAATTTAGACAATTGTCAGTGTTCCATGGGATTCATTTACAATGGATTTCCTCTCCTGTGGGTATCAGTGGAAATGATATGGCAGATAATTTGGAAATGGTCTCCTCATTGCAATCAATTACTTCTCTTATGAAACTTTTGCGATGAATAAACTTCAGAACAATATCACTTGGAAAATTCTTTGTACCCATTGCTGGTACCACAGAAAACATCTCAAAGTTACCCTCAAATTTGAAGGTAATGGAGGTCAGCAGACTGCCATCTCTAGATTGACCAGTGGACTTTTGTTTGAAGACTTGATAAAACCTCGGTTGCCGGGGCAACCATGTTCGTTTTTATTTATATCAATGCACAACTAATATCACCAGAAGTGATATTGTTAATGATTCAACAAACAATTGCTTTCAGAATTATTGTTGTATCAGCCAAGATTTCTTGTTTAATTTTTGGGGAATCAAGAGAACAGTGGACTTTCAAAATCATGAAAATCGATCGAAAAATTATTTTTTAATCTTTAGTTCAAAAATGAATTGATGCAAATTCAATAGATAGCAAAAATAATTTTCAATTACGATCATGTTTGGTGGAGTTACATTGATAACAACATAAGACATACAGAGATGAGAAAAGGTAGGTCTACTAAAGTACGCGTTTTTCTCCGATTGAGTTTCTTTTTACATTCTTCTCATTTCAAACTGTCCCTGTGCATTAGTCTTTTCTAGATTTCCAGAAAAATATTTTGGTTAATCTCTGTAATCTGTTGTATGTATCTAAGTGCAAATGAGAAATTCATCGTGTTCCCTAATCTTTGAAATTTTGGTTTAAAAGATGACAACGTATGCTTTTTTGAAAAATTTTAGGTGTTTCAATACAAACAGTTTTTACCTCTACAGTTGAATGATACACTGGCCAAATGGAACTAATTAGATTTATATGTATAAGGAGCTATTATCTGAATTAAAATAATGACGATACACGACAATTAATACTCATGGGACCTATTAATTTTTGCCAATTTTTAAAAACTTTTGATCACATATTATGTAATAGCTTCCTCACAGTTTAATACTTTGGGCCCAAACTTCACATAAACATTTTAGTGGAAAAAATAGTATATGCAAATTTTATAATACTCGAATCATAACTTCAAAAGTTTGTTTTGAAAGTCTACTGTACCCTTAATGTCACATTAAATACGCATGGTTCTTTGTATTCTAGAATATAATCCACTACTCTACATGATGCAGTCACTAAATTGTCAAGACTGGAAAACTAACGATACCAAAAGGTCGAAAAAGATTAAATAGCTAACCCCGATAGAGTCAAATATAATGTACTTCAAAAATAGCTTAAAGTCTCATCTCCCATAGAAAAGCATACATTGAAAAATGTTTAGTAAGTGAGCTCTTTTAGCTCACCGAGAGCTATCAGCTGTAAAAGGTTAACAGCATTTTGCTCAGCTCAACTCTTTTCTCCCTTAGATTTTAGCATTTTATTTCAACTTTAAGCACTTGAATCATTATATTTAATTAAATATTCGCTCATAATTTTCGAAAGAAATATTTAGCTCACTATATTTCAGGTATCGGTATGCAAGAAAACTTTAAAACCCCTGTCATAAAAGTTCATGAAAAATAAGATGGTGCCAAGGAGTTTCGAGCAACAAAAATAAAAAGGGAAGATGAAGATGTGTGTGATTAAAGCTGCAATTAAAAGAAGATTTTCTTTCGCCTGATGGAGTGTAAATTAATGAAGGTTCGTCCACGGATGACGAGACAGCAAATTCGCTGTAAGATCTATAATGCCTGACCATTTTTAAATCGCATCTTCCTCTTAGCGTCGATGTTGTTGAGCCAAGAAGATTAAAGTTACTCAATTAAAAGACAAAAAAGGTTTAAACTTTCGTGGTAATTGCTATACCCTTAATCTGGTCGGTTAATCCAAACGGAATACTTCCTAACAACACTTGTAAGCAATAAACGAGAGTTTCATGCCTGAAAATACTTTTCTCCACTCACTAAATTGCAGCATCAAAAATATACCCTGATTTGAAGAGAAAAAAACAAAGCATAAACTTAGAAAAACTTTAGAGAATTTATATAAATTTTAAAGTTTTAAACCTTGTGCTACGAAGTGTTTTCTGTCAAGACTAAATGTAGGTGGCAGTAGTGTTTCTGCGGCGGAACTGGTTTTCTTTCCGGATTCAGACCGTGACGCCACTTGGCTTGCTTTTCAAAAACGATTCCAGCACTTCGCGTTAATAAAAATTCCAAAGAATGAATTCCGAATTGATATGTTGTATGATAGTTTATTGGTCAACGCCAAACTGCCGTTACACAACATTTTAAGATAACCCCGATATGTATCATATAGAGCATTTGGGTAGCTGAAGCAAAATCTCCTTCTGGTAACAATGAAAGTCTCATAAAACAACAATATCCCGAACATGACAACATAAAAATCAATCTTTAAAGCTTCAAGCAAACTGAAAACATTGAAAATAACGGACAAATTCATGAGAATAAAAGCTAATGAATGGATTACTTTTCAGTCAATGATACACATCTCGTAAAGTGCTACTAATGTTTATTGTTATTTAATTTAAGGTTGTTAGTTTCATCGCCCTTTTCTATCGCATAGCTGTTAATAAATTTTTCATCTACCATATGTGCCAGAAGCGAGCAACTGCACTATTTACAATAAATTTCACTGGAAAGATTTTCGTATATGATAGAAGCATGTTGAGTTATTTCACGGACTCAAAATAATCATAAAGCATTGAGAAAAAAAATGTGAATTTTCAGTAACTCAATCATCAATCGAACATTTGTAGTTTTGTAATCTCTTCCAATGAAACATTTTTTAATGTAGGCACTTTGCATCTACCAAATGAAGTCTCAGTCTCAAATTATCTTACCTCCTACATGTTTAAAAATACAGAAGTGTTGTCCTATTAAACGACATAAAAGGTAATAATTATGGTTATTTTAAAGTACAAACTCTTCAATATATAATATCTTCATTTCTTTTTGACTTTGGTTCTTAGTTTAATTTGAAAACATTTTACTGTCAATTGTTTGTAAGGTAATGGCGTTTAACTTTCAGTACTGTCTTGTGTTCGGGGCAGTATAACACATACGGCTCTAAAGCCATAAACCGAAGCCAAACCCAAATTTCAAAACGGTACGTTGGAAACGTGTTTTGACTTAAAAACTCGTTTCCATGTTGTTTTTGTTTCCAATCAGCAGAATAAGGATTCTGGAGTGTAACAAGAAAGTTGGTCACTGAACACAATATCTACGGGGGCGGCATATGAGAAATATTTATTGCAAAGTTGTGTGTTTTCCTTTGGGAAAATGCTTCATAATTTTGCCCTCGTTCCAGTAGTGAAATCGGTAATTTCTTGATAACGAGGTATCTCGTCACCTGCAAAATTGGTCAGATCTTGATGTACGAGATATCTCGTTGAAACCACTCAGAAGGTTAAATACCTTGGGGCCTAGTAGTGCCAAGATTGATGATAGGACATAAGAAATCCCACTACCTCTTACAAAACTGAAAAAATACGTTTGTTATGTGCAAAATATATTTATAGAAGGTAATAGGTCTTCACCCTTAAAGGTTTTCACCTTTTTATGTTTAGTGCCTTCCAAAGAGAAGAAATATGTTTTATATTGCTATTGATACAACTGCAAAGTACCAAAAACTTGAAGTTAAACACTAGATGATACTTCCGTTAAACTCGTCTTGTTTTCCTAGACACTGATAAACCCGGGAGTACCTTAGCTGTGAGTTATTCGCTAACAACTGTCTAGTGACCTAAGGTGAGTACCCATTTCCTCTCCTATGAAATCTCCCCTTACGTCGCAGTAATTCGCGAAGTAGTGCTGAAATGGCCCTAGTGACTTCGGTACTGCCAATTTATCTTTCCCCTACACCATAAGTATCTTAAATAGCTATACGAGCTATATATGTTACCTGAGCAGTCACTGCCATTTTATTTTTGTTACCTGTTAGAATATAACGCGTCTACAGGTGATTACACACCTTTCTGTGACTTGTTCGTTGAAAAACGACGTGTATTGTTACTCCTTTTCCAATTGAGGTAAAATTTCTCATTCGTTTTAATGAAGTACAGGGAGGTCATAAAATTTCTTTTTTCTCCTCGGAGCATTTTCATGTTTAATCCAAGACTCAGAATTGCTCCGAATTTGTCAGTATTAGTGGAGATTTTTATTTCTTCATTACTGTAATATTTTTATCTTATTTTTTATGGCTATTGTTGCACTTTTCACGCTGGCTATAAGTAAAGTCAAATCTCAGGATGAGACACAGCATTTATTACATTGCAGAAGAGGAAAACGATTCGCATACCAACAGAAGCTCTGCTGTTTTGTTTTTAAATATAGAAGCTACATCTTTTAAACGAGACACATGTTAATATGAGAACAGGATCATGTGAAAATGAAAACGACTGATAACATGGTCTCTCGCTCCACTGGAGAAAGAAAACTAGTTTGATATTACTGTATTACATTTTTAGGCTCATTTTTATTATATTTTTCTTCTCTTTTCAAATATTGGAATGTTATTTTCTCTTTTCTCATACTGGGCATTTCAAAACTTCTTGATGCTGCCACCGTAGCTCTGTGGGTTTGTCCTCTGCTCTAGCAGCCTGAGAGCAATACTTCGCGATGGTTTGATTCCTGTAACTAACCTGGGTACATTTCTCTGTTTTGTGTCAGTACATTGCGTGTGTGTGTATATCAATTTATTTGACGGAAATAAAATTGCTTGCGCAGCTTGATCGGATGTGGTCCTTGCTCCATAAGAACCAACCAATCATAAAAACTGTTTGAACAAACTTTCAAGGGAGGTAGAAACACGAAATTAAACCCTATTACCATAGAGTGGTACGTATATCCGCAGTTGCCACCAGGATGGGCTGGAATGTGCGGAATGAAAGACAGCAAGTACTTTAACATGCTCATTAACCCTAATTTTACAGTTTGACAGTAGTTATATACTTAATGTCATAGAGGGTGCTCAGTTTCAACCACCAACAGGGATACACTCGTGACAGTGTCAGTGCATATATTGAAGTACAAATTCAAACATTTCCCGGATCATTTGCAGCCATGACAGTGACTCGATGAGGTCAATGAAAGTCCTGTACACAATGTCTTTGAGGTATTCTAGGAGAAACAAATCAATGGGCATGAATGAAGCGCGTGGGCAATCGACGGGTCCACCTTTGCAATCCATCAAGCCCTTACAGACATATATGTCTGCCCAGAAAGTATCCAGCTATTGATAATATGACAAGAACGGTTTGAGCGGTGATGATGTAACTTGCCAGCCAAAGAGAGGGGGCATTGATGCACATGCGTGAAACGTCACGAACACTTTGGACAAATCCGTCGGCTTCTAGGCGTTCTAAAATGAGCGTATGTTCTGTGACATCGTTGCATTAGCGATGACCGAGCGAGTAGAACAGCGAATTTGCATCAAATTTTGCATTTAACTTGAAAATTAAACTTAAACGTCCGCAGAAACGATTCAGGTGATTAAAAAGTCTTCCCAATGGAAGACGCTTAGTTCTTCCTACCCGAAGAAGGAGAGACAAAGTCACAGCAACGTCAAGTGCATGTTGACTGGTTTTTTTATTGCGAAGGTGTTGTCCTTCACTAGTACTCTCCTTTAGGTCAAACAATTAATAAGGAGTACTAATTCCTTATTAATCAAGGTAGATTTATAAGAAATTATTCTTCTACCTCAATGTTCTTCACTGACTGAGAAATACAGTAACTGAGGGCAATTGGTGATTGAAAGGTTCATCACGACAACGCGTCTCTCGCAGGACTTTTTGGCAAAACATCAAATCACTCAGGTGGCTTTGTCCCTCTACACCTCAGATTTGGCACTCGGCGACTTCTGGCATATTCCAGAGCTAAAATCACCTCTTAAAGGAAAATGATTTCAGACAGTTGAAGCGATTCAAGAGAATACGACGAAAGATGATAGTGATTCCAACAATGGATTTCGCAGTGTGTTGAAAGGTGGAAGATTTGATGGCGCAAAAAGTCCTAAATACAATGTATCTTGTTTCGCATTACATGACTGGATACTTTCCAGACAAACTTCATATACGCCGTGAAAATAAGATGCTTTAGTTACCTCAACTAAAAACTGCTTTCATTAGTCCAATTTTAGTGGAATCCTGGTACAGAAGGCTACAGAATACTCCAATTTAAGAAATTTATTTAATGCCCACCGTCTACATTACATTTGTATCAGCTTAAAAAGTTATCATTTGAGTTTTTTTAATTTACTTCAGGTAATACTTTCGTATGTTTCGTCGTTCTCAGCCTAGCTTATTCACTATCCTGAGCTGATTCTTGAGGGCTTCAAGTCATACTTGAAGGTTATGTCATCAAGGTTGTACTTGGTGTAATCTTTTTATTTATGCTAAGTGAGATAAGTAACAAGTTTTTTGCACTGTTTCTTATACATGGAAAAAGTGGGTATCAAATAATAGATTTTGTGCAATTCTGTCATTTTCCTTTGATAATTCTTTAAAATTACTTTATTTGAATGATTTCTTTCAAGTAGTTGAAGAAAAACAAAGGTAGAAAGCCTTCAGATAGCCTTAAAACGAAGTTAAAATTCTGTCGAAAAGAAGTTCGCGCCTTCTTTTCACCCGCATTAGTTTATATTCAGTGATTAAGTCCTTGCTCCAAAATTTTCTATTGAGTATGACAGATTTATTTCTGCTGCATGGTGACAATTCTTAACACGAGAGAAATATTTCCAGGTACCTCACACACAAAGATGAAACAATATTCATTTGGTGATTTTGCAAATTGGAGAAATTGAATTTTCTTCTTTCCAACAATTCTATTAAATTGAATTACGGAGAATTCATGAAGTTTTTATCAGGGGAAATGAAAGGACTTACTCCGATGGTGCAAATTCATGGAAATCATTAGGTGTAAATTAAATTAATTTGTTCATAAAATGCTCAAAATCTCTAAGATACAAAAAAAGAATCGGAATAAAAGCAATCTAAAATCATCAATATGTAAAACAGCATTAAACTTGAAATTTAATAAATCACTTTGCTGTAATGTAACGTATTTTCAATAGTGAATGAATGAGTGACATCAAAATGGCTTATCAGAGTAAAGTACCTTTCTCTTACAAGCAGAAAACTTCATCACATTTGAATTTTTTTCATTTGTTAAGAAAAATCTTTTTATTTTATCCTATTTATGAATTTAATATAGTTGTATAATGGCATATTGGCTGCCAAACAAAAAGTTGTATACACAAATTAGGATTCTGTCCTCTTAGTTTGAAAATGTGCGATTTTATTATACATATTAATATGACTTAAGTTTCTGTTCTGAGTTTACATTATCTTTTCCATTAAAATGGAAATATATTAGACTTTAAAATTAACTTCAGTGATTTTCAAGTGATTTAATATTAGTTGAAAACACTTAAACATTGAAAACCAAAAAGGTTGTCAAGAAAGAAATTAAAGCACCGTTCCTTACTGCAACATATTTTCGTTATTGAAATTTAAGTAGAAATAAACCACAGAAAATTAAATAGCAATGCCATTGTACACATAAATGAATTAAATAGCTTACAATTCTTAGCCCAAATAGAAATATTTTCTTAGAAAATGTTTATACAAGCTACATTATATTGAGTTGTCAATATTAATGATGAAGTGAATGTAAACCGTGGTAAATTTCCTCTCTTTGAACATCATTGAGAAAGTTTTCTAAGATTTCGTAAGTAATTGCAATACGGGGCTAATGGTTTAAATCCTATTACGCTATTTTCTCTGTACTTACTGATACTATCCACTCTATTTTAGCCAATTAATTACTGCTTGTTTAATTGGGAAAATCCTCGGAAGTTATGTTTTTCATTTGATAATTGTCTCAAGGGTATTAATTATAATCGTTACGATGGAACTGAGGGTAGTAGACTTCCATTCAGCTTTTGCGAAACTAAATGCGAACTCTTAAACATAATTCCAGGTGTTTTAAAGTTTTAAAGTTAAATCAGATCAACTTTAAGAATAATTTTGTAAGATGCTTTAGGGGATGTCTTTTTGTTGAATTTGAATTAGAAAATTTTCAAGTATACAATTCAAAATTTTAAGGAGCTGTGTTTATAATAGTCTCCAAGCACTCACAACCATTTGAAAGGTGATATAATTTTTTATGATAAAATTACCGCTTTTTATCCTACTTTTTTGACGAAACTATACAATCAAATAATTTTTTAAAATTTTTTTACGTCTATTTATTATTATTTCAGGTATACACAAAAATTGAAAGCACATTTTTATGAAGAATCATGCCTGCTTACCATCCTTGACCATGATGCTACGAGAACTTCCGTGGTCGCTGGATACACAAATCGTTACCGTTTGATGAATAAGAAATTTATAAAATATCATAGGAAATGGTGACTTGTAAAATCCTAAATCATCGATTTAACTCAAACAATTGACCGAGATATTTACTATAAACATGTATAAACGTAACATATCGCCGCTTTTCTGGTTCATCCAACGAATAAAGGATGTTTGCTCGACATACTGTAAAATTCTCGAGTCAATCAATCCAATAGATTTATAGATATCATGCCAGCCACTCGTGAAAAAGCTGTTCCGAGAAAACGCATTTAAATTCCATAGCTACGCAAGCCCTGTTAAGGACTTATATCTGGGTCAATTTTGACTCGAAATTTGACGCACATGTTTTTAAAACCCTAAAAACTAACATTACGTGATTATATATAACAAAAAATATTTTTTCAACGAAAATAAAGAAAAATTCCCTCAAAGAATTGTTAGTGATATTTCAGAAGTATTTAAATACTACTCAATTTTTTCACAATTAAGAACAATTTGCGCTCTCAATGGTGCTGCATAGAATTTTAATCGAGGAATCTTAATTGTTCAATGCAACATAAAATTATTTTCTAAGGGATGTATCGATTCTTCAGGTTCAAAGAAGCATCGTTTTTCTTTTAGATAGTGTCACCGAAGAACACTTTGTTCCCCAAGAATCTGGGTTATTCCTTATCAAAACCCTTAAGTAAACGTTTTAAATGAATTTTTTTTAAATTTCCAATAACAGACCGGTGATCTCTTCGGTTTTCGGCACTACAACGGGAGAACCGACTGCTATTTGAGAAGGAATAAGCATCCAGTGTGGCAGCAAACTGATACTCTTAACATCGACGATCACCAACATCCATGCGGGTACGAACCGTGATTTGAACTCGGATCCACTGGGTGGCAGGCAAAACTATGACCATTGTACCAGTAGGGCGGCATATAAATGTGTATTGCATAAAAGTGCCTAGATATATTCAGTTTGTTACATTTCAAGAAAATGTGGTAAGAAACTTAATTAAGTTTATACCCTCCTTTATTGTGTTAGACAAGAAGACCAATAAATTTTCAATATCCTGCATAATCTCTGATATGATAAAACATCTTCATCTATAGAAAAAAATACTGATTTTGTTTACATTCCTTATCAGAATAAATAAAAATTCTTACAATTAAAGTTGGAGAGTGGGGCACCAGTTCAGGTGTGACCTCGTTATCTGACCTTAGTTCAAAATTACGAGGAGCTGTCCTAGGATCTTCTTTCCCTTCGGGATTGATCCTGGACCGTTGCCAATAGCCCATTGTGTTGCTTCAGCGTGACATAAATTCAACTACCAACTACCTCTAATTTCGCACACCAGTGCAGTTTTACAATTTCCCAAAATGCACGTCCTTGACCAGTGCAAATCAATACCGATTCCATATAAAAACTCGTAAAATCGGTGCCAACCCAATTACGCTCAACAAACAGCATCTGATTTGTATTTTTTGAAAGTTTGTAGAAGAAACTCCTACTCCACGCAACAACGAGAAAAGCCGCAGAATCGCAAACAAAGCCTCAATCACACACAAAACAGAAAAGGCGCTTTCAATCTTTATCTCCCTCCTCAAATAATTCCAAGGAAGAGGGAACTTTAGAGTTATATCGTGAAGAAACACCCCGGAAGCGGTGGATACATTTCGATATACCCCTTCCACTACACCTCATAACCCCCTGTCTGCGAACAGTGGAAAATATTCCCAGATTCGGTTGTGAGGATAGGGCAAATTACACACGTCTGTCTGGATCTGGGCACACTTCACACTTCTTTGATTACGACCTGAGGATCTGGACTGGAAACGATCCGCTGACAAGGCTCTGTGCTTGGACGTGACTGTGGAGGGAAATGCATTCAGATAAGAGTGAGACTTATCGGTAAATAGAAGCTAAGGAGCTCTTTTGTGGGGAAGACGAAATTTTCAATATGAGTTTTCATTTCTTTTAAATTCACTGTCTCGCTTCTTTCGCCTGATGGAGAATTAACACTCCGTCGAACGCGAGTCTATCTCCCTGGTATAATCCCGTGAAAAACCTGTGAAATTTGTGTTCTTTTAAATCTTCTGAAATTTACTGTATGTGCTGCAATGGCCACGTTCTGCATTTGAATGTCTCTGAAGGGCTTTGAGAAAAGTTAGCCATTTCTTTTGAATCTCATTTTTCACTTTTCTTTTTCGTGGTGGAGAGTTTACACTCCATTAGGCGTGAGTGTATCTGACAGATACATGCCAGTGAAAAACTTATGTGGTTTATTATTTTGAGCTTTAACCCTTTCAGCCACTGAATATAAAAAACTTTAAAGCTCTTTGTGAAATTTTGTTTACATACTTGATATGAGATGACTTCAATGGAAGGTATTCATGGTTTTTAGCGATAAAATTGGTTCAGGGTTATTGGTTGGAAACCACAAATTTGGATAAAATGTTATAAAACGTTATTCGAACTGTTTTAATAGGTACTCATTTAGAATATAATGAATATATTCATGCAAAAAACTCACTTGAAACGGTCTTTTATTGACTCTTTCACAAAAATTTATTCGATCTGGTAAAATACCGGCTAAAATTTCTATTCAATTAGTCGTTGAATGAACCTTTCTTTGAACAAATTTTTCGTAATTGATCGACAGATCAGGAAGTTTTACACTGGTGTTTCGTGGTGAATTCATTTCATTTGTAAGGGTCTATGTATCAGTTGGTCTGTCCACTTGCTGCATTGGAATGTTTCTTATGTTCCGAGCTCTAATCTAAGTTTGGACTTCTTTTGAGTCCTCTTTTTCACTTTTTTTGCATGATAGAGAATTAACACTCCATTAGACGCGACTGTATCTGACAGATACATGCCTTTGAAAAACTTGTAGTTTACGACTTTGAGCTTTAATGTATATTCTGGTCACCAACGTGCTAAATTGGAATGTCTCTTATGTGAGGGCTTCAAGCTAAATTTGAAGAAACAGAAGAGAACTAAATTTAAAACAGAAGAGAATTCACTTTTCTCTTCTGCTTGCCAATGAAGAATTAATATTCCATTGAACGATAGTCTATAAGACTGATACATGTTCCTGAAAAACCTGTAGATTGTATATTTTTCTAAATCTTCAAAATGTGTGTATATGCTCTCTACTCAATCTATTGCTCTCGTTACGGTGCTATATTTAAATGGTTCTTATGAGCAGGACTCTAAGATACATTGCAATGTCTGTTGTGTGCAAGGCTCCAAGCTAATTTTGCACTTCTTATATGCCCAAGAAAAACCTATAAAATTTATGAGCTTGAGCTTCACGATATCTACTCGTCTGAACACTATAAAAACAGTTCTGACGTTCTCGTCGGTAATTTTGTTATCAGACTAATCTGTACCTAAATTGCTCTCAGCATAACCCTTCTAGTAGTTGTCTCGACGAGGTATCTCATCACTAGCAAAATTGACCTGATCTTGATAAATGAGATATCTCATTGAAAGAAAAATTGGTCAGATCTTTATCATCATCAGTCATCCTCAAAAACTCGACAATATTTTGATGATGTTATTATCAAAATTGTTCATTCCTTGATGGACGAGATATCTCGTCGAAACCACTTGGAGGGTTAACCATAACAGTACCATGTTCCAAATGTTCGTGGCATGCTATAATGTGACAGAAACGACTGTGATATTTTAAAAACCAATCGGAAATAATGAACTGTTGATATTTGAATATAAAGCCATTCTTATGAGTGTAAGACCCAAAATTTTGCTGATCCCCAACAGGAAAAAGCAAAAGCAATGTCAAGTTTATGCAGGCCATTTCTTTCTAACATGTGGGAAAAGTGAATCATAAAAACCCATCATCAGGCCAGCCAATCAACAAGTACTGGGGTGGAGTGGGGCAAGTGTGTGTGCAGAGTAAGTGCGTCCACTGAATATAAAACGCGTCTGATTAAAGTAAGGGTTGCGACTTGCCGGAAAAGCTTAAAGGAGTCCTATAGATTAGTTTCACCGCTAGAGCGCTTCGAATTTGTGCAGGAAAGTTGCGCAGACCAAAGGACATAAATGAAATAATATGTTCTTGGCTCCCCACTAACAATACCATCACATTGCAAACAAGGAAACAGTCCTTGGTATGCATTTGCCCTATCATGTGGGGTAAGGGCAAACCCATGATATAGCCATAGGAAAGTATTCTTAAAATTCAATAAATTCATCAAATCAATAATCAAACCAATCAATTGAATAATCAAATAAATTAATTTAATAATCAAGTCAATCAAATCAATAATCAAACCAATCAATTCAATAATTGCAGCAGACATTAATAAACGGTCTATGAGAGTGTGTAGTAAAAATAGGATTTTTTAAAAATTATTAGGAACTATTAATAATTGTTTCAATATAAATTTTGAAGAATTGTGTTCGCACCTGCCCCACCTCCCCATATTTTAAATAAAAAGCGGTCTCGCAACCACTGTTACTACCCTTCGTGGTTCGTCTCGCAGTCTATTTCAAAAATTAACAAACTAATTGTTCGTCTTCGAAAAATTCATGTTTCGAACTACTTTCGCCTTTCCTACTTCACCTTCGATTGAATAATCTTCATCTGAAGCTGAACCTTTATTTCACTGTCGGTTTGAAAACTTGATAATAGGTTATCAAGTTACCAACCACGTTACCTCTTATCAACTGTTACTCCATTTTATAGTCCATCACGCAGTCTGGCATAAATTTCTATTACTTTAGTGTGTGACGTAATTTCCTTCCCAGACGCAAAATTCAGTGTTGATGAAATTGAACATCCAATAACTTTTAGACAATTGTTCAACTTCTAGGCATATTGAGGTACAACAAAGGGAAATGTCAGTGAAAGGGTTGCTGTTTTCTAGGTAAAATAGTCTTTTTACCGGGTGCTTGAGCTTATGGGTTAAAGGGAAAGGTAGGGCACGATTTGAAAAATAGGCAGGTGTAATTTTAATATAGTAATTTGATCAAGTTAAACTAGAACTTTTAAATTGTAATTCATAATCACGTTAAACAATTCAAAATTTTTAAACCTTTATTAAATATGAATAATAAAGATTGAAACAGGTGGACAAAATTGTCAATCTAATTTTCTGGAGCTAAACGCACACCATTATCAGGAAAAAAATTCCAGTTTGACTACCATTCCATTTGTGTACCAACGAAAGTTGGACAAAATTAAATTTGATTAATGATTAAACAGAAATGGGGGCTAAAAATTAACCATGATTAATGAGTAACCCCCGATTTATTAATTTCAGTCCTTCCATTTTTTTCATTTAATAATTGATTTAGTTTTAGTTTTAATCAGGTAATAACATTACGAAAAATTATGATTGAAATTGTACCTTCGTTCAATTTCTGAATTCATTAAAAATAGTATGTGCCTATGTCTTAAGACTATGTAGTTTTGCAACAAAATACTTACCTACTCACGTGTTGAAGAGCAAAATTACAATAAAATGAAAAAGATGATAAAATGATGAAATTATTTATTGAGTTATGTTTTACAGTTGAACTCTACAAAAAATCAAAATACAAAAATAAATTAAATATGTTGGTTAAATTAGCTTGTTTTAGAGTAATGAAAACATTTCGTGAAATAATTTCAATTGGTTCCTTGGTTTTCATAGTAACTTGTTTCTCAAACATTTTGTGGGATATTTTGAGATTTCGATAGATCGATCATGGTCGCAAAGAAAAACAATCTGTGGGTCCAGATGGTCGGCCGCTGATGTTTTCACCTCTCCTCCAACCGCAAATCGATTCACAATTTCAGAAATTATGGAAATCAAGAGTAAATAATATCGTCAAAGTAAATTTGTATACCTCTACTATATGAATTTAGTCGACTTGATTCATGACTAAAAATAATTATTGAATGTTTACCGACTAATTGATTAATTTATGATTATGCTGAATATTTCAATCATGATTTACTTTAATTATGATTTAAAATTTTTTAGTGAACTAATCAATCAATTGAACGCCCAACACACACTAGTATCTACTAAGTTAAGCAAGGTTTGGTTTGTGCAGTATTCTAAGGTGAATTTTTTTGCTAGAGGGCTAACAAGAGCTGAGTATATGTACAATATATATCTCAATGCAGACTATCTCAGATGAGATGGAGTAATCGAATACAAAAGTACTCGCGTACTTGATACTTAAAAGTATTCGTTGTACTCGATTCTTTCTCGTATTCGAATACAGTAGTTTTCATCCAAAGTATTTAAATACAAAAGTATTGGAATACAAAAGTACTCGGATACCAAAGCTCTGGGACAGTAAAATATTCGAGCACTAAAGTAATCGGATACCAAAGTACTCGAATACTAGAGTATTCAACCTAATATTCCGAATACCAAAGTATCCATCCTAATATTTTGAATACCAAAGTATTCATCCTTATATTTCGAATACCAAAGTATTCAACCAGCTTATTATCGATAAAAACCCTTTTTCGCATTTGACTGATTCTTACTATCGATAAGTCGTCTTTTCAATATGTAGGTGATATAGGGGATAGGTGAAATGCGAATTTACGTCGCACTGGAGCAACACAAGGGCTATTGGTGACGATCCGAGATCAATCCCGAAGGGAAAGATCCAAAGACACCTCGTAATTTTGAGCCTCTGGCCAGATGATGTTTTTCAATATGTATTCGAATACGTATTGACTTTAAAGTACTCGAATATCAAGTGTTCGATTCTAAAAACTACTCGATTCTGTCCACCTCTAATCTCAGAGGAATTTAAAGCTGTGGTAGCTGATTTCGACCTATCGTCGAACGTGCAGAAAAATTGATCAAACAAACGAGATATCTCTACGCGAATAGAACAGTAAAACAGATTTGTCAAGGCGAAGTGAAATTCCTCACTTGGTCTACAGATTTTTTGTCGTTACGGACAAGATGACGTCTTGAATATACAATATACTAGCCAGCCTATCGTAAACAGTAGTTATCCCGTGTTAGACAAACCAACTAATGTTATAAAAACAAAAGGTTATAAGAGAGGAATTAAGAATTATCTAGTTATCTAAGTAAACAGAGTGGGTACACATACATTGAATACTTGACGAATCTGGTCGATTGTTTGACAAGGTGGATTTGGTTGTTATTTTAGTAGAGGAATCAAGTTATGTGCGTTGGTAATGTTTTACCATCTATAAGCTGTAGAAAACATGTATAAGTGGATGACCCTCGCTCTTTCTTTCTCTCTCACTGGTATTAAAAAGTCCCAACTTGTAATAGGTTTGTCGTAGAAATAATTTCTTTTTATCTTTAAAATGATCTTTTAGTTTTTAAATCTTTATTTTGTACGCTTTAAACCTCTGTGGTGTTTACACATAATTCCACCTCGATATAGGCATTCTCTCTCTACTCTGCTTGACTTCTAACCTTGAAGTGTCTAACCAAGCTTGAAACTGAAAAGAAAACAGTTGGAATACACAAAAGCTGGACACTTCAACCTACATATTCTATTTCATGAGGAACATACTGTCTGACTTGTAACTTGGGGCAAGGAATCCCGATGTTCGGAGTCTTGAACAGGAGTGTAAACAATTTAGACATAACCCCTCTTAACACGAAAGCATAAGATTGAAACGGAAAGGAAAAAGTTGTAATACACAGAAGTTGGACACCTCAACCTAAATATTTTATTTCATGAGGAACATACTCTCCGACTTAGAACTTGGGGCAAGGAATCCCGATGTTTGGAGTCTTAAACAGGAGTGTAAACAATTTAGACGTAACCCCTCTTAACACGAAAGCATAAGATTGAAACTGAAAGAAAAAGTTGGAATACACAAAAGTTGGACTACCGAAAGCAACGTTTATGCCCTAAATAAAAGAATCGAGACGAAAATAGGAAAAGGGGAAACTCGAAGGGGCATGTTATCATGTTATTCTTAGTATGGTCAATCTCCTTGGGTAAGATACGAATACTTTCGTTTTCAAACCAGAGTATTTTTACAGTGAGTTTTCTGTGGTATTTTTATCGTAAAATATGATTTGGAAATGAAATCTAACATATGCATCACAAGGGTGCATGGTTGCATAAAGGTTGCATAAAGGTTGCATTGTGGAAAACATTCTCTACCTTTGCTTCTTACTACAGAATAAAAATAAACATGCAAGTATGAAAATATATTCTATATTCTTAAGAGGGAAAAAACTCCAAAATACCGTTTCCCCATCTAAAAGATTCAGTAAGCTCTTTTTAAATCCAACACAAAATAAAATAATATATGAGAAAAATTATACATAAAATAAAATAATAATTGTACAGTTTTCATAAAAACATTCAGGGTAGAAAAGCTTAGAGATTCAGCATTCTGTTTTTTTAGGGAATAATTTCGATTTCTATAACGTACTTGAAAATAAACATGTAAATAAAATTCCCTAAATTTTCATCATTAGCGGTATAAAAACATTTCCTTAAGAGGTTATTAAATATTTACTTGAAAAACAATATTGTTTCTCTTTAAATTTTCAAGTGATTTCTCTTTGTAAAAATATGTATGGAGGATAACTTATTTTATAATTAAAGGAATTTATTGATTAAAGTAATATTGTTACTTTCAGTAATAATAGTTCAGCAATACATTGTTTTTTATTACAATATATATGGATTTCCAAGAAATTGTAATATAAAATTTATTTATACCAAAAAATTTAAAATTTAACTGGTCAGATTTGATTAAAACATAATTTCAGAATTTGTTTAGAAATTTCCATTATCATGTTATTTTTAACCCTTCAAGTGATTTCGAAGAGATATCTCGTCCATCAAGATCTGAACAATTTTTCATAATGAAGAAGTATCTCGCTATCAATAATACCGATCCACTTCTGTTTGAAGATATTGCCGGGTTTTGATGATGGAGAAATCAATATCATGTCAGTTTTCTCTAATGACGAGATTTTTCGTTCATCAAGATCTGGTCAGTTTTGCTAATGACGATATGTCTCGTCTAAACAACCATCAGAAGAGTTAAAATACATTAAAAAGCAAGTAATAAAATTGTTAAAAAATAAATGTTCAACATTAATTATTCATTTTGTTTTAATACATTTTTCTGAATTATCATTTCCTTCCTAATGCAATCCATCAAACATTGTTCAACAAACAGCTTTCGGGAGATTTCAGTTTCAGAAGCGGAAGTGAGGGGCTTGAAGGATCGGAAGTTATGAGGAAGACAGCTTTATCACTCTTAACAGAAATTTAATTCGCAGCGGGAGATGATTAAGACCCTTCGCATTTGACTCGTTCTCTAGTTCAATCTGCTTCAGTAAATTTAAACAATTTTAACAAATAGTTTCCATTATTAGTATCTGCAGACTTTACAAATTGCTGTTCCTATTCTGTACCTTGTTTTAGTGTGAGTTTGGCTATGAATTCTTATAATAAATAGTTATAAAAGTCATAATGAGAGAGAGCATAACTTTATAATGTACGTATATAAAGAACAGTGACCAACTCGATCTCTCAATAAGGTCGAGTTTATCTAGAACGCGAGCATCTTTTCAATTCGTCCCAGAAGTTCTCATTGGGGTTAAGATCTGGAATCTGAGCAGGCTAGGGGGGTTCATCCGGGTACTATAATTTTCTATATGCCAGGTTCATCGTAGCACTGGGAACATGTCAAGAAGCACTGTAATCCTGAAATAAACATTTGTCGTGTACGTAGAACTGCCACTATATAGGAAACGCTGGGTTATCGAAAATATCACAAAACACCTCTGAGTTCATGTTGCTACTATCAGTGTAGACCCATAGTTCATATTACCACAACCAGTGGATCCATGTGGCAGTTCTTGTTACCACAACCAGTGGACCCATAAGACAGTTCATGTTACTACAACAATGTGACAGTTCATAATACCACAACAATGTGGCAGTTCATGTTACCACAACAATGTAACAGTTCATTTTACCACAACCAGTGAACCCATGTTCAGTACCAAAGTGAAAATAATTGAGTTGATATTTATATGTTACATTAATGTCGCACTGGAGCAACACAATGGACTATTGGTGACGGACTAGAATCAAACCCGAAGGGAAAGATGCGAAGAAAACACCTCGTCATCTTTAACCATGGTCAGATGACGAGGTCAACACCTGAGCTGGTACCCCATTCTCCAAACTTCCACACCACGCCAACGTCAGGATATTAGAGGGCGCGACTTATTTAACATGTACCAGCCCCCACGTTTTCGAAGGTCTTTCGTTGGATTGAATTTCGAACTCGCACCCCTCCGGAAGTTCGGAATCCATTATTCTTCCAATCAAGCTACCTCAGCCCGACACGAAGGAAAGAATATAAAAATATTCCTTTCACAAAGATTAATAAGGCAATAATGAAGGAATATTCACATTCATGAAGATTATTCTTTTTACCAGCATATACTTATATCAACAAAAATTTGACATTGTCTGTAAAGAATGCATGTATTTCTGTTGTTTTTAATAATACCTGTCATTTTGGGACATTTGTTTATAAATAATGAAAGCAAACAATTATTTTTTTGCTTCAACTTGTTTGGGAAAACATCTCTGTAGAACAAAAGGGATAAATCTACCATATTCCTCAAAAAATAGTTGAAACTTTTTAATAAGAGGCGGATCACATGAAATTGGAGCGCTTTTTTCACCGATAAAAGTTCTGAACATGAAGAATTCTCTAACCATATTTTCTTTACAAAAATAAGCAGCTTATCGCTCGGATTTCTCTGTTCCTTCTTTGAAGATATCTTTCCTAAAAAGTTTTTTTATGTTTGAACGGTCGATTATAAAGTAATCACAATGTATAGAAAGAACGTTTAACGTTTCTATACATACTTGCCTACCTCACATGGGTAATAGAAACCTTTAAGTTTGCAAAGCAATATTAAATCAAAATGAAGTTTGTTATAATTAGCATTTTTAGTTATTAACAGTTTAATTAAATATTTCAAGTTTTCAACAATTTATCTAAAAGTGAGTTTAGAAACTATCTTATGAAAGCAGAGAAAGATTTTTAGTCGGTTATATGATACATCAATGTGTAAGCGCTATTTCTCTGAAACTCGAAGAAAATAAGGGGAAGTTTCTCAATGTCAACTTTATCTTGAGTGATGTTGGAGTACACAAAATTTAGTTCAAATTAAAAATGGAATTTAGTCAAAATTAAAACAAATTTAGTAGCGTAATTAAAAATGATAGGGGATAAAGTGTTAAACATAAAATTGTTTCAGGACTTTTTTGTGTTTAAGAAATAAATTGCAAATATACAGGGTGTTACGAAAATATCTGGCAAAACTGTAAAGAGTTGTGGAGGAGCCCAAAATAAACATTTTTATCAAAAAATGTGTGTCCAGGTATTAGAAGGCGCTGTTTAGGTCAGTCAATAGTATCGTTTCTGTGGCTTAAAGCGTCATTTCCTTCTTGGATTAATAAATAAAAGTGCATCCTCTCTATAAATGTTTATTTTGGGCCCTTCTACCACCCTTTACAAATTGCCCAGACATTTTCGAAACACCCTGTATGTGTATTATAAATCCATAGAGAGAGTAGATCGGTTTTGACATAACTCTGAAACTAAAACAAGGAATTTTTACAAACTAGTCGAAATAAGTATCTCCGACCTTTCTGTCACGCCGGCATTTTTAATTGATTTAATTCATATATATTTAATTGATGTATAGATGGATCGTAATTACATTGGCTTATTCAGTGCACTCCGTAGCTCTAACCAATAAGCAGATTGACACCAAAGTACGACGCCAGGTTAAGCAAAGCATGCGCAAAAGGATTTTGCAAAATACTTTAAGTTCAAAAACTGTCCAACGAGGGTGCTTTATAGCAAAATCAAACACCACACGAAACAAACACGGTAAATAACGAATGCCAACCTAAAATGAGATTTTAGAGTTTTAATTTGTATTTACAAACCTTGCGAATAAAATCACTGTAAACAATGATACTTATGCCGCTGCAAGTGAAGAAAAGGTAATCTGATTAGTATAACCACACGGATTGCAGCCGAGTCTGACAACTAGTGAATGTCATTCTTACCAGTTACGATAGCTACCACTTTAGGTGAGCGTGCTTTAATAGTGAAGCAGCTTAACCTTCTGAGCGTCACGAGATTTCAGAGTAATGTATAGTTTTCTGTTACCCCCAATAATACACTTAAAGACTAAATAAAGACATCTATTGGTTGAAAGAATCCATCGATTCTTTCAACCAGTTGACAAGGTATTCAGTGGATTCTTTCAACCAGTTGTTTACGCCAATTGACAACGGCATTCCAGTTGAAAAACGCTTGTCTGCAGCAATAAATATACGAGGTAACTACATACACGGGTCAGGTACCCAGGGGTCAGCAAACTTTTGAGACGGAGGAGCCAAAACCTGTCCCTCACAACAATTTAAAAATTATTCGAAATCCATAAATATATTTTTACCAATAAGGAAAATTTAAAGTAATATCATCACATGTTATAACATTAATTTTATCTTTATTGAATGAAGAAAAATCACACACAAAATTGCTCTCATTGGTTTTAATCAGTGTGAGCAATGAGCTTGCATTTCCTTAGAAAGTGTCTACACTAACTACACAAAAAACAACTACACGTGCCTCCCCTAGATTCCCCGCTTCACTTTTCACCATTTAAAACGTTGTCTTGTCCAGTAGAGGGCGCCCGTGCGCTCACTTGTTACTCACTTTGTTTGGCTGCCCTGCCTACCATGTATTCAACCATCCCCTCCACTTCCTCTGGAAACCCCTTCACGCTCGCTTTTCCCTCTCTGACGTCACGCTTTGCGTATCTTAGTGCAACGAAGTTTTGAGTGACCTATAAAACAAATGAAATCACCATTATGCGAATAAAATTCTTTAAAACTTTTATAAATCAAGCTATGATAGTTTTATTTTCACTTCAGAGCCACATGTACGTAACCAGAGAGCCGCAGTTCCCAGATCTCCTGGTCTAGAACAATCAGTCTAAATTTCGTGTGAAAAAATTGAACTTCAGAAACCAATATGACCAAATATATCCCAGGAAAAGTTTATCCTGTAGTTCAAAGGTTTTTAGAGACAGCAGTGAAATATTGGAACTCTTGCTATGATGCTATGATAGTACATTCATCAACAGAGAGAGAGAGAGAGACAATGTATTTTCGGAAACCCTGGATTTAACTGTCAGGAACCTAGACACGGAGATTCAAAATGAAGGTTTACTTATTCAAAATAGTGAAATTTCTCGCACTCTGATGACTGGTTCTGTAGTCATCAAAATGCATGAAACTGCTCTTCTTTCATCTAGAATACAAAGAAGTTTTCACCATTTGAAAGAAGGAATCCTAAATGTAAGGAAAAGTATTTTGGGTGCAATGCATTCTCCTTTAACAGTCTTTTGTTGAAGAAAAACATGGAGATTTTTCACATGGTACTTTTCCAAGTGTTTTCAAATTCTTTCTTTAAGAAATACCTGTTTTGTATTGAATGTAGAGTGAGTAGAGAAGCTATATAATGTGCCTAATCTGAAAAGTTGTCAGTGTAAGTATGAAATTAGAAACACGTTATTTCGGAGGGTCTTTTTATGTTTAAAATTCTATTTCAATTTATAATACAATCTATTCTTACGTTCATTTAAAACTGAAACCAAATACAAAAAGTTGGATATACAGGGAGGCCATAAAATAACATACAATATTGTATGGTCATAAATAATCAAAATGCTGACCTTTCTCTGCTGTGACTTTCTGTCTTGACCCATTACGCTTAGCTGTAGAACATGTCGCACACTTAATGCAATTTGTTGTACACAAGAAAGGTCAATACGTTAAAATCGGTCTATGTGGTTAAGAGGAACCTGATTCTGGTGAATAAAATATTGTTTTCTGTGAGGTGAATCTCTATATTAATTTGCGTGTCTATTGCCAGTTTTTTAAGTGCACCGCGCCATTTCTCCAGCTGGACTTAGTGGCGTGGTTGTTGCTTACGCAGTCGAAACTTTAAATAATCCATTTTTCTGTGTTTTATGCAAATGCTCGACTGTTTTGACTTTAACAGCAACAAATTTTACAAAGTCAGTACTTTTGGTGATAAAATGTTTTTTCACAGAATACATTTTCCATGTTTTCAGGTCTCAATACTAAATTTCGTTCCATTCCGTTTATTTGAATTGTATCACAATTGAACATGTGATACATGTTATGCTTCCATGACTATCCATTTAGTAAAATTGCCCACTGGCGTGCAAAATGTAAGGAACAACATTATTTTCAAAAGTTACAACCTCAAAATTGAATGAAACAGCCTTTAGCGATTTGCATAACCGATGATATTCAGTAGAAAGCTGGTGCATACATCGTGACGTCAGAGGCTCAACATAGCTATCACAGGAACTCATCTGCAACCACATTCTCTGCATGGAAATGCGATGCAAAGCCTGCATCAATGTTAGAGGTAGTCAAACTGTCTACAATAGATCACTTACTCTCTTTTTTAACCTTACAATTATTATTCTGTCTCATGGCATCCTGTGTAGTGTCACCACTTCAGTTCAAGACTTTTCAACTGTTCGCTTCTGTTCTTGTCGTCGTTTAATTTTTACTTTGGATTTGATAACTCCCGATGTATCTTTTGAATAATTTTCCAACACCCAGGTTACTTCACTACAAAGTAATACCAGAAAACAATACTGTTCATCAAGTTTTGCACGTCCCCATACTTAAGTTGCTTGATAGCTCAGCAAATGTATATTTTTTCTTTAAATCGGATGATCCTATTTCAACAGTTCTGTTGATCAAGTGTGTTGAATATTTGACTGAATTGTATTGAACCCTTGATCAATAAGACTTTCATTCCAATCAAAGGAGTTGATTTAAACCTCCTGGTGGTTGTATCGAAGATGTTTCTATCACCATTAGCAAAATTAATCAGATCTGGATGGACGAGATATCTCGTCATTAGAAAAAACTGACCAGCTCCTGATTTTGTCATCATAAAACATTAGCAAAATCTAGATGACGAGATATCGCATCATTAGCAAAATTAGTCAGATCGTGATGAACGAGATATCTCGTCAAAACCACTTGGTGGGTTAGAGGATCTTATTCGAGGAATTCACACAGGCTGCTGATAATTCAATTTCTTTCCCATTTCCAAAATAATCACGAAAATTGGAATTGGTTCTAAGCCGTTCTGAAGTGCATCTTTATTCAATTTCATCAGAATTAGATTTTCGTTTCCTTGCTTGCATAATATCACTTTCGCTGACGATCTGACATTTTTTTACATAACAGCCGACACCTAACTCTTTTTCCTCCATACTCCCTATTCTTTGAGACCTAAAGTGAAGTCTGATATTACTTGGTAGTTTGATTGGTTTTTGGGTCCCACGCATCAATATAACCACAACAAAGAATAGAAAATCCCTCCTTTGTCCCTCACCCGCCCCTTCTTATCTTCCTTTTTCAAGGTCAGCCACAAATTACATTCTGGAATGCATAGGGCGGCAACAGCGACCGGAAAAATTGGGAAATAGGATTGCGAGCAAAATGATTCGTTAAATTGCTACTATTTCCTCGTTAAATAGAGGTCTCGACATTCAATTTCGTTGGGACTTCAATAAAAATCCTCAAATTGGAATTCGCCAAATCGAGTTTTTACTGCTCTGCATTATACTTTATAAAGGTTTACGTAAAATCTTATTTGTGTGTGGTGCACAACTTACTTCGAGGAGATTTTTAAAGCTTTTTAATGAGAGAAATAATGCATTTATGAGAAGGATTTTCAGTGCAAACAAACGAGACGGGAAACAAATTTTACTTCCTATTACCCAAATGCGATGGCATGATACTTATCCGGGTTACATTGAATTGTAGTTTATCGCCTTTTTGGAGATGTTTGGCTTTTAATCTAGTTGATGACCAATCAACGATCATAAATCAATTCGGAATCCATTCATTGGAGTTTTTATTGGCGAAAGGCAGAAATCTTTTTTGAAAAACAAGCCAATCGACTTCATGTCCAGAATACTTACAGGAGGCACGTTCAGAAGCAAAAACACTACTGTCACCTACATTCAGCTAGACAGAAAAGGCTTCTCTTATACTTGAACTTTACACTTCTGGTCCCCTATGTGGTGCTTAGAAACATTTATGCACAGTAAACATTGTTTTTGCCTTACCTTCTGATTAAAATAAGAAATGTAAATCCCATTGATAGCTTCGTTTTTCTGCGTTTTGAACACTTTTGATGACTCGTGATCATAAGTCAATTGTTTGTCTATGATCTTTAATTGGCATTTCAAAGTTGTTTTCACAATTGTATAAATAATTAGTTTAATGATCCTTCCGTGGATTTCAAAACAAACTTTGTTTAAAGAAAATAAAGCCATACGAAAAATATCTTCTCGTAATAATTACCTGTATTTAGTTATCTGAAGATCATCAAACGAATTCTATACTTGGAAAACAGCTTTGGAATGCTAATTAAAGTTCATATACAAACTATTTACTGCGTTGATTTCGGTTCATAGTTGAATTTACGTCGCACTGGAGCAACACAACGAGATATTGGCGACGGCCCGGGATCAATCACGAAGGGACATGAAAATCCAAAACATTTCGTCAAATTGAACAATGGTCAGATGACGATGTCAACACCCGAGCTGTCCCCCCACTCCAGTTGGGAATCAGCGACTCTACCAACTAGACTACCACGGCCCCTTCATCTATTTACAAAACAAGTTTTATTTAAAAGAAATAACACCACACGAAACTATCTATACGATAATTACCTATATTTAGTTTTCAAAAAGTGCAAACAAATCTGCCTATTGATTGTCCATGATTCAATCGGATAGTGCCGAATACAATGAAAGATTTTTGCTTCCCAAATGAGGAATGAAAGTGTGAATAATATCTTTACAATAACCTAAATATAGTAAAACAATACTGAAAATTCTTTCTTTAGGCTTTTCTCACGAGAATCCCAAGATCCTTCGATGCTTTGAAATTGGAAATGTAACCTTTCCAACCTTTTTAAGTACCCGTAATTGTATAACTGTAGTCTTACCATAAAAGAACGAAGCTCCGCTAATTGCACTTGCGTCGTCAGTCCCACAGTAATTTTAAGTTATAGTATTTCAATTATAATACCACCGCTTCTGCGCCAATTTTTGAGCGAACATAATTGCGAGGGGAGATGATGTTGGGAACAATGTCCTTCTATGCTTCAATGTCCCGCAGCGAATAATTAGTGGTTTCATTGTTAATCTTGATAGCTGTACCTCGGAGATCATATTCCTTCACCAGCATTTTAAACTTCTGTCAAATCTCTTCACCGCGTTGGTTGCTTCATTGAAATTTCCTGACAAATCGCCAAACCTTGGGCAATTAGTCTCTATTTGTGTAAGATCCTGGTTATTGAATCACAACGGGGTCTCCTTTTTTCCCTTTTGTGGGAACCGGATTTCGGGAATCTCGTTCTCAATTAAGAAGCACCGCTCTCTTAGATTCGGGTCCCCTCGGAAACTTCATTTCATTCACAGATTATCAGTTTTCCATTTATCTTCCAGACAGAATTAATGCCTCTATTCTCTGAAAATCCTTTTGTTCGACAAAACTCTAATTTGAGGAAGAAAAACGGTACTCTCATGATCAAAGCTCAAGCCTTTTCTTTTATTTTTAATTTATGGATTTCTTTGAATGTTTAATTGAGCTGAGTTTCGGGTGCATTTGATTGCATAATATCTGTGTGTTACAATTTGTAAAATATTTAGTTTTTAAAATCTGTATGTTATAATTTGTGAAATACTATAATGTAATGTGTGTTGTGTGTTGTAATTTGTAAAATCGTTTAAATTGTATTTTATCTGTGTGTTATAATTTGTGAAATGTTTTAATTTTACAATATCTGTATGTTATAATTTGTAAAATATTTTAATTGTATAATATCTGTCTCATATTTTTAATTAGCTTAATTGTATTATATATGTGTGTTATAATTAGTAAAATATTTTAATTGTTTAAAATCAGTGTGTTGTAATTAGTAAAATATTTTAATTGTATAATATCTGTCTCAAATTTTTAATTAGCTTAATTGTATTATATATGTGTGTGTTATAATTAGTAAAATATTTTAATTGTTTAAAATCAGTGTGTTACAATTTGTAAAATATTTTAATTGTATCATATTTGTGTATTATAATTTGCAAAATATTTTAATTGCGTTCTCGAGTAAATCATCAGAGAAGCCATTCCTATTTTTACGTTGTTGAACACACTAGTGCCTGACGCTAGTGCTTCGCTGCTTTTACACGCGGCCTGGAAGGGACTAGTTAAAAAAGTGAGTTGTGGGGAACACTATCCTAGAACAACAATATTTGAACTCACGATTCTTATGACTTACTTCTGCCTTGATGATGGTGGACATATTGCACCACTGAAATGTCCATTGACGATAGATCTTTTACATTTTACAAAGCACTTTTTGCAATGACGAAGTTCTTAAATCGTTATTAGTTGTTTTGAAGATTTCCAATTTTTACTATGTATGCAACTAATAATGAATCTGGACAGGTATCTCCAACAAAAGTAGAATAATGATATAAATAACAATTTTTAAAAAATTCGTGGGATTTCTTCATATATACTCTCAAACTACGTTTAGTTTAATCTCCTGAAACATTACTAGTAAGGGGGAAATGTCATTAGCTCCAAGCATAATGGTATGTCGTAACGTGATTTATTTGGAAATCAATTTTAAGAATAAAACAAGTATAAGTTTGAAAGGAATAAACTGATTAATTTGTTCCTGTCTTGAGACTTTATTCTGTACGTTTATTTTTAATTATGCTTATGTTCTTTTTAGTGTAAGCAAACAATAAATCAAGAACAGCAACAAAAATGTGTCAAGCTACTTTTCTCCGATAAAATTTATTTAAAGAGTTAATAAAGTATTTACTTGGGCTTAGGTTCAAGCGTGAACCACTTCGATACACTTATTAATTTAATACTTTCCCATTCTGATGTACAAAAAATTGAGAAATGATAATCAAAAACCGTAAATAAGATTTTCCTTTTTGATCGTGATCACAAAGCATAGCATAGTTTTGTAGCACGTCTAGTTAAAATGTAAATTAATTTAAAAGGATGTTTTCATGATTTTACCGTGAAACTTGCTTTCTTTGTTAACCATATTAATATAGTTAACATATGAATTCAACTGAATTTAAGTTATTAACAAAGGTCTGTGTATTTAAGAAACTTAACCCATAAATTCATCTCTTACCTTCTTATTTAGTGTTTGTGTTTTTTTAAGAAACGTTCGAACTGTGTTTGAAACTATATTTTTTGTTAAGTATAAATTACACAGTAAAATTGCGTCAAAACTCAATTCCGAATTTCATTCAAATGTTTAGAAATTAAATATGCATTTCGGTAAAAAGTTAACATTTGAAAGCTTTTACATTGTTTTAGTTCATGGATAATAGTAATTATATTGATATGAATGTGTTTACGAGGTCTGTCCGGAAACCATCCAGCCACGCAATATGAAATAAGATACATTGTTCCTAGGACTTTCTAGTCCTAGGACGCCTAGTCTTCAAAGTAGGCACCTTGGGATCTCACACATTTCTCCCAGCGTCTCCCACTTTTCAAAACGCTTTGTAAAATCCATTGTAGGAATCATCATCAGCTCCCTCGTCGTGTTCTCCAGAATCGCATCGAGGTTTGAAATCTCTTCCCTTTCCAGAGATAATTTTAACTCAGGGAAAAACCAGAAGGCGTAGGGTGCCAAATCTAAGCTGTAGAGGGGTTGAGCCATCTGGGTGATTTGATGTTGCCGAAACATCTGCTAGAGAGGTGATGAATAGGCTGCCGCGTTGTCGTGATAAAACTGTCAATCACCATTTGCCCACAGCTGCATCCGTTCTCTTTGTTGTACTGCATCTCTCAGCTGGCGAAGAACATTGAGATAGCACTCCTTATTAATTGTTTGATCTGGAGAAGAGTACAAATGATGGACAACACCTTCACAGTCTAAAAACACAGTCAACATGGTCTTGAAGTTCTATGATTTTGTTGTGCATTCTTCGGACGAGAAGAACTAAGCGTATTCTATTGGATGGACTTCTTTACCATCTGAATAGTTTCTGCGAAAGCAATTTTCAAGTTGAGCACAAAATTTGATGTAAATTTGCGGCTCTAATCACTTAGTCATTGTGAATGCCACAGTATAACTCAACTCAACTCCATCATAGGATACCGACCCTATATACGAAGGGTTTACAATAAAACAAAATTTTCCATGACGTGAAAGATGACTAGATGAGGATGAGGAATATTTTTTTTGTAATGCGAACCAGTAATTTTAACTACTACGGAATACTAGGACATACGCTCACTAAAGGGCATCTATCACCCAACGGATTAGTCCAACTGATTCGTCTCGTTTTACGCATGTTCATCAATGTCCTTACTCCTTGGCTGCCAAGTTACATCAATGCCGCAAAAATTGTTCTCGTTACATTAGATATGGCTAGACACTTTATGGTTGGTTTGGGGTTTTATGGCACATGGGCCATATTTGGAAAAGCTGCGTCAAACACAAGACAACAACGAGATAGAAAAAAAATCTAAAAGTAGAGAGGTAAGCCAAGGTAAAACGTGAAAGGGGAGCAGATCACTAGGATACCTCGAGGTTGTGATGCCCGTATACACTTAAAGATGTACACCTGAGGGCGGACACTTTAACGACGGACCTCACATAACTGAATAACTATGGCACTTCATCTATAACAATTTCCCCCATTGCTTAATATCTATAGTAATATCAACTTTTTTCTTTAGTTAAAATAATACACTGCTGGCCACCGTAAATGCAACACCCTGAAGGAAGCATGCAAATAATATGAAATTTACAACATGCATTAGCGGAGGTGAGATATGCAAATGATTAGAATTTCAGCGCAGACGCACATCACGCGCGCCTGTGGCGCCACTTCAAAGCGCTATTTAAGGCTTGGAGATTTCGACGATTTCAAGTACGGCAATTGTGTTTTTCTTGTGGTTTTTTCAAAAAAACGATCAATTATGCCTCGTAGAAAACAGCGATCATCTTTTGATCAAGTATCCGAGTTCGACAGAGGAAGGATAGTGGCCTACCGAGATTGTGGATTATCTTTCAGGGAAATCGGTAGTCGTGTTGGACGAAACCAAACAACTGTAATGCGGATATGTGATCGTTGGATGCAGGAGGGTACGACGGACCGACGTGTTCGATCGCATCCACCTCAGTGCACCACTTCACGTGATGACAGGCATATTGTGCGTATGGCAGTGACGGATCGCTCAGCCACATCACGAACCATAGCACAGCACATTCAGTCTGTACCGCATCATCCAGTGTCTGCGCGTACCATTCGACGCCGTTTACAGCAGAGTGGTCTGTCCGCAAGACGTCCATTGCTTCGTCTACCCTTGACGCAGAACCACAGACGTTTCCGCCGCCAATGGTGCGATGAAAGAAGGATGTGGACGGCAGAATGGTATGAACTTGTCTTTACTGACGAGTCACGCTTCTGTCTGCAACACCACGATGGTCGGATTCGAGTCTGGAGACACCGTGGAGAGAGGATGCTGAACAGCTGCGTTATGCACCGCCACACTGGTCCTGCACCGGGTATTATGGTATGGGGCGGTATTGGATATCACTCTCGCACTCCTCTAGTACGCATTGCCGGTACTTTAAACAGCCAGCGCTACATCTCCGAGGTGTTGGAGCCAGTTGTCCTTCCTCACCTTCAGGGCTTGCCCACAGCCATATTTCAACAGGATAATGCGCGACCACACGTGGCACGCATTGTCCAAGGGTTCTTCGTCAATCGCCAGATTGAATTGCTTCCCTGGCCAGCTCGCTCTCCGGATCTTTCACCGATAGAAAACATGTGGTCCATGGTTGCTCAACGATTGACCCAGAATACATCCCCAGCTGCCACACCAGATCAACTTTGGCAACGTGTGGAAGCTGCTTGGTCTGCTGTACCCCAAGAACACATCCAAAGTCTCTTTGAATCAATGCCGAGGCGTGTGGCAGCGGTGATCTCCAACAATGGCGGCTACTCTGGCTACTGATTTTGGCAGGAACCACACTTCACAGAAGTCTATAAATTTAATCATTTGATACTTGGTCAACATGTTATCTACAAAATAAATTTTGTTGTGATATCTCTTGTCTTTCTTGGTGTTGCAATTTGGGTGGCCAGCAGTGTAGTTAGAAAAAATTATGTTTTAGTTTTTAAGGTGAGAAGTACTCCCTTATCCCACCCAAATATAAAGCACTGCTAGTCCTTAAAATGTCAACTGAAAGAAAAAGTATACCTTAATCTTTAATATTCCTATAGTATTGATATTAGATATTGAATTGACTGAAAAATATTTTAACTATTTTCATGTAGAATCACGCCTCTTAACCCTCTCTACCATGACGTCACGCAAACCTCTGTGGTCTCTGGTTTTGACCTGTTTTCTCAACTCCAAACACACAAAAAAATGAACGGGGATTTACTTCATACACATGTAGCTATCGCTCGATGAACTAGAAGAAATTTTATAAAATACTTGAAGAAATGGGGATTTGCCATCGGTTTAGCTAAAAACAATGACCGAGTTTTATGCTATCAAAATATAAAAAGCACGATTTTGCTCTTCTGTTTCATTAAACGATAAAAGGATGTTTTCCCGACATGCTGTAAAAATTTCCAGTCGATAAATCCAATAGTTTTATAGATATCATGTCAACCACTAGCAAAGGAACTATTCCGAGAAAAACAAGTTCAAATTCTACTGGGTCAATTTTGCGAATTTCGATTTGAAATTTGACACACATGCTCGTAAGATCCTGAAAAATGAAATTACGTGAAAAACATACAATAGGTTTTTGGACGATAAAAAGAAAACCTTTTTTAACACGGATTCTTTCGTTAACATAAAAGTATTTTATCCAACAAGCAGCATTTGTCAGTGTGGAGTAGCTGTAGGTTTAATTTTTTTCATTCTGTAGCTTAACCCTCGAAGTGGTTACGTCAAGATATCTCGTTCATCAAGATCTGACCAATTTTGTTAATGACGTGATACCTAGTCAACAAGATATTATCGATTTTTGATGATGACGAAATCAAAATCTGTGGTCAGTGTTTTCTTCGTATGACGAGATATCCCGTCCATCAAGATCTGGTCAGTTTTGTTAATTGGTTACAACCACCAGGAGGTGGTTCTCGTCGAGACAACCACAGGAAAGTTAAAGAAACCACATCAGCCATGGAGAGCATCATAAATAACTTTCTACAGATGGAATAAGACTCCTCATCCAGCCAATGAGATTCAAAAATCTCTTAAATTTATTTTCGAAAAGAAATGTGCAACAAATAATTAACAGTCACAGAAAAAATACCGAACCACTCCCTTAATTTCGAGCACTATTCACAGTAGAGCAAAACTTTGCACAAACAACAAAATTTCCAATGAAAACACCATGTTTTGATGCTTTAATCAGATTCTGCATCGTTAAATTAGTCTAAATAAGAAATTTTATGACTTTACTATCTTTATATCCGGAGATATTCAATGTTGCTGCCAATTTCAGGGATCATGTCCACATTGAAAATCGCTATTCGTAGATCGAGATTAATTGTAGTTATAGTTACCGGAATTTCAAATTTGAATACTATTTCAAACTTATTTGTCAGCCCGTGCAAGCTATCCGAGAATTATTATATTTATTATGCATGTGAAAACTATTCGAGAATTACATTATTATATTTATTATACAAGTGGAAACGATCCGAGATTGATCATCCGTGGTTTGTTAGACACTTTCCAAACTTTTGGTTGGCCTTAAAATCGCCAAAATGAGGAAAATTTAATGTAACGCAAAAACTAACCATTGGAACGAGCTGAAACTTTGCATGGTCATAGAAGTCCTGAATCGATTCCCATCAAATATAGTACGGCAGCAATTCATGATTTTTTTAAATATTAATTTAATAATTATTATTGAATATTAGAAACTATTTTTAAAACAAAATATTAGGTGGATTTTGTTTGGGTTGTTTAACAGTGACATGGTACAAAATATCAGTGCTATAAAAGTATTATTTAGGAAGATATCCATAAAAGTTTAAGAAACTGATTTAACATTAAGAACTCCAATCTTTCTTTACTCATAACTTCGAAACGGTAAGACCTAATGACTTGAAATTTGGTAACTGTAGTTAAATTTTGATATAAATTCGAAATTGTGTGTCGAAATAGGGAGTTTTTCATTGGAAATTATGAAGTTAGTGCTCAATTTAATATTAAGACGGCCCCTATTTTACGCATTTGACTCTATTGAAGATACTAGTTCCTGTCAAACGCCATCTTTGAATTTTTTCTACTGTTAAAATTGCTCGAATGAAGAGTGATAGTTCGTTTTTCTTCCCGCGACTGTACCAATTTTGCCTGTGTGTACAGGTCAAGTTAAATAAATAAATAAATAATATTTTATACACACCATAATTAATCCTTTCAAAGATGGTGGAATGTCTGGAATTACACCTGCCCTGAGAGGGTTAAGGAGAGTGTATATAGATATTGGTTAACCATCAGAGTCGCGAGATTTCCGAGGAATGTAGTGTTTCTTTTACCCCATAACACACTTAATTCCGAAATAACCACATCTTTCTAATGAATACATAGATTATTTCAACCTTTAGAGAGAGAGAGAAAGATTCTATTGTTTTTTGCGCAGAATAGAATATTTTGAGCGATTCTATTGATCTTTTCTTTAGAATAGAATTCCCCCTGTAACGATTCTCTCTATTGGTAATTTCCTTAAGATAGAATCCTTTGGAACGATTCTATTGTTCCATTCTGTAGAATAGAATTCCTTGAAATATTCTATTGGGTCTTTCCTTAGACTAGAATCCATTGGAATGATTCTATTGCTCATTTCCTTAAAATAGAATCCTTTGGAAAGATTATACTGGTTAAGAAGGTCAAAACTTATCAGAAGTCATGCAGGGAAGACTGCAGATTGTAAGGTGGAGTTATGAAGTGGAGTGAACTCTTCAGAAGGTTAAATAATACTTATATACACTAGCCTTAACACTTTCAGTGGTGGTAGAACGTCTGGCATCCCACCTGCCCCGAAGGGGTTAATTCTAGTGGTTGGTTGATTTATTAGGGTCTTATGACGCAAGGTCCAAAAATGGACAAGATGCGCCAGGCGTAAGATAAGATAATAAAAGTAATGTTAATATAAAACATTGAAATTGGTATTAAGGCTAGTGCATATACATATTATATGAATAATATTGCATATGTACACTAGCTTTAACCCTTTTAGAGGCAGTTGGACGTCATATCACCCACCTGCCCTGAAAGGGTTAAGGTTAATGTAAATAAATATTATTTAAATAATAATAGTATTATTTAATTAATATTTATGTTTAAATATATTATTATTTAAATGTTCTAATATTATTATTAAAATAATATTTCTGCTTATTAAATTTAATTAATATTCCTTAATTTTCTGATAAATAATATTATAAAAATTATTTAAATAATGTTTATATACCTAGTTTTATCCTCTAATTCCTAACTACCCACCTGTCCTGGAAGTGTGAGCTGGGTAGATGTGAAAGTAATAAACATGCAATCACATAAATCTAATACAAAGTCTGGAAAGAAACTAGTTTCAAAAAATTAAATGATTTAAATGTCAAAAAATTATTTAAATTTATTATTAGTTAAATGTTCCAATAATATTACTCAAATAATATTTCTACTTATTAAATTTAATTAATATTCCCTAATCTTTCTGATAAATATTATTTTAAACATTATTTAAATAATGTTTATATACCTAGCCTTAATCCTCTAATGCCTAACTACCCACCTGTCCTGAAAAGGTGAGCTAGGTAGATGTAAAAGTAATAAACATGCAATCACATAAATTTAATACAAAATTTGGAACAAAATATAGTTTCAAAAATACTTATCAAACTCATACCTGACCGACTACCAAACAGCTTAACTCATACCTAAGGCTACCTTTTAGTAGTAGGGAAATCACATCTTCCATACGTGGCATAATTTAAAGATGGGTTTTTCGGTTTGGGAAGAGATGGCGTATTTGGGGAGCTCAAACATCCTGTCAATATGCAAGAGTCAACATTTTAAACTCTAGATGCAATGAACCGTCCTCGTATGTATGGTCCTCAATTTTTCTCAGCTTTTGGTCGGAAGATTGGTATTTACTTGGTGAAATACCTGACGAAAATCCTATCTATTTCTCTGCATGCGAACTCAATGCCTTCCTTCTGGTTGATTGGTTGTGTTTAAGCGCAACAGCCAGATATGGCAATCTGCACCAAGCAATGTTTTATTGGTTAAGTAAATGGATATACAGATACAAGCACATTTTTACTGACACAAAAGAGATAAATACGTTAGGATAGTAATAAAAATCGAACCTGTACCGCCTACAGCTCTCAGGCCTCTCTTCTGAATATCGCATCTCTTGTTACATTTTATAATTGTAAATACTTGATTTATCCCACAATATAACGGGTGCATATTAAATTGGTCTAAGGACTTGATGGAATTTTAGGACAGAAGTAACATAAAAATCCATCGAGATAAAAAGAAAAGGAGAAAAACGCACTTTTTAAGATACTATAACTATAAACTTTTCATGTTATGAGGAATTTTTTAATGAATTTAAATTTAAAATAACGGTAGGATTTCATCTAAAAATAATCCCATCAAATCAAAGATTCCTTCAAAGAAATCCTAACATTTTCCATAAAATATGTAATTCCAGCGTAATTAAAATATATGCTCAACTTCGCAAACAAATATTGGCATACAATAATATAACAGCTTTTTGTCTGTAAATTCTGACACATCTAATTTGTACAGTTTAACCCTCTGAGCACTACGAGATATCCGAGTAGTCTGATATTGCTTTTACCACACAACATACTTAATAAATAATCATATCTAATGGGTGAAAGAATCTATAGATTCTTTCACCTTACCTTTAAAAAGGTCTTTGTCTTAAAATAGAATCTCTTGGAAATATTCTGTTATTAATTTCATTGGAAGAGAATCCTTTGGAAATATTCTATTTCTCATTTCACTGGAAGTGAATCCTTTGAACTTATTCTATTTCTCTTTTCCTAAGAACAGAATTTTTTGGAAGTATTATATCTCACATTTTCTTAGAATAGAATCCTTTGGAATTGTTCTATTTATCCTTTCCTTAGAATATAATCTTTTAGAATTTTTGTATTGGTCTTATCCTTAGAATAAAATTCTTTGAAACCTTTGAAACCAAAACCTCTATTGCTCCATTCTCTAGAATATAATCCTTTGTAAACATTCTATTGATCAAGAAGGTCAAAATTAGTAGTCATGCAAGGAAAATTACAGATTGAAAGATGGAATTATGCGTGTGAACCTCTCAGAGTATTAATTCCATTTCTAGTTTCAAAAGTTTATTTTGGGGAACATCTTATGTGGTACACCTCATACATCTATACATTTAAAACAGAGTTGGCATCTGTCTGTCTGTTCCCTATACAAATCTACACCGTTTGACCAATCTACACCAAATTTGGTACACATATTCCTTGGAACCCTACGGGTGACGTAGGCTACATATTAACCCCTGTTCTATTTGCTTGGGTGTGCAGAAGGGTGTAACGTCCCGTCATCCTGGACAGAGCACTTTCTAGGGGGCGCTCTCTCCCGGCCTGGCTGTGTAGATGACGTCAGAGTTAACATCTACAGGATTCGCCTCTGAAGATGACCTTGGAGTTTTTTTAGAATCTTAGAGCTTGATTCAATCGAAGATGGGTGCGGTTGCGCTAAAAATCGCTCAGTATCATATCGTTTATGTATCCCGTCTGTAAATTCTTAAACTGTAGCTTTATTATTGGAATGATAATATAAGATTAATGTAATTTTTATGATAATATAAGATTATTTTCATAGACAGTGATATTTTTTATCGTCGATATGGTACAGGGGGCTAAAGACAATTCGAAATCCTCATAGGAATAACATTGCGTATTTATACGATCAATGTCTGACCGATTCACTCTAAATTTGGTACATTCATCCTGTAGAATTCTGTGGGACACATATGTTATATATTAACCCCGTCCGATTTGTTCTGGGTCTGCAGGGGGTTAAAAACAATTCCAAATTTCCATAGGAATAATATCAAATAATATTACGATGAATTATGAACAATTCAACCCGATTCAGCTAGTTTCATATAGATTAATTAGACAAAGGTCTCAAGAAGTCTCTTAGATTGAAAGATAAATGTTCAAGATATTTTTTAATTTTTTTTCATCAGAATATATTAGCCTTCCAAAGAGCACTGTGCTAAAAAAACTTGGAATGGAAATCTGCCATATTAAAAGAATAGCTTATGCAGAAAAAATTTTAGTACTCTAGAACCTTGATTATCTGAGGTAATGCGAACTTACGTCACTTTGGAAAACCAGAAAATCGGATAAGGGCGTTCTAACACAAAACAGCCTTTAAGAATTTGGAAAATCTACAGTACTTCATGTTAGTACTATTCTATCATGTTAGTACCTTTCCTATTGAAAGATTCAAAAATCTTTCAGTAGGAAAGGACCAATAGAATCTTTCTAAAGGTTAAAAAAAATCCATGAATTCTTTCAACCAATAGATGTGGTCATTTAGCCAGTAAGTGTATTCTGGGGTAAAAGCAAGGCTACACTACTCTGAAATCTCGTGACACTCAGGGGGTTAATATGCTTTCAATGTTTATATACCCAAGCATTAATATGCATACAATATTTTTATACCTAGCCTTAATCATTAGGAGGAGATGCGCAATTGATGAGTTTGAATTCTATTCAGTAGAAATATTTTCCACTTTCGCTTCTGTTCATAAAATACATTCATTTGTTTTGTAATACAACTAGCTGAATTGCCCGGCGTTGCTCGAGTTGAATTGTTTATAATTCATTATAATATTACTCAATATTATTCCTATGGATATTTCGAAATGTTTTTAGCCCCCCTGCAGACCCAGGACAAATCGAACGGGGTTAATATACAGCTTATGTGTCCCGCAGAATTCTTCAGGATGAATGTACCAAATTTAGTGTGAATTGGTCTGACATTCATCATATAAATACGCAATGTTATTCCTATGATGGTTTCGAATTGTCTTTAGCCCCTTGTATCATATCGACGATAAAAAATACCACTTTCAAAAAAATAATCATAGAAATTTACTCTCCAATAATAAAGGTAGAGTTTAAGAATTTACGGACGGATACATAAACGATATGATACTGAGCGATTTTTAGCGCAACCGTACAATTGCACCATTCTCTAAGATTCTAATAAACTCCAAGGTTATCTTGAGAGACGACTCCTGTAGACGTTAACTCTGACGTAATCTGTACAGTCAGACCGGGAGAGAGCGCCCCCTAGAAAGTGCTCTGTCCAGGATGACGGGACGTTACACCCCACTGCACACCCAAGACAAATAGAACGGGGGGTAATACGTCACCCACAGGGTTCCAAGGAATATGTGTACCAAATTTGGTGTGGATTGGTCAAACGGTATAGATTTGTATAGAGAACAGACAGATGCCAACTCTGCTTTATACGTATAGATTATTTTTCATGCATATTATTCTAAAAATGAAATCAGCTTCTCTCTCGAAAATAAATATATTTTTAATACATGAATAAAGTTTTAAGTTATTCTCTAAAATATAAACGTTAATACTTAAAATTGTTCCTTATTTTCATTGTGGAAATCTAATAAATATATTACTAGAATTTTAAATTTGGGATTTAACGTACTTGTAAATACATTAATTACGAGCATTATCGCAGTTCATTAAATCATCCTACTTAACAACTTGTTTATGTATAAATAATTATTATTTAGGATTCTTTTTAACAAGAATAATTTTATCCAATTGTGCGTGCGTATGTTTAGTTATCTAATATTAATACCAAAACTAATTAAGCTTGCGCTTATTCTGAGTGGAAAACTATTTTACGTGGGTGCTTCGTTTCAGCAGAACTCGCTTGGATTAAAGTTTAAAGTTATTTTTCTTAAAAAATACATTTATCATTATATTTATGACTTTCAAAGCAATGATAAAGAGGGTATGGGAAATTCCTTTTGTATCTTTTTCATTAACATTTTATTGCACAGTTATTGTAACATATATCCGGAATGAAAAATAAGTGAATTTAACTTATTACTTATTATGTATTTATAACGAAGAGTAGTAATTTGTGTACCCTCATCATTCTCTTCCATATTTTTATGAAGTAACTTTCACGTATCAGAGAACTACATTATGCATATGGCGAATCAATTTTTCAGCAAGCAAAATCTTAATGATTTTTGAAATTTTCTAAACAACGTTTATTTTATGTCAGTTTCAGAAACTGCCTAGTCAAAACAAAGCAAACCGATTTAATAATTTGTTATACGGATCGCCTTTATCTTTCATTAGTCGTATTTTCATTGCATGTATGTTTCATATGCAGCATCTGAACTATTACTTTTGACGTTCGTATATATCTTTTGCCAGTTATTCTACTGATACAAAATAGCTCGTTGTGTTGCTTCAGTGCTACTTTAATTAACTACCTACCTAACCACCTCTACTGATACAAAAGTACCAACCTAATTTGTGAACTCCTTAACTCTCCTGGTGGTTTTTCTACGTAGTTTCTCGTCATTAACAAAATTTACCAGATCTTAATGGACGACATATCTCGACATTAGCAGAAAACTGACCAGATCTTTATCTCGTCATTCATCAAAAAATCGACAATATCTTTATGACAAGTTATATCATCATTAGAAAAATTGGGTCAGATCTTGATGGACGAGATATCTCGTCAAAACCACTTAGAGGGTTAATATATCCTTAGCAACAATTTAAACAATTTTCTTTGTGAAACGATTCCCCATTGTCATTGAAAAAATGTTCTATTTTAAATTTCACTGTTTTGACTCATAAATTTCGGGATTGTAGGATTATTAGTTATTTTTTCTTCTTGATGAAAGTCGATGTACATTCGCGGGAAAAAACGAACCACCCTCCTCATTCGAGCAATTTTAATAGTAGAGAAAATTCAAAGACGGTGTTTGACAGGAACTAACGTCTTCTATAAATTCAAATGCATAAAATTTGCATAAGGGGCCGTCTTCATATTTAATTGAGCACCAACTTCATAATTTCCAATAGAAACCCCTATTTCGACACACAATTTTAATCTATATCAAAATTTAACTTCAGATGCCAAATTTTATGTCATTAGGTGTTATCGTTTCGAAATTATGAGTACAGAAAGATTGGAGCTCCAAATGTGAAATCAGTTTCTTAAACTTTAATGGATATCTTCCTAAATAATATCTCTATAGAGCTGATATTTTGTTCCATGTTACTTTTCAACAACCCAAACAAAATCCATCTGATACTTTATTTGATAAATAGTTTTAGTAGCAATAATAATTATTAAATTGATGTTTGAAAGAATTATGAATTGGAACCTTACTATATTTTGATAGGAAACGATTCCGAAGGACTTCTAATATTACTATGCAAAATTTCAGCTTATTCCAATCGTTAGTTTTTGAGTTACATTAAATTTTCCTCAATATTAAGATTTTAGGGGGCAACCCAAAGTTTAAAAAACGTCTGACAAAACTCAGATAATGATTCTCGGATCGTTTTCACCTGTATAATAAATATAATAATTCTCGGATCGTTTGCATGCTCTGACAAATACGTTTAAAATACATCGACCTTAAAATGAAATAGACGGAGCATGTGCCCGCCTGTTTTTTGAATTTGGAGATAATCCCTGAGATTGACAGCAACTTTACTATTGAATATATCCGGATATAAAGATAGAAGAGTCATTAAATTTCATATTTAGACTAATTTAACTATGCCGAATCTGATTAAGGCATAAAAATATCTTGTTTCCATTAGAAATTTTGTTTGTACAAAATTTCATATGAAGGCATCCCCTTCTGCAATTTTTTTGCATTTGAATTTGTAGAGGACGTTATTCCCTATTGAATTATATCTTCGAATTTGCTCTACTATGAATAATGTTTGAAATAAAGGGGGTGGTTCGGGGGTTTTTCCGCGACTGTACTTGCTATATAATGTAATAATTGAGATTTATGGATAAGTTGACTATTGAAGTTTACTGTCTGTCTACCTCGAAAACTGCAGGCTTAAAACTTATCCCTATTTGTTGCCGTAGAAACGAATCTCATCCTATTTTCCACAGGAATGCGTGAAAAGATGTATTCATGTTTGTCATAATGACTTACACAATGACAACATGGAAATATATTTGTCAAATTTTTTTATCACCGAGAAAATCTATACAAGTAAACTACATATTTCCACCACCACATTCGCGGAAAACAAAATAAAATTACGTCATCCTCCACAGTCATCCCTATTCAAAATGAAAGAGCCCTGTTTCTATAGCAACCACATCTTCCTAGACTTAGTGTCGGGTTCGGTTCTCGTGGGAGACAGACTGTAGATGGCCTTCAAAGAACCGAACGCGGGGTGCAACAAAAGGAACCGATATTGAACTATACAGACGTCCTTGAAAAACATTTTTAAATTCAGGTAAACTTCGTAAAAAGATGTTTATAACTAGCTTATAGTTTTTATGTTTTGAATTTTCTTAACCAGGAAAGAGACGAAATGTATATATCCTGTATAAATATAGTACCTTGAATAAAACCCAAATAAAATAACACTGAAATTTAAATATTGTATTGTCTATTGTATTAAATTTAGTATTATCTTTAATGCATGTTCTTAAACATAAAATATAGTTTTAAGTAAATTCATGAATAATATGTAAAATATACCGCAGCCTTCTGAAACACGCAAATCCCTAGATGGAAATTGTTTCTCCCAAGCAATTGAAAGATCGATGAAGGTTTCTGTCTGTAAGATATTACTTCATTAAAATACATTTATTTTAATAAATACCTCTTCAAGTTTCGAAATTCCTGCATGTTATCTCGAAACAACGGTAAAAGGAATTCAATTATGTCCGTGTACTGAAATATGGAAAGCACTTGTGATAAATCTTACGAAAACAGTCAGCGAATGTAAGGAATTATGCCTGAAATGAAATTGAATATGGGTTTCAACATAACATCACTGATCATTGCAGCTCAAATTACACTTTTCTCATTAGCTAACATTTATTTTCTTCTACATTTCGTCATAGTAGATTATAGTTTAGATTTTTCTTAGATAACCAACATGATTTTTCAACATAACAGCGACTCCGACATGATTGCAGCTCAAATTGCTCTTTTCTCATTAGTTATGCATTTATTTTCCTCTAAATTACGGCACTGTAGTTTATACTTTAGTTACTATAGTTTATAGTTTAGGTTTTCATTAGATAGCCAACATGTTTTTCAACATAACATTGACTCCTTGATCATTGCCAGTGCCAATTGCACTTTTGTAATTAGTTTACATTTATTTTCTTCTACATTACGTCACCATAGTTTATATTTCAGATTTTTTACAGATACTTTTAATTACCAACATATTTTGCTACATAATATTGACTCCCTGATCATTGCAGAACACATTGCACGTTTCTCATTAGTTTGCATTTATGTTCTACATTAACTCACCGGAGTTTCTACTTCAGGTTTTTCTCAGATAGTTATAATAGCCAACATGTTTTTCAACTAAACTTAATTAATTATCAAAGCGATAAAGTGATCAGTACTTTAAGGAAACATTTAAGTAGTAAAAAATTCCTGTAATATACCTGTAAATTTCTCTTAATTATTTGTTTTTAAATTTTTTAAGAATGAGTTTTTGTTTTACCTAATTCTAAAGAACTGTTTGAAGTGCATAATTGCTATATGGTAAAAAGTTTTGAATGAATGTTTTACTTCCTTTCACTATAACCAATGGATTAATTAACGCTTATTTCGTGCCCTAACTTTTACCCCTTATATTTTATAAACATTAATTTATGACTGGCGAGTCTTTTGTAGCCTAAAAGCAAATCAGGAAACATGCCTTAGCCAAATCTCTTGAAATTCAACGTACTATTAGGAAATAGTTTCTTCTGCAGAAAAATATCTCACTCCATTTTGAAATTTTGTTTGTTTTTAATTTTGTTATTTTCTTTTCGTTAATTTCATATTTTAAAGTATTTGTTTTTAATTATAATGGTTTTATGTTTTTGGAAACTTCGGTAAATAATCTTCTTTAATTCACACAGTTTTACAGTTTTTTACAGTTTTTACACGGTTTTAACGGTTTTTAAGGCAGTATAGAAGCATATTGTAATATTAATAGCTTGGTTAAAGCAATTAAAGTGCGCTCAGGACTTATCACAGTGTTTTATAGGGTTTTGCAAATTACCGACATTCTTCATTACACGTAAATTACCGACGGAAATTCTTTATACCAGTTTTAAGTTCTATTTGTTCCATGCCATATAAGTATATTTCCGAAAGAACACAAATTTGTTGTGAAAGAGCACAATTTATTCCCTTCCAATAATTCGTTTGAAATAGGAAAGCAATCAGTTTTTAGTTGAAATAGTACATATGAAAACGAATTAAACTAGATATCCTAAAACTTACTGATCGAAAAGTCACGTTGGATATTGTCAAGGGCATAAAAGTACACTGCTGGCCACCGTAAATGCAACACCCTGAAGGAAGCATGCAAATAATATGAAATTTACAACATGCATTAGCGGAGGTGAGATATGCAAATGATTAGAATTTCAGCGCAGACGCACATCACGCGCGTCTGTGGCGCCACTTCAAAGCGCTATTTAAGGCTTGGAGATTTCGACGATTTCAAGTACGGCAATTGTGTTTTTCTTGTGGTTTTTTCAAAAAAACGATCAATTATGCCTCGTAGAAAACAGCGATCATCTTTTGATCAAGTATCCGAGTTCGACAGAGGAAGGATAGTGGCCTACCGAGATTGTGGATTATCTTTCAGGGAAATCGGTAGTCGTGTTGGACGAAACCAAACAACTGTAATGCGGATATGTGATCGTTGGATGCAGGAGGGTACGACGGACCGACGTGTTCGATCGCATCCACCTCAGTGCACCACTTCACGTGATGACAGGCATATTGTGCGTATGGCAGTGACGGATCGCTCAGCCACATCACGAACCATAGCACAGCACATTCAGTCTGTACCGCATCATCCAGTGTCTGCGCGTACCATTCGACGCCGTTTACAGCAGAGTGGTCTGTCCGCAAGACGTCCATTGCTTCGTCTACCCTTGACGCAGAACCACAGACGTTTCCGCCGCCAATGGTGCGATGAAAGAAGGATGTGGACGGCAGAATGGAATGCAATTGTCTTTACTGACGAGTCACGCTGCTGTCTGCAACACCACGATGGTCGGATTCGAGTCTGGAGACACCGTGGAGAGAGGATGCTGAACAGCTGCGTTATGCACCGCCACACTGGTCCTGCACCAGGTATTATGGTATGGGGCGGTATTGGATATCACTCTCGCACTCCTCTAGTACGCATTGCCGGTACTTTAAACAGCCAGCGCTACATCTCCGAGGTGTTGGAGCCAGTTGTCCTTCCTTACCTTCAGGGCTTGCCCACAGCCATATTTCAACAGGATAATGCGCGACCACACGTGGCACGCATTGTCCAAGGGTTCTTCGTCAATCGCCAGATTGAATTGCTTCCCTGGCCAGCTCGCTCTCCGGATCTTTCGCCGATAGAAAACATGTGGTCCATGGTTGCTCAACGATTGACCCAGAATACATCCCCAGCTGCCACACCAGATCAACTTTGGCAACGTGTGGAAGCTGCTTGGTCTGCTGTACCCCAAGAACACATCCAAAGTCTCTTTGAATCAATGCCGAGGCGTGTGGCAGCGGTGATCTCCAACAATGGCGGCTACTCTGGCTACTGATTTTGGCAGGAACCACACTTCACAGAAGTCTATAAATTTAATCATTTGATACTTGGTCAACATGTTATCTACAAAATAAATTTTTTTGTGATATCTCTTGTCTTTCTTGGTGTTGCAATTTGGGTGGCCAGCAGTGTATTAATGTATAACGCCATTTGAAACTATTGCCGTAAAAAATTAACCCTTGAAGTTCTGATCTTGAAAACAAAGCTAATGTAATAATAAAATATCATAGCTATGAAAACCTGTAACGATGTTTCACTAATGATAATTCTCACCAATTTCAAAAACCAGTAATTTATTACTGGTTTTTGCAACTATCGCCGTCGTATAAATCAATCCTTTAAATACTATTAAAGAAAATAAAGCTAAAATAATTGAATAGCATAGCTGTGCAAACCAGTATTGATGTTTCGTTGGTGGTAATTCTCACCAATTTCGAAAACCCGCAATTTATAACTGTTTTTTGCAGCTATTGCCATCGTATAAATTAATCCCTGAAGTTTGTTCTTAAAATAAATCTAAAAATTAATAAAATATAATAGCTATGGGGGTATTTCAATTAACGTCACACTGGAGCAACACAACGGGCTATTGGTGACGGTCCGGGATCAATCCCAAAGGGAAAGATCCGAGGACAACACCACGTAATTTTGAACCACGGTCAGATTACGAGGCAACACCTGAGCTGGCACCCCACTCTCCAAACTTCCACACCAACGTGAGGACATTTGAGGCCACGACAGATTTAACGTGGACCAGCCCCCTTTGTACACGACGGTGTTTGGCTGGATTCGAACTCACAACCCTTCAGTTGCAAGTCCGTTACTCTTCCAACCGGGCCACCGCGGTCCTATAATAGCTATGGAAACCAGTAATGATGTTTCGTTAACTGTACTTTTCACCAATTTCAGAAACCAAATTCGTTACCGGTTTTTGTAATTATTGCCATCATGTGAATTATCTCTCTGAAGTTATCCTTTTTTAAAATAAGGCCTAAAATAATAAAAAATATCATAGCTAAATATGCGGGTGACTAAAAAGCGGGTAATGATATTTCGTTAACGATAATTCTCAACAATTTCAAAAACTTATAATTCATTGCTGGTTTTGAACCCTAGTTTTTTATATTTGAAGTGTTTATTTTTAACGAGACATGATAGTGGGTAACTATGTAATGATTAAAGATTAAACGTCAAAACTTGCGTCAAAGGCATAATTAATTTTAAAATTTTGGAGATTTATTGTCAAGTAAATCAAGCATAATGAAAGGGAACACCGAATAAAGGTAAATAAAATAAGATATAATGCTTAAACTTTTCTTTAGCTCTTAATGTTCTGAATTTGCAAAAGTTTCAAAGTTCTCGAAAGTTTCAAATTCTATTTGCTTCTTAAACTCATCCATTTTTAACATTTTTTGCATGACTTCCTGGAATTTTATTCGTTTCTTTAATGTATTTCTTAAGTGTTTTCTTCGTTTATCTTTCCGGAAACTATTCATCTTTCTTTAAACACTTATTTAATCTTGAAATATCCAGTTCAAATACTTTTCAACCTCCAGCAATCCAAATCTGAGCATTAATTCGTCACGAGATTATCATTTTATATAGGTTAGCAATTCTAATCCAGGAAATGTGTTTCCCATGTGCACATCCAAAAATCTTTCAAAGCACATTCAAAATAAGACGAGTTTCGGCTTTAATCTCGCGTTTCTGTGAGCATGTTTAAAATTACGTCCTACACAAAATACCACATGTATACAAATCCCCAGTGTTAAGTAACCGTTTCAAATTTCCATTCGCACATTCAGAATAAAGCGCAAGGAGGATTAAGGTTCTTGGCCACACTAAGACTTTAAAAGCTAATATTTTATAAATGTTACAACCTGTACTTAGTTTATCATGATCGATTTGGAGTTTAAACGCGTAGTAAAAATAAATAGAGCCTTATTTCACTATCGGGTTGCGTGTTTTTGATAGGAAGCAGTAAAGGGAAATGAAACTTCTCGAAATACTTTTATGAAAAAAGATTATTGCTCTTGGAGAGGTGACAATCGCAGGACATATGCAGCCGATATACGAGGTTTAATAAAAGTTACAAGGTCAATTTATACAGCACACTTGTTTGCAAGAGATTCGATTTATAGTATCGATTTCTTTCCTTGGTTAGATTATTTCTTATATCAATTGACGTTATTTTAGGACAGAAATGTCATTAAATTTCATTCGAGGTAATAAAAAATATTTTAATACTGTACTTTTAAGACACTGTAAACTCTTAAAGTTTGTTTCTAAAATTTATTTTTCAAACGAACTTAAGTTTTTAAATTAAAAAGGATAGTAGGATTTAATTCAAAGATAATCCTATCAAATCAGATTCCTTTAAAGATAATCCTAACATTTTCGATAAAATATGATTATACCATAACATTAAAATATAAGTACGACTTATACAAATCAAATGCACAAGTATACGAATCTCCAGTGTTAAGTAACTGTTGTAAACTTCCATTCGCACATTCAGAATAAAGAGCAAGGAGGATTAGGGGCTTAGCCATACTGACTTTGAAATCTAATATTTTATTAGTATGTTAAAACCTGTAGTTAATTTATTATGATCGATTCGGAATTTCAGTGTGTAGTAAAATTAAATGAAGCCTTATTTAACTGTCGGGTTACGGGCTTTTGATAGGAGGTAGTATAGGGAAAGGAAACTCCCGAAATTTTTTTTTCGAAAAAGATATTGTTGCATCGGGAGAGGCGACAATCACAGGACATATACAGTCAATATACGATGTTTAATAAAAGTTACAAGGTCAATTTACTCAGCACGCTTGTTTGCAAAAGATTCAATTTGTAGTATCGATCTTTTTCCTTGATTCGATTAATTCTTGTATTACTTGACATTATTTTGGACAGAGGCGTAATTAAGTTTCATTAGAGATTAAAAAATTCCTTTCATACTGTACTTTTTAAGAAAATAAACGTTTGAAGTTTATGTTTCTAAAACTTATTTTTTAAATTCGAAATGATGGTAGGATATCATTCAAAGATGATCCTATCAAATCAAAGATTCCTTCAAGCCCATTCGGAAGGGTAACGGATTAGCAACCGGAGTGTTGCTAGTTCAAAACTCGGTCCAGCCAAAAAGGGTCTTGAACAACACTTTTTTAACCGATGTTCTTAGATGTAATAGCTTTTAATTGACTTTTAAATAACTTTTCTCTATTAAATCGTACATGAATGATGGAATTTTAATTTTTATAATATACAATTATTATAATATGAATAAGGTCTCAACGCGTTTTAAGCTAACCTGGAATTATTTTTGCTGGTGGCGTAAAATATTTCAGCAGAGTTAGTGTAGTTTTTCTTATGAATAAGTTTTATAAATAATTAAGGGAAAATGTTCTAATAAAATTAATTTCTCAATTTAAATTATGTTTCGTTTATTTTGACAACATAAAATAAATTCGTTATTTGAGAAAATTAGAATTTATTAATTATTGTGTGTGAGAACATTGTACTAAAAAACAACTTCGAAATTACTTTTTGGAGTAAATAAAAATTTATGTTGATTTTTTTTATTCATCTAATTATTGTCTTTTCCAACATGATGCTTTATTTGGGGATTTAGGTCATTCCAATAACTTTGTTGATATAAAGTTATAAATTATTCTAAATATAATAAATTTGAAGCATTAATATATCTATCTATGCTGTTCAAATTTGTCTGTTTACATTGCTAATTTTACTTTACTCTTGAAGTATGTCAACATATTCTTAGTAACTTTTAAAGTTGGGAAAATGTTCTTTAAATAATAAGAATAACGTTTAACCTTTTATATTTTTAAATGAAAAATATAAAATGAAAATAGGTGAATGATATTTACTGCATTTGTTGCTTCCATAGATGATTCGAAAAATATTTACGAATTATAACAATTACTTCAGTGCTTGAGACTAATCTACTAATATGAAATTGTGTAGTTTAATGCAATATTTTAAAAATATATCTTGGGAAGAAAAGGCCGCGGTAGCTCGATTGGAAGAGTAACGGATTAGCAATCGGAACATTGCGAGTTCGAAGACCACCGTGTACATGTGGGCTGGTGCATGCTAAGTCTGTCGTGGCCTCAAATGTCCCCACGTTGGCGTGGTGTGGAAGTTTGGAAACTGGGGTGCCAGCTCAGGTGTGACTTCGTCATCTGACCGTGATTCAAAATTACGTGGTATTGTCCTCGAATCTTTCCCTTCGGGTTTGATCCAGGATCGTCACTCTAAGCTCATTGTGTTGCTCGAGTGCGAAGTTAATGAAATACCTACCTACATTGGTAAGCAAATTTCGTTAATTTATAAAACTTTAATCTATTCGGTTTTAATTAACATGCTTTAAACCAGGGGTCTCCAAACTACGGCCCGCGGGCCAAACCCGTCCCGCGAATGGTCATTATCCGGCCCGCGGAAACCCGGCCGATGCAGCATGCAATAGATAGATAGATAGATAGATAGATAGATAGATAGATAGATAGATAGATAGATATATTTATGCGTGTGTTGTTGGCCCGCCTGACTTCCAGGATTTTTCAAACTGGCCCTCAAGTGAAAAAGTTTGGAGACTCCTGCTTTAAACGAACGCTAAAATTAAATGTGAAAATTAGATTAAGCTACTTTAATTTTGCGACGAATTTAAAACTTTATTATGAAAACTTAGAGTACTTCATCTTATATCGTATTTTTTTATTCATTTCATACATACCCATCTAATTTAGAATCAAAGAGAGTTTTCAAGATATATCGATAATTTGTATCATTGAACCTTCTTAAGAAACTCAGCTCTATCCTTTAAGCTCATTATTTCATGAAATGACGCTCACAGCGGAAGTAGTACTTGATTGTTTTTCAAAGAAGTTTGAGGAAAATGTTTTCATTAATCCTTTTAAAATGAAGCTTGAATGATAAGAGCTTTGGGCTTTTAATTCTTTCAGAAATTCTTAAGGATTGTATTACCAACTGTTTTGCTTGCTCACTTTAAACATATTTTTTATGCTGATGTTTCCGTTGCTTTTTTCAAGTAAAAGCAATAATAAAACATTGATAAATTGAATAATAATAATTATTTAAAGCTCCGATTTCACTATGAGCAGATTGTAAGTTAAGTATCGGATTAAGATACCATACACACGTGCTTTAATAAGTCCATTTGCCAAACGGGCTGCTTTAATTGAAATTGCTCTCAAATTACTCTCTAACTCATGAGAAATTACTTTGACAAACAAAGCAGAAATAATGTGCAATTACAGATATAAGAAACTTAAAAAAGTATTTTGCATTGTTTTATTGTTGGAAGACAATAATAAATTCCAATTTACTAGTTTTTCAGTTTCATAGTTTAAGTAAATAAAAACACACAGGCATTTGAACAATTGATCGCTTTTGAATCTTGTTTTTAAATAAAAGGCTGTCATTAAAATTTTCATTCTCTGCTTTAGATGAAATTAGAAGTTATAAAGTTCTTGACTTTCACATCCATGATCAGTGAATTATCATCTTTAAGCCTTTGATATACTTCGAAAACAAATCTTAATTTGCAAAAAGTTTTGCTTTACCCCATGTTCAGTTGATACAAGAAATTTAAAATTTAGATATATCGAGTTATTGTTAGAAGACAACATTAAATTCCAATTTACTCGTTTTTTCAGGTGCATAGTTTAAGTAAAAAACAATGAGTTCTGAACAACTAATCGCATTTGAATCTTTTGTTTTCAAATAAAAAGCTGAGTCCTAAAAACTTTCATTCTCTGCTTCAGATGAAGTTAAGACAATAAATAGAATTCTTGACTTTCACATCCATGATCAATAAATTAGCATCTTAAAGATTTTGATGTACTTAAAAACAAATAATAATTTACAGAACTTTTTGCTTTACCTCATCTTAAATTGAGTCATAAGAAATGAAATTTGAAATTTCGATACATTGTGTTGTTAGAAGACAATAATAAATTCAAATTTACTTGTTTCCACTCCATAATTTAAGTAAAAAGAACAATAACTTTTGAACTACGAATCGCATTTAAATCTTTTCTTTTCAGATAAAAGGCCGAGTCTTTAAAACATCCATTCTCTGATTAAGATGAAGTTAAGAGAACTTATAAAATTCTTGACTTACTTTCGCATCCATGATCAGTGAATTAGCATTCTTAAGCCCTTGATATACTTCAAACACAAATGGTAATTTGCAAGTCAATTTTGCATTACCCCATCTTCAATAAATGACTTAAAGCTAAATGCATTCACTTGACCTCGCTCTCACTATAGTCATATTAGTCGTAAAGCCAGAGGGACTAACTGGGAGAGCTCAACTGGCTTCCCTTAATTGCATTTTCTTTTTGAATAGCAGTCTTACATGTTTAGATAGCTCTGTGAATTAGCTTAATATATTTGTTTTTAAGCTTTTCCATGTCTTAGCTTATTAGCAAACTTTATGGAAAATGATGCATTTCTCACTTTTTTTCGTCACTTGTTTTATTAACCCTCCAGGTCATTGTCTCGATGAATTATCTCGTTATTAGCAAAACTGGACAGCTCTTGATGGACGAGATATCTTGTCATTAAGAGAAATTGATGACCAGATCTTGAAGTCATCATAAAAAAAATTGGCAACGTCTCGATGACGAGATATATCGTCATTAGTAAAGTTGGTCAGATTTTCATGGACAAGATCTCGTCGAAACCACTTGGAGGGCTAATCATTTGAATAAAAAAAGTTAGTCCCTGAAAGTGGAATATTTTTAATCAATTTATGTAATTATTAAAGTTGGTCAGATCTTCATGAACGAGAACTCGATATTTTTAACCGATTTATGAAGTTGATTTACATAAGTAGGTAGTTTGAATTTACGTCGTACTGGAACACTACAACGGGCTAGTGGTCCGGGATTAATCACAAAGGGAAAAGTCCAACGACAATACCTCGTAATTTTGAACAGCTATCATCAAGATCTACTTAGTTTTGTTAATGACTAGACACCTCTTCCTGACAACCACCAGTTGGGTTAATCTTACTTTAAACCTGTTGGTGCTTGTCTAAACAAGGTCATTATCAGATTTTGATGGATAAGATATCTCATTATTAGCAAAACAGACCATATCCTTTAGGACGAGATGTCTAGTCATTAGAAGAAAATTTATCAGATCTTGATATCGTCATCATCACAATATCGGCAATATCTTGATGACGAGATATCTCGTCATTAGCAAAATTGGTCAGATCTTGATTGAAGATACATCTCGTGGAATTAACTTGAAGAGTTAAATGCCATTGAATACGCGTACAATAATTTCAGTGTTAATTGAAACTGTAAACAATTTTAAATAGTTTTAAAGAATTGAAATATTGTAATTCCTTTTCGAATTTTATGGATTAGACACACATGTTTCCATGTATTTTGCTCTTAGGAGGTCATTCTCATTCGTTTATTTTCTTTTATAAAACATTCCGCTTTCTAATCGAATAGAAGTAATCAAGGATTCTCGATTTAATGGGAGCTACTTTTTTGGTTTCTGCTTTTGGAGAGTCAATAGTTGCAAAAACCTTGCCGATGTTTCTCTGTTATTCAAGTGTTTCCAATGAAATGAAAAGAAAAAATGGAGGAAATAAATTGTTTAGATTAATTGATTGTTTCATCCTGATTTCATGTGATAAAGTTTATAGTTGCGAAGAAATGTTGAAACTATTTGTCTTCTATGCCTCCGCAAAAAATTTAGGTGCAGCCTGCTATAAGGAGGTGGTGGCTATTCGTATAGTACTTGAACAGTTGTTAATCCTTCAGCACAAATTTGAAAAGTCAGTTGTGCTGTCAAACTTTCAAACAGCTATTCAATCTGTTAGTTCCTCTGAATTCCAATTATCTGAAATTCTACGGTGCCGAGAACTTCTGTAGTTCATAAGTCGAAAAGCAAATTGCTTTGCAATGCATTCCAGGCTACTGTAATCTGTACGTAAATGAGTAAGTAGACTTTCTTTCTAAAAAGGTGAGAAATTGCTGCAGCATTCAGATGATCAGACTTCCTTTTGGAAAACAAAACTGTTTCTAAGACACTCCGTGATATCAAAATACCCGCAGGATTTTCAAGATAGAATAAATAAAAAATGTCGTAAAACGAATATCTTGTTAAGACTGATAAGCCGCGGATAAAGGCTGCGACTTTTCGCCTGACAAACTGGTCATAACTTCCTTACCGCTCATTTGCATCGCTTGTCATCTCCACCAAACCATGCTTCCCACTCTGGAGAAGCAATGGACAGAAAACCCCTACTACATGTAGAACCCTCCACGGACTTTCTGTGGTGTCTAGGTACTGGGAGCAAGAGAACTTTAACCCTCCAAGTGGTTTCGAGGAGATATCTCTTCCATCAAGATCTTAACAATTTTGCAAATGACGAGTTATCTCGTCATCAAGATATTGCCGATTTTTTATGATGACGAGTACAAGATCTGGTCAGGTTTCTTCTAATGACGAGATATCTCATCCATTAAAATCTGGTCAATTTTGTTAATGACGAGAAACTTAGTCGAGATAACCACCAGGAGGGTTAAGGAAAATGACTTCGTTCTTTTCTTAGTTCTTTCATTGTTTCTTGAGGCGTGTTATATGAATCCTTTTACTGTCAATGTTCGTTTTTTGTCTGAGTGTTTTATTATTCTTTCTCTTTGTTATGATCAATAGCCCGCTGTGTTTTTCCAGTGTGACGTTAATTAAAATACCTAAAATACCTACTTCTTTGTTATGATCCATCCCAGCCGTTGAAAATAAGAAAAATTGACCACAGTAGTTACATAGAGAACATCTCTTATGAGAGACGTAATTTGATAACCCCGTTTTCCCTTTAAGTACCTACAGTAATAAAAAATGATTTCATTATCTTGATTTTAACAGCTCCAAATAATGCGGTTGCATCATATGCCGTATTCCAGGACTTGTTTTAATACATTATCAGAGATTCTAGACAAAATGCTTTGTAACTGTTGAAAATTTTGTCAAGCCAGAAAATCTTTCAGAAATCAAAATATTAAGTTCAATGCAATTAAATTTAGTTTACACGTATTTTCAATCAGTATTTTATACCTAATAGAGAAGTCTAGAACTCTTGAAATCTCTAAGTTAGTTCTTATATAATTTTCAGTTTGTATGCGATACCAACTTTTTTTCACTTTCCTTACATGCAGATAAATTAAAAAACGGATTGATATTAAAATTTAAATGTAAATAATTTTTAATGTAAATGCAATTTTCATATTAAAAAAATCTATTCTTAAGTGTATTGGATAGTTTTTAATTAATTTTTTTATTTAAAAATTCATTTTAAATTATATATTACGCTATTTTTAACATTACTGAAGTGCATTCTTATAAACTTTCGTTAAAAAAGGAATATCTAATATTTACGATATAAAGTACACTTTAGTTCAAGATTTTTTCCCTTATATATATTGCAGTCCGTTTGAAATCCGTTTGAAAAAATTACTAATGGATGCATTAAACACATTTTTAGAACGACTTTGATAATTTGCACATTTTTCTGAAGCTAGAGCCATAATGATATTTTACGATACTAGGAATTACATTTCGCACTCTTTAAAATTAATTTTGAATCACGTATAACTGTAAATTACCTTCAATATGAAATAAAGAATTGGTGAGAAATTTTTGAAAAGATTTGTAGAGCCTTTAACATAATATTATATTATATAACTTTAGTTTATGCATTTTTACTTTTTATATGTATTTAATACAATAAGTTTTACTACTAAAATTAAAAATTCAGTGAATTTTAAAATCCAACGCAAATTGAAAATGTAAAGAATTTCACAAAAATTCAAATCCAATCAATTTCAATGAAAATTCCCATTCAATTAATTTCAATGAAAATTCAAAATTTAATAAACTTCATTGAAAATTCAAAATTTAATTAAGTTTATTTCAATTTAAACAGCTCGGGGGAATAAACATATTTTACTCAATTCTTTCACCCGATCTCAATCGCGAAATTAAAGTTAATGATCTAAAAATAAACACCCGTCAGAAGGGGCGGAAATAAGAAATCTGTTTATTGGGAGAGCATCAAATTGTATTCGCACAGATCTTGCATGATAAAAAACATCTCAGAAAACAGAAGGTAGAAACATCTCACCCGTCAGACTCTTTCAAATTTCCTCCAATTTTCGTGGGTATTTTAGTCATATATCGACCGTGCTCTTTTTTACTTATTCTAAATGCTATAAAGAAATGACAGGATTCCCTTAAAATCTTTGATGTTTATTTCTTCGTTTGTTTTCGGAAGTGCGAATAAAAAATCATTTTCTTCGATTTTCGGATAAGAGCGCACTAGCTGTCAAAGGGAGTAAAAAACCTCCCTTTTCCCGAAATACACGAAGCAATACTTTCAACTCGATGCAACTCAACGTGCGAGAAATCTCCGACGTTCAAAGATTTTTGCAAAATCTAGAAAATGACTTGCATAACTGGAGCAGGGAGTAAGTGAGAATGTTTTTTAGAAAGTAGAGCGTGGGCAACAGAGACAATGCTATGTTAATGGAATCACATCCAAAAGATTACAAGAGTATCTTCCGAGCATAAGGATTTCTAGAGTACATATGTCCCCATTAGGGTATAGTAGTACGAATTTTGGAGTGAAAAATAGAAGTATAAAATTCTATCGTGAACCAGACATTCAAGATATTTTATAAGTAAAAATAAAATTGGAAATATATTTTAGCAGCTATATTGTGCTGGGGAAGATTCAAATGGTCCACACATAACAACTGAAATATGTAACGATTATAGTTAACAATTTTAATCACTCAACCCTCCAATTGGTTTCGACGATGTATCTCATCTATGTAGATCTGACCAATTTTGCTAATGATGGGATATTTTGTCATGAAGATATTACCTATTTTTTATGATAACGAGATCAAGATCTGGTCAGTTTTCTTCTGATAACGAGATATCTCGTCCATCAATCTCTGGTCAGTTTTTCTAATGGCAAGATACTTTGTTGAGACAAACACTAGGAGGAGGGTTAAACTTTCATCTAAGCCTTTACATTCTGTGACACATAACTTACCCATGATGGAGTAGAAAAATTAAGTAACATTTTCAAAATCCTCTTTTTAACATGGTAATGGTAATTAATTAACTTCGCACTAGAGCTACACAACGGGCTATTAGCGACGATTCAGGATCAATCTCCAAGGGAAAGATCCAAGGACAATACCACTTAACCCTCTTGCTGCGTAATTTATTTATCAAAATAGGTTCAAAAATTGCGTAATTTTTTTATTTTTTAGAGTTAAAATATACAAAAATTTTTTGTAAAATAGTTTTTTTTTTTTCAATATAAAATTAGATCATAAAAAAAGGTTGTCGGAATATTGAAATTGGAAGAATAATCATATAAAAGCAAAATTTTGAAAATTAATCTTGGTTAAATTATGATTTATTTATGAAATACAAAGGTAAAACGTATATACTAATGAAAATATGCAAAATACTTACAAAACATTTATTAGAAATGAAGAATTATTAGAAATCACTATCCGCAGAGGAATCCGAGAAATTCTCATCAGTTTCGCTATAACTATCTTCAATATACTTGATATCAGAGTCAGAACTGCTATCAGTGTCGGAAATATTGTCAGGAATGTAGGTTCTATCACTCGCGAAACGCTTCCTGCCAGATATCTTTGAGCTTTGAAAAGAGCGCGCAAAATGCTGCAAAAAATGCTTGTATATTTCGCAGAAATGTGGACATCTAAAGCCATCTGTTAACCCAGATTTGAATAAACAATTAAACATCACAGAAAAGCCAAAATGAAACCATGAACGGGAAAGAGCGGGTTGCACAGTTAAATAGACGGCAAAAATGCATCCCCGCGGAAATCGCGGGCTGCGCAAATTTTGCTACTTCTACGTTGCCCGCGGAAATCGCGGGATGCGCAGCGAGAGGGTTAATTTTGAACCCTGTTGGATGACGAGGTCAACACCTGAGCTGGCACCCCACTCTGCAAACTTCCACACCACGCCAACGTGAAGATGTTTGAGGCCACGATATATTTAACGTGCACCAACCCCAATGTACACGGAGGTCTATGGTTGGATGGTTGGACCTAGTTTCGAAATCGCAACCCACCGATTGCTAATCCGTTACTTTTCCAACCGCAGCCTTTTTAACGTGAGCAAGCTTTGAGATTTTCAATGTTCAATTGTTTGTGAAATAATGTTGTTTTTAAAGAAGTAAAGCTCTAATAACTAAATTTGAAAGTTTAAGCCTTGAGAATCTACGTGTTAAGGTATTTATTGATTTATAAATTTTCCGTAGTACCTATCGTTGATTTACAAGTGGGAAGGGAAAGGGAATTTCAATTAACGTCACACTGGAGCAACACAATGGGCTATTGGTGACGGTCCGGGATCAATCCCAAAGGGAAAGATCCGAGGACAACACCACGTAATTTTGAACCACGGTCAGATGACGAGGCAACACCTGAGCTGGCACCCCACTCTCCAAACTTCCACACCACGCCAACGTGAGGACATTTGAGGCCACGACAGATTTAACGTGCACCAGCCCCCTTTGTACACGGCGGTGTTTGGCTGGATTTGAACTCGCAACCCTTCGGTTGCTAGTCCGTTGCTCTTCCAACCGGGCCACCGCGGCCCTAATTTACAAGTGAAACACACCAAAGGTATTGGTATTTTTGGTATTTTTTCAATTAACGTCACACTGGAGCAACGCAACGGGATAGTGGCGACGGTCCGGGATCAAACCCGAAGGGACAGATCGTGGATAATATCACGTAATTTTGAACCACGGTCAGATCACGAGGCAACACCTGAGCTGGCACCCCACTCTCCAAACTTGAAACACACCAAAGAAAGAAATATAATTCTGATGAAACGAGGGGAATTCTAATTTTCAAGCAATGCGAAAATTGTAACTTTACCATTTTAACAATTATTTCGTACTTATTAATTCATGCGTACTCAATTTATCAATTATTTAGAGAAGAGTGCTTTCATTATGGTTGTTTTGCTATATAGCAACTTAATAGAATTATAAATGCACAGTATCGGAATAAAACGATCCAACCCACCTTATTTCGAGCACTATTCATAGTAGAGCAAATTCAAAGATTGCATTCGGCTGAGAATAACGTCTTCTTTAAATTCATATGCATAAAATTTGCATAAGGGACCGTCTTCATATTAATTTAAGCACCAACTTCATGATTTCAAATAGCAACCCCCTATTTTGATGCCTTAATCAAAATTTTCATCGTCAAAATAGTCTAAACCTGAAATTTCATGAATCTGCTGCAGGTACACTGAAGTGCCAAAAGTCATGGAATACCTCCTAATATCGTATGGGACCTCCTTTTGCCCGGCGAAGTGTAGCAACTTGACGTGGCATTGACTCAACAAGTCGTCGAAAGTCTCCTGAAGAAATATTCAGCCATGCTGCCTCTACAGCCGTCCATAGCTGCGAAAGTGTTGCCGGTGCAGGATTTTGTGCACGAAATAACCTATCGATCATGTCCCATATATGTTCAATGGGATTCATGTCTGGTGATCTAAGTGGCCAAATCATTCGCTGGAATTGTCCAGAATGTTCCTCAAACCAATCGAGAACGATTTTGGCCCGGTGACATGGCGCATTGTCATCCTGGAAAATTCCATCGTTGTTTGGGTACATGAAGTCATGAATGGTTGCAAATGGTCTCTCCAAGTAGCTGAACAACCATTTCCAGTCAATGATTGGTTCAGTTTGACCAGAGGACCCAGTCCATACCATATAAAAACAGCCCACACTATTATGGAGCCACCACCAGCTTGCACAGTGCCTTGTTGACAGCTTTGGTCCATGGCCTCGTGAGGTCTGCGCCACACTCGAACCCACCCATCAGCTCTTAACAACTGGAATTGTGACTCATCTGACCAAACAACGTTTTTCCAGTCATCTAGGGTCAAACCGATATGTTCACGAACCCAGCAGAGGCGCTGCAGCCGATGGCGTGTTGTTAGTAAGGGCACTCGAGTCGGTCTTCTGCTGCCATATCCCATCAACGCCAAATTTCGCTGCCCTGTCCTCACGGACACGTCTGTCGTACGTCCCACATTGATTGTTGCTGTTATTTGATGCAGTGTTGCTTGTCTGTTAACACTGACTACTCTACGCACACGTCGCTGGTCTCAGTCATTAAGTAGACGCGGTCGGCCACTTCGTTGTCCATGGTGGGAGGTAATGCCTGAAATCATATTTTCTCGGCACACTCTTGACACTGTGGATCGAGGAATGTTGAATTCCCTAACAATTTCCGAAATGGAATGCTCCATGCGTCTAGCTCCGACTAGCATTCCGCGTTCAAATTCTGTTAATTCCCGTCGTGCGACCATAATCACGTCAGAAAACTTTTCACATGAATCACTTGAGTACAAATGAAAGCCCTGACAATGCACTGCCCATTTATACATTTCTTACGCGATGCTACTGCCATCTGCATATTTGCATATTGCTATCCCATGACTTTTGGTGCTTCAGTGTATATCTGGAGATATTCAATGGTAAAGTTTTTGTCCTTTTTAGGGATCATTTCCACATTGAAATTCGCTAATCGTTGATCGCGATTATTCGTCGTTAATCAGCAATTGTTCATTTGATGCTTGATTGAAAGAAGTCTTCAAAAGAACCTTAGATGAAAGGTTCATTCTTTTCATATTCCTTTTCACATACCAAATATTCTGAGATTTACTGTTATTCAAACAGCAGTTTAAACAACGGTGTTTTCACAATATAGCAGTTAGCAACTGTTATCGAAAATATTAACAGCTACCTGCAACTGTTATTGCAAAAGCAGTAAAGCAAATTAAGTTTAGAGTGCATAACAGTTAAAATTAACTGTTTATGTTGATTTCTATGTAAATTACAATTGTTATGTTTAATTGTTAGCTATTTGTGTCACTTGCTAATAACAAAACTGCTAATATTAACAGCTATTAGTATCTGTTATCGCAACAGCAATAACAGTTAACACGGTTATTGTTAAAGGATTTTTTAACTTTTCTATGCCCCCCTAAAATCACTGTGGTGACGAAAATTTAAGTGTAGGGCAAAAACTATGAGAAGGAAAGAGGGGAAATTTTGTATTGTTATATTAAAAGCCCTGATTTGATTTCTATCAAAAACCCCATATGTTCCTATTCATAATTTTTTCGAATATTTATTTAATAATTAATATTACAAACTAAAAACTATTTAAAAATAAACCATTAGATAAATTTTGTTTGGGTTGTTTAAAAGTAATATGGTAAAAAATTTCAGAACTATAGGAATAGTATTTAGGATGATATGAATAAAAGTCTGGGAAACTGATTTAACATTAGGAGCTCCAAACTTTCTGTACTCATAATTCCGAAACGGCATGTCTGAAGGACATGAAACTTGGTATCTGAAATTAAATTTTAAAAAAGATTCGATACTTGGTGTCAAATTAGGGAGTTGCTATTGAAAATTATGAAGTTGACGCTTAATTTAACATGAAGCGGGCCCCTTATGCAAATTTAACGCTTACGAATTTATAGAAGACGTTATTCCCTGTAGAAGGCCATCTTTTAAGTTGCTCTATTGTTAAAATTACTCGAATGTGCTTTTCAAGAAGAAATCTAACCTTCATGTAAAGAAAGAATTACTTAATGGACATCACCAGGTTTGAAGATCACGTTTCTCTCTCTCTCTCTCTGATCTAAAAAAACTCAAATTTAAAAATTCTGACTTAATGTGTTTCACTTCTAAACTGACGATATCAAAGTGAAATCCTTTAATTTTAACTCTACCTTTAAAATTATTTTCGTTTTACTTTTCAATTATCTTTAGTCTCTAAGGAAATCAGATACCTTGGAAATCAAAGGAGTATTCTTAATGCCGTGACTACTTATAATACTAGTGCAAGAGATATTGAAGAACATTAACTCGTGTATATGGATTCAGAGAACGCAGAATTTAAGCAATTAGAATAAATAAAAACATAACTCCAATAATTGAAGAAAGCTCCATGGGTGACGAAATTTTGCACAATTCTCAAAAGCTTTATATCACATATTGATCAGCAACATCGTTTGTGACTGCACTGAACAACATATATAAAACATTTTTTCATATCACTTATTTTATTTCTTGTTGCTTTGTTTCGTCTGTATCTCTAAAATTATTCTGTAAAAGGGGAGACTTAAATCACATAATTAACAAATGCTTAACTATTATTGGGTGATAGTTAAAATTAGTTTATAGCAGAATTAATAAAAGCAGTTACATAGTTTAAACTATTTGTGTTGAAATTAAAATTCCATTACTCTAAAATACCTTCTGGATCAATTAGAAGCAGACTCGAAATTACAAAGATATTACAGTGTTTAATCAGGCTGGAAATTGCATATGCTTTCAGAAATTACTGGAAGTAAGGCGACTTAGTAACCGAGTCTGATATTTGTTGAAGATTATTATGTAAATCCAATTGAGCATTAAAGTTACTTTAATCTGTTTTACAGAGCTTCTTTAACGGTGTATGACATTAGATGACGCCATGAAATAATTATAATTAATGTAATACTCTTATAGTTGTGAATTTGCTATGTAGGTCTAAAGCACCACGCATCTGTTATATACGAAGCGCAAGTTCAAAGTTGTGTTGAATACATCGATGTTCTCTTGTTAAGTATAATATGCTTTATAATCTCTGCTGAAAATTGGGATTTAAGTGAATAAAATATAACAGTATTCTGTGATAATGTATTGAGTTGCATAGGTAGAAAATACTTGCCTAGATCAACATAAAGGATATCCTGAGGAGATTCTTTAGTTAATTGGGAAATACCATCATAAAAATCTCTTACGTTGATATTTTTATGTTGTTAGTGATATCCAGGTATCAACTATCATAAAACCATACAAAACATTAATTTTTCTGTAACTAGTTTTTCGAAGAATAGGAAAAATTTCACGAGGGAAATTAATATTTTACTACTTATTTGCGAAATAGTTGTCCTTATTTGGGTTAGCGTCCACAAAAACCCTTGAAGATATTCTTTACATTGATTGGGAATAATAACATACAGAATCTCTTATGTTGAGATTCTTTACGAAAGATGCGACCGTACAAATATTTTTATCAACTCTCCGCATGCGTGTATCTGGCCGTGGACGCGTTGACAAAATTTAAAGAATAAATAATTTTTCAAACACAAAATTTTAATCAAAAATGGGTTGCATTTATGCGCCTTCATAAAAAGTATTTTCAAAAGTAACAAAATGTAGAGTTATTTCGCAAGTAGTTAAGTTTAAATAATTTGCACTGCCAGGTTTTATATATTTTTTGTTTCATTCTGTTCTCGTTGGAAAGTGTTTGACTTAACTTCTCTACTAAAGATTTTTAATGTTTCCCGAAAATATTAATTTAAAGAGAAATGTGAAGCTTTTCCTTAATCACCGCAATCCAAGATTCGGAAAAGTTACAGAAAATGTATTTAATCTTAAAATTATAAAGTTCCAAGATTAATCAAACTTATAGGTAAATGAGTGAAAACGTAACTCATGCCGCATTTCTGGAATGAACTCCAATTCATCATCGCGTTTTTGATTAAATTGAAGGCCAAAAATATCCTGAATATAAGGATATCCTTGACTCTCGGTGATTACAAGCAGCAGCAAATATATCTGTCCCCAAACTTTTACAATTTGGATTTGACTGGTAAAAAACTAAAAATAATAATCAAAGCTCACAAAATTATGTACACCTTTAACATGCTGCAAAACCTTTTTACACAAACTTATATTATTTCTTCTACCGATACCAAAATGCACTTTATTACGAGACCTATATTTAGTAACATAAGGAAATATAAATGCTACATGTCTAAAAGTGATTCGTAAAGACAAGTATCTAATTTTCAAGGATGCCAGTCATGAATTCACTTAAAAAGTAGCAATCTATATGCATAATTGACTAACATACGGGGACCGCTGTAGCCCGGTTGGAAGAATAGCGGATTAGAAATCGAATCGGTGCGAGTTTGAAATTCGTTTCAACCCAAGACCAGCGTGAACGTGGGGACTCGTGCCCTTTAAATCTGTCGTAGCTTGAATGTTCTCACATTGGCGTGGTGTGGAAGTTTGGAGAGTGGGGTGCCAGCTCAGGTGTTGACCTCGTTATCTGACTGTGGTTCAAAATTATGAGGTGCTGTCCTAGGATCTTTCCCTTCCGGACTGATCCCAATAGCCCGTTGTGTTGCTCCAGTGCGACGTTAATTCAACTACCTACCTAACTACCTACACTAACGTACAGTGTGTTTTTTGCCACGCATTTCATTGGAAGCAAGAATTACCACCAGAAAAGTAAGCTAAATACTGTTATATATTTTAGGATAAATTTATTTCATTTACAGGTATGAAATCCATTTATGTGAATGTGGATACTATATTCATTATAAATGGATTGAATGTTGTATATCGATGCTAATATTCATGCGACTTAAATAAGGGATGAAATTAATAACGACACTTCTAACCAATCAATGGATATAGAGCAATTCAAAAACTTGAGTCTGCGCTCAAGCTGCTTGTGTCTGCCAATGGACATATCCAATGAAAGTTGACATACAATAAATATTTGTCCGCGTTTGTAATTTATAGTGTTAACAGCCTGATTATTACACTGTCTTCTCTAAATTAAGAGAAAATCGAAGTATGCAAGAACTTTGTCATTATTTTAACTATTCCTGAAATACTCGTAGCAGGTGATACAACAGCAATGTATGATATGTAAATGTTAGCATAAGTAGCAATTTTACGAATGCCTCCTCTTCTATGCAAATGTTGTCTCAATGACATGAACAAATATGATTTTGAGCTTGGTATTTTGTTACGCGAGATTTCGACGTTATGTTGAAGTACTTCAGTTTGAAAATTGAATTATAATCAATTTTACACACATTTATTCACAACATTTTTTATATAGGACAGTTTTAAATTATTAGAAACTCCACTAAAACGTGAAAAAGTCATTATTCGACGTAATCTAGACCGAGCAAAATTAAATTACATTAAAATACTACTCTATTGCATTGGACCTAAATTTTAAGAAAGAATCACCGTTGTCTTAAGTAAAATATTTTCTAAAATAATAAATTTGTCGAAATTATGATTATGATTCTTTATGCTATGAGTATTAAGGAATCCGATGCAATGTCACCTTAAATATATTCAGTTGTATCTATTTAATAAACCTTAGTATACAAAATATTAAAAATAAAACAGAAAATATGTTTCTTCAAATGTTTTACAACTTTCAAATAAAATTTGCTTCCTAACTTTCACAACTGTACAAAACACAGATACCTAATCTAAATATCGGTGGGTAGGTTAGGCAGTTGAATTCACGTCGCACTGAGCAACAAAAGGGACTACTAATTAAATCTCGGAAAAAATTCTGCTTGTACCTTATAAAAATAATTCAATCCCAAAAGAAAATACAAGATTGTACTTACCACATAACATACAAAACATTAAAAAGTACAACTACAAACGTAACCCTATAAGTGGTTTCGACGAGATATCTCGTCCATCAAGATCTCACCAATTTCGCTAATGACTAGATATCTCGTCATCAAGATATTGCCTATTTTTTGATGATGACGAAATCAAGATCTGGTCAGTTTTCTTCTAAGGACGAGACCATCTCGTCCATCAAGATCTGGTCAGTTTTGTTAATGACAAGATACCTCGTCGAGAAAATCACCAGGAAGGCTACTATTCTTTATGAAAATATGTCAGTTTGCATAAAGCTGTATTTAGAAAAATATTAAATTGTAGGAATCTCAATATTCAACACATTTGACATACAAGATAAAAACCAAGAAATACATCTCAAACAAGCAAACACCATATGTAACAAAATAAATATTTTAAGAAATGCGTGGTGTTGCGATCCGATGCATATCAATTCCCAAAGAACTAAAAGTAAAGTGAATTTTACTCGATAAAGTATTTTTGAGGACATCAATAAGATTGAAAAATAGATTTCCGGGCGCAAACGTGATAAACGTAGACTGTGGCTTCATATAAATTCTTAAAAGGCATTCCTTGCGTACAAAAATGTTAGTCCACATGTTTTCAAAACCGTATTGTTCAAAATTTTTAGGTCAGAATATTTCAAATTGTGTCGTGGCTCCCACTGGAGCCGCGGCCTTCCGTAAAGGGGTGCCGGACAGCCGGACTGGCTGCCGGACCAGGGAAGTGTCAGACTTCTCTGATGACCACTGTGTTTCGAGGATGATTTCAGGCGTTTCAAGATATAAAGTAAAATAAATCATAAATATTTTGCTGTTGAGATTATTTTTATAAAAAGCTGTGTATTTGGTTACAAAACTACTGCCGTTGGATGAGAACACTGTATGCGAATAACTGTAGCGTCATCCTGAAAAATTAATGCCAGGTGCATTCCTCCCTGGATGTATTTCTCTTTTCTGTGTCAGTAAAACTTTCATTGTGTGTGTCTATTACTTGATGTTGTATGTCTTGTGTCTGGCGCAGCATGGCCAGATATGGCCCTTGCACCATAAAACTCTCAAATCAACCAACCAACTTGAAAAATTAAAAACGACTTGAGCTGAAAGAGGTTGGTTGGTAAAGTTTTATGACGCATGATCCATACCTGGTCAAGCTGCGCCAAACACAAAGCAGATTATGTCGAATAAAGCACACACACAAACAAGGAAAAATTTATGGACACAGAAGATACAAATACACTCAGAACTCACTCAGATTGAACTACAGGAATTGAACCTGAGCGCAGTGGGTCTTTCCTTGGTCTGGTGGGTTAAATCCACAATGCCGCAGCGAGCTGACAGATGAAATATGCATAGTGCTGTATTGCTTTTACCCCATAACACACTTAATGACTAAATGACTCTTTGGTTGTACCGCGTTTCACACTCCTAACCCTCAGTTTGCTAATCCGCTATACTGCCGACCGGGCTACCACGGCTCTCATTTCCATGAAGAATCACACCTTCTAACCCTCTTCCACAGTGACGCCTAGCGTCACTGTGGAAGAGGGTTAGAGGGTGTGTCCGTGGTAGCTGGTTGATATGATTCCTTAACTCCAAGTGATCTCCAACAAAAAATGGACGATGTTTTACTTCATATACATGTAGCTATCGCTTGATGAACCTGAAAAATTTATTTGAGAAAACAGTGATCCAATCAAATCCTAATCGATTTTTCTCAAAAAATCTAACGAGACTTTTGCTATAAAAATATAAAACCCAACACATCGCTTTTCTGGTTCAGTAAACGATAAGAGGTTGCTTGCTCGATATGCTGTCAAAGTTTCAAGTCAATCAATCGTATGGTTTTATAGATAACATGCCAACCTCTCGCAAAAAAGTTGTTCCCAGAAAAACTCGTTTAATTATTCACTAGTTAACCGAAGCCATATTTAGTACTTATAGTATTTTCCTGTTAATCTGCTATACCAGTGCCATACAATTTCGTAGATAACTTTAGATAGCTGTAAGGAAGTATATGATCATTTAGTCGCCATCTTTTGATAGCAAATCGTTGTAAATCGGCTTTATAGAATTTGTATCTATGAAGTGGCGAATCTTTATGAATGGCTTACGACTGGGTCAATTTTACGAATTTTGACGTGAAATTTAGCACGCATGTTCTTAAGACCCTAAAGAATAAAATTGAGTTTAAAAAAATGCAAAAACGACCAAAGAAAATAAAATCACCTTTAAAATTCGGTATGAGTTTGGGCGCAAATCATCTCCTACTTTATTCATTAACCCACCAAGTGGTTTCGATGAGATATCTCGTCCATCAAGATCTGACTAATTTTGCCAATGACGAGTTATCTCGTTATCAAGATATTTCCTAACTTTTGATGATGACGAGATCAAGATCCGGACAGTTTTCTTCTAATAACGTAGTATTTCGTCCATCAAGGTCTGATCAGTTTTGCTAATAACGAGATACCTCGTCGAGACAACCACCAGGAGGGTTAAACAATAGTTTTTAAATGGAATGAATAACGGCTTTTGTTCGAAAAATGGTGGTGCTGAAATAAAAGTTAAGCACATTTCCTTCTCTCTATATTGTTCTAAAATTAACAAGCAACAGTAGAAGACATCATGAGACAAAAGAACTGGATCAAAATTTTCTTATCATCCATCTGCTTATTTTTCTCTTCTTTGTTCTATAAATAATATTTTAAACAGGACAAAGGGGGGACATATGTTTTCACTAAACATCCCGGAACTAAAAGAGAAACGCATAAAATGATGCGGAAATTAAAACGCCTAACTATAGGAAGATGGATAACAACCAAGCAGGTATTCCTTTTCGTTTGGACTGTGACTATTCGTATGATATATGTATTTTACGTCGGTCACAGTTATGAATAATTTGAAATTAGTAAAAAAAATTATTTATAAAATGAATGGATCCATAATTAACAACAAAAATCCAGATTTATTCAATTCAATTCAAAATAAATATGTAAAAATAGCAATGATTACTTTTCTGTCTTCAATGGTGTTGAATACTCTCCAAAGCAATTGCTGTTTACTTTGCACAGAGAAACGTTTTTCATTGCTCCTATCCTATATAATAATTACAAAGGAAATCTCAAAAAGATTGATGCATATTAATAATTTCATTGAGATTAGAAAAAAACTTCAAAATTAGTCTTAACTAAAAAATAGAAAAAAAGTTAATTTTTGAATTTCAGTGACCCAATAATTCACTTTCTACTTAACAATTGAATTATTTAGTATTGTAAATGATAGGATACACAGACCTGAGGAGTATCTAATAATTTTAACCCTCTGAGTGGCTCACACGCATAATTCCACCTTGCAACCTGTAGCTTTCCCAGCATGACATCTAATCAATTTTGACCTCCTTGACCAATAGTCTTCTATAGGATTCTATTCTATGGAAATAAGTGATAAAAGATTTCAAAAGCATTTTATTCTTCGTAATGGGCCAATAGAATCGTTCCAAAGAATTATATTCTAAGGAAAGGGCCAGTAGTCTTTCAAAGGAATCCATTCTAAGGGAAGAACCAATAGAATATTTTTTAAAGATTCTATTCCAAGAAAAGGAACAATAGAATCGTTCCAAAAGATATTCTAAGGAAAAGAGAAATAGACTATTTCGAAAAGGATTGTATTCTACAGAATGGGCCAATAGAATCGTTCCAAATAATTATATTCTAAGCAAAAGATCAATAAAATATTTCTAAAGGATGGAAGAATTCATGGATGATTCCTTAGAAGGATCCGGCTATTCAGTCATTAAATGTTCTGTGAGGTACAAACAACACTACGCTACTCACAAATCTCGGCATTAATTCTTCATTTGTTTTATTATTGTTCTATCAGTTTCGGTTAATGCCACTAAAGGCAACATAGATAAACGTCCAAAACAATTAAATCATAATTTTCAATGAATTTTAAACTCCAACAAAGCTTTCCAAATATTGTTATCAATGTCATATCCACACATGCACCTAACAGGTTCAAACCCTGATCAACTTCCAACACCATTGTATCTCTATCACTTAATAGGTTATTGCTGTTTAAGGTCGCATAAATAAGGACGTTTATTTTTCAGTTTCTGCAGTTTTCAATAATTAACTCTTTAACCCTCCCAGTTGTTTTGGACGAGATATCTTGTCGATATTTTTTATCCGTTTAGTTTAATTAATGACATTAGAGGCAAGGTAAACGTACAAAACACTTAAATCGTAATTTTCAATGAATTTTAAACTCCAACAAAGCTTTCCAAATATTGTTAGCAATGTCATATCGACACATGTACATAACAAGTTTACGTTTTTCAAACCCTGACTAACTTCCAACATCATTCCATCTCTATATCATTTAATCACTTATTGCTGTCTAAGATCGCATAAATAAAGAAGTTTGTTTTCAGTTTCTGCTGTTTTCAATTATTTACGCTCTAACCCTCCAAGTAGTTTCAACGAGATATCGCATCCATCAAGATCTGGTCAGTTTTGTTAATGAGACGAGATACCTCGTCGAGAACCAGAAGGAGGATTAACACTATGTTCCCCAAAACCCTTTAATGCAAGAAATCTGGAAAACTCAGCTAATGATCTTCGAATAGCTAAATATAAGTAATTATTCTGAGAAGATATTTTTGTACTGCTTTATTTTCTTTAAACCTCTAAGTGGTTTGGACGAGATATCTCGTCCAACAAGATCTGACCGATTTCTCCAATGACAAGTTATCTTGCTATCAAGATAATTTTCGATTTTTTGATGATCCGTTCTTTTGATGATCAAGATCTGATCAGTTTTCATGTAATTAAGAGAGACGACGAGATCTTGATGAACGAGATATCTTGTTCATCACGATTGGTTCAGTTTTGCTATTGACGAGATACCTCGTCGAGACAACCACCAGGAGTGCTAAGTCCTTCAAAAAATAATTTAGTAGCGCACTTTCGATTACTACTTTCGATAATGCATAAACTTGAGGGCATCAGTGAAAGTTTATGCGTCTTTTTTAAAAGAATTCTCCTATTTCATGAAACATAAAGTAGCCTTTTCAAATATATAGCTTTGCAATACTTATACAAAATGCCATAAAGTCGGAGAATACAGCTTCTACATCCATAATAACAGTCCGCGAGAGCCACACTTAAGATATTTCTCAATTTCGAAGGTAATCGTAAACAGGTGTTGCAACAATATACTCCATTTCATATATTAGACTCCGTTATTAAGTACATATAAATTAAATATAAATAAATATAGTTTAAAAAAGTATTCATAAATTTCATTTTTTACCTTAAAGTAACTGAAAACTTGTGACTTTATCAAATATGTAATTAAATAAATTAATGTATGTCGAATTTTTGATATCATTTAAAAACACCAAGTTCTTTTCTTAAAATAATGAATTAAATCGGAGTTAATAATATTCAATTCTATTCCAAACCTTTAGAAACTTGAATGTAGTACTCTAGTTTAACCCTTTGGGGTTCACACGCATAATTCCACCTAGCAGGCTGCAGTCTTCTCTGCATGACCCCTTACTAATTATGGGGGCCGTCGTGGCTCAGGGGGTATGCCCATTATGCTAGCAACCTGCGAGTTGTAGGTGGAGCAGATTCAATTCCAACCAGGGTATATATTCTTATGTGTTCGTAAAATTTTCCTTGTGTGTGTATGTCCATTACTTGATGTTGTCTGTCTTGTGTTTGGCGCACCATGGCCAAACATAGCCTTTGTACCATAAAATCCAATCCAACCAGCCTAACTAATTTTGACGTTCTTGCCCAATAGAATATTTTCAAGGGATTATATTCTAAGCGGAGAAAATTGTAATAATTTCAAGAGATGTTACCCTAAGGAAAATAAAAATATAGTAATTCCAAAGGCTTCTCTTCTAAAGAAAGGACTGATATCATCTTTTTAAAGGATTCTATTACAAGGAAAAGAGAAACTGAATCTTTCGAAAGGATTCTATTCTAAAGAAAGCATCAATAGAATCTTTCCAAATAATTTGCTTCCAAAGAGAAAGCAATTAAATATTCCCAAGTGATTCTATTCTATGAAAAGGGTTAATTGAATCTTTCTAAATGTTAATAGAATCCATTGACTCTTTCAACCAATAGATGTGGTTATTTAGCCATTAAGTGTGTTGTGGGGTAAAGTAATACTACACTATTCGGAAATCTCGTGGAGCTCATGGGGTTAATAAATATTTAATATCATCACATATCTCGAATATTGCTTGTGAAGTAAATGCTATTTTGATGCCAAGTTTTTTAGTGATAGTAGAACTAAGTCCCATATATTTTTGCAGCAGGAGTCACAAATTCCTATACAAAAATTAAATGTATTTAGCTTTATAGTCTTTATTGCAAAAAGTGACAATGACCCATCATATTTATAGTTTATAATTTATTTGAAGAAGAGTATAGTTCTTTTCTCTAAATGTTATCAATTTATCAACTGATGAATTAGATAAATTTTGATTTTTCAATCTGGAATTCTTGAGTAATTTTCTTCAAAAGTTTTCGCGTAATAAAATTAACGACAATAAACAAAAATATTGGACAAGTACTGCAATCACAAACTTTTGAGAAATAATTTTCAATTTCGTGATGAAAAAAGTTCATCCAAAATTGCGCGTAAAGGAAAAAGTATTCCTTGTGAACTAAACGATTGAAGTCAACCAAGAAATAACTAGAGAAAAGTTCCAAAGTTAATATCGATTGTACGACTCCGTAAAATACAATTAAAACCAAGTGGCATTTGCCAATTGACTTGATTTTACTTCTCTTTTACTTTGATAGATTAGTAGCAGACTAACCATTCTAATTAACAAATAATGCTCAAGCCCCAAACTCTCCCTCCTTTACTCATTATAATTCACATCAAGCTAATTTCCCCCCAAATCAAAATCGATATATTACTTAATTAAAAATAAAATAAGTTCGTTCTTGAACACGTTCAAACTTTTGTCATCTGCTATTATTCTCAAACTGCAAAGCGAAATTTATTCAGTGGATGTAATTGAGATTAATAAGATAATTAACAACAAAAACCTACTTAAGCGATAATTGAATTTTGCGGATGAAATTTAGGGAGTGAAATCACTCAGCTGTGGTTCATGCAAGTATATAAACATGTTTATTAGAGTTCGCATTGTTGTATTCGAATTAAATTTATTTCTGAAGTATATAAATTATATCTAGCTTAAATATTTATTTCTTTAAACATTGAATATCTTGCGTACACTGTTAATTTATGTATCAAATCAACCATGTTCACCTTTTTTACTTCTTTTGACTAAGTGGGCTCTAAAGTTCTGTAGAACCGAAGAAAGGTTTGCATTTGAATTGGTTGGGTTTTATGACGCAAGGGCCATATTTGGTAAAGCAGCATTTGAATTGATATATATTCCTGAAGTTGAATACATGTAAAAATATATACCTCTATCCCACTCAATCACGAATGAGATGTTTTTCTGTCGATCTAAATGTAGGTGGCGGTAGTGTTTTTGTGGCGGAACGTGCTTCTTGTACGTATTGCTTGTGTCACTTGCCTTGTTTTTCGAATACAATTTCAGCGCGTCGTCACAAGAAATTAATTGATCAACTCAAATTAGATTAAACACCAAGCGTCTCCAAAGAGGGGGAAAACTACATTTCAAGGTTACCTTTTCCAAATGCATCATGAGAGAGCATCTGGGTAACAAGAAGAAACTGTCTGTCTAACACGAGAACTACTTAAGACAGAAAGTCTACGGATGTCTGTTGCCGTAGAAACGAGACAGCCCATTCTATATAAGGTATACTCAAAGCATTTGAGTTCATCACATTGGAGCACATAGACAATTGGCTCTCCAAGGCGTTCTTGAAATAAGATGATGTGCTATTGCAAGAAGCTGCATTAACCTTCCTGGTGGTTGTCTGTACGAGGTATCTCATCATTAGCAAAACTGATCAGATCTTGATGGACCAAATATATTGTCATTAGAAGAAAACTGACCAGATATTAATGGATGGAATATCTCGTCATTCGAGGAAAACTGACCAGATCTTGATCTCGTCATCATCAAAAAATCGACAATATATTGATGACGAGATACCTCGTAATTAGCAAACTCGGTCAGGTCTTTATGGACGAGATATTCAAAACCACTTGGAGGGTTAAAAGAAGAAATCCAAACAAAACGTCAAAAATATTAGACTTGTAAAAAGTTTAAACAATAACATAAACAAGTTCTTAAAAACAAGTCAAGCGATTATACTAAGACAAAACCAGAAGATGAATAGTAAACAATTCGCAGCCCCCACCAAGCCATTCACCGCTCAAACCTCTTCCAAACTCAAATGTACCATTTTCCGTCTATATCCTTTCTTTACCCTGAAAATCCCTCTGAAAGGATATAAACTGTTAGGTTGTTTTTCTTATGGTGCAAGGGACAGGCCGGGCCAAGCTGTACAAAGTAATACTTTTCGGTCATGTATATGAGAATGCATCCACACAAGGAAAGTTTTTACTGACACAAGAAGTGAGAACACAGTTTTCAGGAACCGCATCTGCGTCGTCTACAACTCCAGTACTGATAACTCAGTGGGCAAATCCAATGAGTCACGGTGAACCGGAATAGGCAATAAGACCTCAAGCAAAACAAATGCAATGTGTCCTCCTATTGCTATTACTCAATTCAAGAGGAATTGGAATATTAAGAGACATTTACAATCAAAGCAAACCTGGATAAAAACTTGCTTGTTCACTACAAGGGTGTTTAAAATCTTGTACAAATTTAAAACTCTGAGGGTCATGAAATTTCCAAGTAGTGTAGTATGACTTTTATCCCACAACACACTTTACGACTAAATAACCACGTATATCGGTTGAGAGAATCCATAGACTTTTTTTCAACCAATCGTTGTGATTAGAATAGTTCCCAATGAAAGAACGAGTCTATTGCTCCTTTCCTTACAATAGAATCTTTTGGAACGATTCTATTGCTCCCTTAGAATAGTCTTTTCGAAAGATTGTACTGCTCTTTTTCTAAAAGTAGAATCCTTTGGAAAGATTCTGTTACTCCTTTCTTGGAATGGAATCCTTTTGAAAGATTCTATTGGTCAAGAAGATCAAAATTCGTTAGACGGCATGCAGGGGAGATGCAGATTGCATGGTGGAATAATACGTGCGAATCTCAGAGGGTGAGGAGAGTTAGGAAGCACAAAATTAAACTGCATTCACATAGAGATGTTTATCCGCAAAAGCACCCTAACTTGCTAGATGGTACACTAAAGCTGTGGTCAAATAGGAAGCTCAAGGTGCGAAGTGACAAGCATAGACTAATCAGATCGTTTTCAACGCTCGCGCCGGCACCTCTGATTGATCTGCTTTCGATTCCTATTTGATCATGGCTTAAAGTGCAGAAATGAAAGACAGCAAGTATGTGAATAAAACTTTTCATGACCCCTAATTTGACCAATTTGACAGTATTTGTACATTTACAGTTTCACTGTAGGTGCGCAGAAATTTGGCCGCCACGTCTGACCAGAGGAAGACATCAATGCATTTATAGATCGGGTAATCGTGGAGGGCAAGTGTGCGATAAATGCACCCCGGCCCATCCTGCGAGTCACAAAAGTACCCTTTCAAGCCCCTCGATATACATCCCTTTTGAATACTTTAATTTTTTTACCTTCCTTTAACCCTCTGAGGGGTTCACATACATAATTCCACCTTGCAACCTGCAAATTTTCCCCTACATGATTTTAACAAATTTTGACCTTCTTCAATAATAGAAACATTTCAAAGGATTCTATTCTAAAGAAAAGAGCAATAGAATCTTTCCAAATGATTCTATTCTAAGTGTAAAAGAACAATAGAATATGTTCTACAGAATGGGTCAATAAAACGAGCCAAAGAATAATATTACAAGGAAAGGACCAATAGGATCTTTCTATAGGTTAAAAGAATTCATGGAATATTTAAGCATATTGTTGGGTAAAAGTAATACTATACTACGTTTAACCCAATCATCGAATATGATAAATTATTGTCTCTGGATCTTTTCAAAGGAATTGATATTTTAATAACTATTCTTTTTAGCTTATTCATGATTATTTTCAGTTGTTAAAGTTCCCCGCTTTAGTAATCAGCGGAAATTATAGCAATTTTGTCTGGATTCACATAATGTATTCTTAATTTAATATTGCGATAGACGATGTTTTGAAAGATATTTAAAAGAGCCTTGAATAGGAATAAATGTGACTCAGATCAATGGATTGGTGTAAATCAGCGACAAAGTATGGAAATGAGAGTGTTATATGCTATTTATTAGTTTGTTCAAATCAAATAACATCGATTACTGTAGAGCGAGAAATCAAATCGATAAGAAAAGAACACATCGTCGGCTTAGAGTAAAAAGTCACTAACTTATAAAAAGAGTTTTTTACTGTACAGCTTTCTAAAGACTAGCTATTAGTCCTCAAGTAAAAGGACATAAGTTATAAGTATATTGGTATTGTTAGTATCGTTTAAACAAATTTTAAAATGACTATGTATTTGTCATCATCATGAAAATAATCATTAAGTGTCTCCGAAAAAATGCCAGTTAATGAGTTTCTGCTCTAAGCCGATGATACTGAGTTTTTAATGTGTACGTAAAAATTATATCCATCCAAACACATGCGTACACATATTGGCAATTCGTGTTTCAAATCTGTACCAAAATTGTTCTCAGTTGTACAAAAATAGGACAGTATTTAAACTGTTCTTGGCACGCTTGAAAAAAATGCGTTAAAAAACTATTGTAATTCTTCTAAAAATGGTCATAGGGACCTTGTAACTAAGGCCAAGTCTTCATTCTGACAACCCGGAATCTTTAAAGACCCTCAAAAAGCAAAACCGCAGCATCAATGTCAAGATCATGCGGGTCATATCTTTCTATCTGTAGGAAAATAAAACATGAAAAATGCGCGTCATGAGGCCAGGCAATCCACAAGAAGGATTTATTTCCGAAAAGTTTTGTATCGTTTCTGGGACATAGGTCATCTTAAAAAGGTCGGTATCGCATGGGAAAAGCGAGTGGCAACTATAGAGGAAATATAAAAGCAGAGTGAGCAATGGTAACCATCTTATGCGCGTAGGATGTGACCAAAACTAGCAGTAACGTGACCCTTATACTACTTTCGCCTGCCGGGCGGACGACCATTCATCATCCGATTGGTCCACGGGACTGGAGAAGAAGCCAATCCATTAACTCATAATCTCTCTCTCTGATTGGTCCACGCGACATAAACTTTGACAATTTCACCACTTTTGTCATGAAATGCGCATTCACATATTTACCCTATACGATGCCAAATCGGTCAAACAAGTCGTTTTTTACAGAGAAGTCACGTGACTACTAGTATACATGTTGGTCACACTTTTGAAAGCTCCTCTCAATAGCAATGCTGAGTCTACTTATATTTTTCACGTTGGCGTGGTGTGGAAGTTTGGAGAGTGGGGTGCCAGCTCAGGTGTTGCCTCGTCATCTGACCATGGTTCAAAATTACGTGGTGTTGTCCTCGGATCTTTCCCTTTGGGATTGATCCCGGACCGTCACCAATAGCCCGTTGTGTTGCTCCAGTGTGACGTTAATTGAAATACCCCCCCACCCCCCTACTTATATTTCACAGTGGTAACTCTAAAATAAGTGAATAAAGTTAAATGACTAAAAGCTTAAGGCATCTTTGTTCAGATCAGGAATTTACAATCGGTAAGAGTTACAGCAGGTCAGTTTGGTAACTTATTGCGTCCGATACTCTTTAAGTTGATCCCTGAAGATATTCTTATCCTTTTTGACACCGTTTCAGCACCTAATAACCAATGCAATTTAGCGATAAGTTTAGTGTTTAATCCTTTCAAACTATCTCATTCGCATCGTCTGCCAATTCTAATCTACTTAATCCTATGCAACTGTGATACTTCTGACACCATGAACAAATTATTGAACGCTGCAAACCACATTTATTTATTCTAATCTATAACAATGTATTTAGCCCTCTAAGTGTCACGATATTTCCAAATAGTATTGCTTTTACCCACAACTCACTTAATGATTATAAACACCTATTTGTTAAAAGAATCCATGGATTCTTTCGACCTTTAGAACTATTGGTACTTTTCTTAGAATATGAATCCTCTGGATATATTCTATTGATCCTTTAATTCGAAAAGAATCCTCTGGAAAGATAATATTGAACATTTTTAGAATATAATCCCTTGGAAGGATTTTGTTAATGCTTTCCTTACAATAGAATCCTTTGGAAAGATTATATTGGTCATTTGCTTAGAATAGAATTCTTTGCAAACATTCTGTTGATCCCTTACTTAGGTAATTGATAATTGAATTAACGTACCAATGGAGCACACAGAAGGTGGTTCAGGATCAATCCTGAAGGGTCCTTTGATTAGAAAAGGATTCCTTAGAAAGATACTGTTGGTCTTTCTTTAGAATAGAATCCTTTGTAAATATTGCATTGGTCATTTGCTTAGAATAGAATTCTTTGTAAATATTTTGTTGATCTCCTTTAATTAGGTAACCTCGCACTGGAGCAACACAACGGATTATTGGCTAAGGTCCGGGATCAATCCAGAAGGGTCCTTTAATTAGAAAAGTATCCTTTGGAAATATACTGTTCAAGATACTGAAAAATACTTTCCTTAGAATAGAATCCTTTGGAAAGGTTCAATTGGTCAATAAGATCAAAACTGGTTAGAAGTCGTGCAGCTTGCATGGTGGAATTATGTGTGTTAACCCTTCAGAGGGTTAAGAGCACAATTCCCACCAGGTAAAAACCTGATAGAGAATGTGAAGTCACAAACTGTTTTAACTCAATTGATGTAAGGGTAAAGGCATTTAAAATGGTAATTAAGAAAACTTAGAAAGCACTTGTCAAACACGATGCAGCACCACCTTAAACTTTTAATTACAGGAATTAAATGCTTCCAGGTAGGATGTAAATTTCCTCGAGAAGGGGGAAGCATTTTTACTGAGTAATTTGTTTTTTGTCTCGAAAGAAACTGGAAAAAGAACAATTTTTTGTCTAAATCAGAGTCGTTACGTAAGAAACAAAACACTGCGTTTTTTGTGGGCATCTTTCTTTAACTGTAACTGAACCGTCGCTTTATATTTGGTTTCCTTAAATGTGAAATATCTTGTTTAAGTCTGCTGAAAAGGAAAATAAAAAAGTGAGTGATGTCCGTAAGCAGAGACGGAATCTTTTTGTTACTGATTAAGTATGATTTAAATTCAGCTGTGTATTATGTGGGTAATTTTTTAACCATTAAAGTTTAAACCTCCTGGTGGTTGTCTCAACAAGGTACCTTGTCAGTGGCAAACCTGAACAGATCTTGATGGACGATATATCTCGTCAAAAGAAAAACTGACCAGATCCCGATCTCGTCATCATCAAAAAATTGACAGTATCTTCATGACAATAGATCTCGTCATTAGCAAAATTAATATGATCTTCGTGGACGAGATATCTCGTCGAAACCACTTGAAGGTTTAACCCTCCTGGTGGTTGTCTCGACGAGGTATCTCTTCATTAGCAAAACTGAACAGATGTTGATGGACGAGATATCTCGCTATTAGAAAAACTAACTGATCTCGATCTCGTCATCAATAAAAATCGGCAACAATCTTCATCATTTGGAATTCAATCGGCATTCTTGATGACGAGATATCTCGCATTAGCAAAATTGGTTGGACCGTGTAGGAGATACCGCGTCGAAACCACTTACAGGGTTAATGAACATTTTTCCCCACATATACATGGACGTCAGTAGCTCGGTTGGAAGGGTAGCGGATTAGCAACGGGTTCGAAACTCGATCCAACAAAAGACTGGCGTGTACGGGAGGGCTGGTGTACGTCAAACCTGTCTCAAATGTCCTCACATTGGCTTGGTGTGGAAGTTTGGTGAGTGGGGTGCCTGATCAGGCGTTGCCTCGTCATCCGCAGGTGGTTCAAAATTACAAGGTGTTGACCTCAGGTCTTTCCCTTCGGGATTGATCCCGGACCGTCGCCAATAGCCCGTCGTGTTGCACCAGTGCGAAGTTAATTCAACTACTCCCATTTTTACATGTACAGTTTTCTACTTGACAGATAATCCATCGTGTGTGTAGAGTTCTATTTCGTGTGTTTTTAATTTTGAAACAATGATGAGTTTGTGTTAAACAATATGTATAAATTAAGGAATAAATCTTAGGGTTTTGAACTAGAATTTAACCGTCGAAAGAATAATGAAAGATTCTATTGGTCAAAACGGTCAAAACTGGTTAGAACTCATGCTGATTAGAGTACAGGTTGTAAAACGGATGTAGTATGTGCTGAACCCATCAGCGGGTTAAGAGATAAATCTTTAGTAATTTAATTTATAAATGTTTTAATGACATCTAAATACTTATTTATCCGATACATTAATTCATCAAACATTTTCAATCTTTTCTTGTACAAATATTCACTCGGGAATTTGTTAAAAGGGGAAAGTAGTTGGAAGAAGCTATTTCTATGGAAATATTTGAAATGCAAAGGAATGATTTGTATAACATTAACATTTTTAAACTGCTTGGAAATTTCAGACATTGAAGATGCAATATATTTTGCGTCTTGTTAATACAAACTATGAAGTATTTTCGTGAGTTCTAAACTGAACATTATTCAAAGTTTAAGCCCGTACTAACATAAAATTATGTATTTACTGTCGTATTCTATCTATAAATATCTTCTGCCCATTTCAGTATTTTCTGTTATTTGTGAAATACATTTTAAGTTTTAAAACGCAAAATGAATGTTATGAGAAATAAAAATTATATAATGTATAATATAATGGTGAATATTTTCAAGAAATCAATAAAAATAAATTAGAAAGAATTATTTCAATCATACTTAAAAAAGCAAATCAGTATTTTTCTATATTCATCAATAATTAATGAACTTCACTAAATGCATAATTGACATATGAGACTCTAATATAAATATATAATGCGATACATAAATAAAGCTGCTAGTTTTACTCGTCTCAAAATTGACAAAATCTCTAATAAACTTGAAACTGAAATCTATTGTATTAATTAGGAAAATAAATATAAAGGAGACACGTAACTATCCTTTGAAGAGTGACCAAATTATTTTGTGCATGTATAACTTCCAACAGAAAAGTTATTCTTTGTTTGGGTTAATTTGTCATAATTGTACATATTGTCATAACATAATCTAAAAACTCATTACAAAGACATACCAATTGTACGCTTTAATGGTAATTATTTATGTTACTGATAAAAAAGTTCTCAAATACATGTTGGATAATACAGCGAATACGCGTTTTTTTAAATAAAATATTTGGAATATTTTTCATAGTTTTTATTATTCACTGTAAAAAAATGCAATAGTTTTCCAAATTAGAGGAGTTTTTATCATTGTTTGTGATAAAAGTGATAAAAGACTAATGTTCACTAGTTTTTCCATAATTTTATTGTGATTTTTACTTTAAAAACCAAAAGGGGAACAAAACAATCCGTAGACTTTGTTTTTCAAGTTTGTTTTACTTCAATGCTTTTAAGAGCATGAATGTTAAAAACTGTAAAGTTTGTAGACTGATCTTAAATAATGGTTTGCTTAATATCACAATTTATTCATTTCCTAAAGCTTAATCAGCTCTAATATTAGTGGAATTTTTCGAATAAACTACTAGTTATACTTTTCATAAATATTCTGTTTAGCTTTATCTTCTATTGAATTCAGTTGAATTAAAGAATATTTTGATTGAAAATATGTTACGTAAATAATATTCTGACTTATAAGTACCAAAAAATATCAATTTTGCTATCCTAATCAGCTAAATTTAAGTTATCTCTTTATGTATTCTAACAAACTTATATTATTCTTAAAAATTCGGTTATATTAACTTCCAAAAATTAAATTACATTTTGTTTGGATTTACAGTGTAGTGTTCTAATAACCAAAAAGTGTACTTTTAATATAAACTATAAATAAAACTAGCTTCTAAAGCTTCCACAGACAATGGAGACAATAATTTAAATTTTTAAAATGTTATGTTTTTACCATCAATTTGTTTATTGTGGAATATTTTATTTTACTCTTTCTCGTATACTTTGTTTCCGATTGCACAAAAATGGTTTTCAAAGAATAGAATTTTAATAAAAAATAACATAATTCGTGTTTATATAAGTTTCTTTAACCCTCCTGGTGGTTGTCTCGAAGACGTATCTCGTCATTAGCAAAACTGATCAGATCTCGATGGACGAGATATCTCGTCATTAGAAAAAATATCAGCAGATCTTGATCTCGTCATCATAAAAAAGTCGATAGCATCTTGATGACGAGATAACTCGTCATTAGCAAAATTGGTCAGATCTTGATGGACGAGATATCTCGTCGAAACCACTTGTAGCGTTAAACAGCTTCCAAAAATATAATTTTAAATAAAACAGGCTTTTCCACAGCTTTGTAAGTATAAGCTTTATTCACTGACAACTAATTATTTAATTAAAGCACTTTTAAAAAGTTTATCTTTCGAAGTCCAAGTTATCATCACTTTAAAATAGTCTCAAAACTGAAGCAACACACGAGCCCATGATTAATCTTATCTTCCTACACTTCCACACCCTTACAAGTCTAATCATTCACTCATACTAAACTATTCTGCCAATTAGAATAACTTGAGTTTATCAAAACATTATCTCTCAATAGAAAATCTCCCCCTTTAATTTCGACAATTTAATCTCTCTTCCAGCACCATAAATATTCATCATTAAACCTTTGAAGGCACTATGCTAAACATATTATTGAAAAAGAAAATTTTTCCTTTCAAATTTTACAAACATTGCGCACTTTTAATTTTTTTGAAAGTTGGACCTTTTATGTCTCACCGCCTATCTAGAGAACTCCCCTAAATCAGAATATAAATGAGCAAATATTTAAATTCTTAGCTGAACTATTTCAAGGAAATGAGACTCAAAACTTCCCACAAATATTTATAGGATTAAAACTGAATAAAATTCCATACACGTGAACGGAATATAATTTCCACTTTTAAAAATCCTAGGGGTCGTCGTGGCTCAATGGGTATGCCCACTGCGCTAGCAACCTTCGAGTTGTAGGCGGTGTAGGTTCGATTCCTGTCAGGTGCATTCCTCCCTGGGTGTATTCTCTCTTCTGTGTCAGTAAAACTTTCATTGTGTGTCTATTATATGGTATTGTATCTGGCGCAGCATGGTCAAATATGGCCCTTGCGCCATAAAACCCCCGAAAACAAACCAAACCTTTAAAAATCCTACTCAAGAATTATTGATACTAGTGTTTCTCAACCACCGGGTCACTGCCCAGAACTGGACCCCGGCATCAATTATACCTAGTCTTGAAAGATCCTACTGAGATTTATTATTTTTGTATCTAAGCATTTCTGCGATTAATCCTCCAAGTGCTTTCGACGAGATATCTCGTCCATCAGGATCTGACAAATTTTGCTACTGACGAGATAACTTGTCATTAAAATATTGCGGATTTCTTTATGATGACGAGATCAAGATCTGGTCAGTTTTCCTCTAATGACCAGATATCTGGTCCATCAAGATCTCGTCACTTTTGGTAATGACGAGACACTTCTTCGAGATAACCACCAAGAGGGTTAAATATTTTTAGTGGAAATATTCTGGGGGAATAATATACTTGAATGTGTCGAAATTCTCAGACCCAAAATGACTAATAAACATCTGTGAAGAAAATGTAGCGACCAACCAGTGAGGAAATATAAAGAAAACTTTTCCACTGAAATTGAAGATCAAGGCATGAAATGATGTATCCAATTCCCAAATCTAATAATACTGAATTCTGTTTCTTCGCAAGTTCTCATTAAAGTGTGTAAGTGCTTGTTTCGAAACCCGAGTGACTTGATTTTTTAAAGTAATAGGTAGGTAGGGGAATTGAATTTACGTCTCACTGGAGCAATGCAACGAGTTATTGGTGACTATGTCCTGGATCAATCCTGATAGAAAATATCCGAGGACAACACCTCGTAATTTTGAGCCACGGTCAGATGACGATTAAATAACTGTTTAATTTTGGTGTTAAATTTCTCGTATTGAAGGTGTTTATGACTAAATATAAATTTTCGGTGATTAGAATGGGATGTGAATACAAATCAGTGCAGTTATTTTGTCTTGAGAAAACTACAACACGCTACAAGATTTCATTAGTACAATGATGAAAATAAAATAATTTGTACTGTTTTTTTTATTGACATATATACCATTCTGATGGCCAAAATATATATTTGGTTGGTTTGTATTGTATTTATATTAAAATTTAAATCTGTAGGCCTATTCTAAAAAATTCACGTCACTCGAGTTTCGAAACAATTACATACTACAATACGAATTTGCGAAGTATTCATCATTATTAGGTTTGAAATCGGATATATCAATTCATGCTTTGATCTTCATTTTCAATGGAAAACTTTTCTTTGTATTTTCTCGCTGATTGGTTACTGACATTTGCTAATAAATAATTTAACAAGTTCGCCTCTGGAAACTACAATAAGCTACAAGATTTCATTAGTCCTATGATTGACAACTAATTTGAAAGAAATTAATACTTGTGTCGGCATGCCACGCCGTATACACATGTGTACCAATTATCTTTATGATTATTCAATAATGTATACTAATGTTAGTTCAATGTAATTAAATTAATGTAAGATAACATAACATAATTTTTTATTGTAAAGATATTTATGAGTAAATCTGTTGAAACCTAGTCTTAATATTATAAAAAACGACACAGGTCGCTGTGTCACAAACGTTTATAACCACTGAATTAGAGAACTTTAAATCAGAATATCAAATGATATAATATTTATTTACTTCGTTTAGGTTATTTCAAGATGTGACACAAAACGTCCCACAACCGCTAAAAGGGTTGAGAACCAAATAAAATTCCGCATCCGTGAACGGAAAGCAAATTTCCACATTTAAAAGTCCCACTCAAAAAATTTTACACCACCACAAAAAACACACCGTCATAAAACAACGAATTTCGAAATGAGAAACATGCAACACCAACTTACCCCGGCGAACACGTGGTCAGAGAAGCCAGCGCGAAGCACATGAGAATCACTTTCAAACCCTCAGATCCTCTCCTCCCGAAAAGAAGCATGCTGTTTTCAATCTTGATTTGCCAATCGGCCTATGGGATGAATGACAACGTTGAATTGCGAACCCTCACATTGTGCCTCCCACTAGTGAGACAGTGAGGCAGGGAATCTTTTCTCCGTCTTTTATGTATGTATATAAATATATCGGAAGAATCCGGATGTTGCGCCTCCCATGCGCGATTCTAAATATCCATCATCGGTGGAGCGCCACTCCGAGTCGGCTTTGAAATTTTTCTACGCAGACGGATTGGGCGCAAGCGCACGGAAGAGGGAAGACCAGTTTGAGTTTGGATTTCGTGTTAGTGTTTCCGAGGGTTTTGTCACTGTTTGGGAATGCGAGGGAAGGGGTGCTGACACCCCAACTGCACCTGGTGAGTTGGGAATGGGTGTTAGGAATTCCTATAGATGGGTAGTTTCTATTTTCATTCAGGTTTCGACATCCGTTGATTAAAAAATGTTTAAAACTTCCATGGGACATTAATAGTAAGTTGTTGCGCATGTTAATAAATTGAACAAAGAATAAGCCAACATAACTAATAAATTTTTTGGGTATGTAGGTAGGTTTAGTAGGCACTGTAGACAGGTACATCTTCCCTTTAACGCTTCCCTATTAATGTCCCATGGAAGTGTTTAATGAGTATAACTAAAAGAAAAACGAAATAAACCATAACTAATAAACTTATTGCAAATATGAGGACCGTCGCCAATAGCCCGTTGTGTTGTTCCAGTGCGACGTTAATTAAATACTTACCTGCAAATATGAGGGTTGGTTTGTTGTTTGGTGGCCGGGATTTTATGGCGTAAGAGCCATGTTTGGCCATGCTGCAACAGACACAAGATACACAACAACACGTAATAGACGTATACACACAATGAAAGTTTTACTGACACAGAAGAGAGAAATACACCCAGGGAAGAATAAATATGAGGGAGAAACGATGTTTGAGATACTTCAAGCTTAGTTTTCGCATTAGTGTTTCCGAAGCTTCTGTCTGTCGTCTCTCGTTGGTGTGGTGGGAAAGTTTGGAAAGTGGGGTGACATCTCCGGGGTGACCTCGGTCATCTGACCATGGTTCAAAATTACGAGGTGTTGTCCTCGAATTTTTCCCTTCTGGATTGATCCCTGACTGTCTCCAATAGCCCTATGCGTTGCTCCGGTGCGACGTTAATTCAAATACCTACCTACGGAGGCTTTTGTTCGGGAATTCGAGGCAAATGGAAATGACACCCCAAAAAGCACCTGGTGGTTTGAATGGGTGAAAGGAATTTCTAGATAGGGAATTTTTATTTTCATTCAGCTTTCGCTATCCATAGGAGACGATGAATGAATGAGAAAATGTTTTAAACTTCCATGAGAATTACTAGTTAGTTTTTGCGTGTTTACAAATTGAACAATGAATGAGCTAACATAACTTATATATTTATTGGGTAAGTAGGTAGGTTGTTGAATTTACGTCTACGGGTATTGGTGACGATCCGGTATTAATTCCGAAGGGAAAGATCAGAAGACAACTCGTAATTTTGTACCACGGCCATATGACGTAAATTTATTGGGAAATAAAAGAAGAAATTATGTTTTGAACTATTAATGGGAGGTAGTTATGCTCCGTTTAACGCTTCGAGTTAAGCTTTCGTCTAAGTGTTTAAAAAGCTTTTACACTGTTTGGGAATGAAAGGCAAGTGGTGATGACACCCCAATAGCACGGAGACGCGGTAGCCCGGTTGGAAGAGTAACGGATTAGCAACCGGAGGGTTGAGTTCGAAACTCGGTCCAACCAAAGACCATCGTGTTAACAGGGGCTAGTGCACGTTAAATCTCTCGTGGCCTCAAATGTCCTCACGTTGGCGTGGTGGGGAAGTTTGGAGAGTTGGCTGCCAGTTCAAGTGTTGTTCTCGTCGTCTGACCGTGGTTCAAAGCGTACGTGGTGTTGTCCGCGGATTTTTCCCTTGGGATTGATCACGGACCGTCGCCAATACCCCCTTATGGTGCTCCACTGCGACGTTAATAAAAATACCTACTTACCTACCCCAACAGCACATGGTGGGTTAGGAATGAGAATGAAAAATTTCTATCTGGGCAATTTTTATTTTCATATTCAAGTTTCGCCATCTCTAGGAGATTATTGAAAGGATGAGAAAATGTTTAGAACTTCCATGAGGACATTAATAGTGTGAATTTATTGCGTATGTTAACTACTTGAGCTATGAATAAACCATCATCTATATAAATAATAATAGCGTGTTTGTACATTGAATATTTTCGATCCATTTCAAGTTTTCTATCCGTTTTGACTCTTCTTATGCAAAATCCGTCTCTTCCGCGTTTGATGTCTTTCTGTATGTGCATGCCCCTACTATGTCCAAACAGTTGAATATATTTTCTGAAACCTTGCATACTGTGAGTTATTACATTCATTTAGTAACTGAACTTGGTTGCGTAAGTCTGTCTGTCCGATTTTGTTTTTGTGTGTTTGTACTAGTATCACATAAAATGTGTTCAGCATATTTTAATTTAATGTTTTATATTTGATGCATCACATTTTATTTTAGTGAATGCATTATCTCAAATTTATTTGCTTACATATTTAGGCAAGTTTCACGTTAAAACATCTGAGTAACTGTACTTAAATCAACCATAATTTGGTAGTTTTGGAGTAGCTGGGAGGTATATTGAGCATTGCAATTACTTGGATTGTTTTACCAGTGCTGCTGAAATATCAATTATTTTCCAAAACTATTTTTACGGAATTTAAATTCTAATAGTTTATTTATTTCGAGTCTTATTTTTTTTACGAAATCTAAAAAATTCTGAATATTTGGGACAGACGATAAAGAGGATAAAACTTTACAGAACAAAACGTTTTTAAATAGGGCTGGTAGCTAATATGGCAACCTTGGTATTTTTTTAATCGTTCGCTTTTTAAATTTGTGTTCGTTATATTCTAAAAATCTATTTTGATGTGAAAAACATACATTCATTACTTTTCGCGTTCGAAGCTTTTTTAAAATCTGTTTTAAGATGTATTCTGGATTTTGAATTTGATGTTTTTAGTGCAATAACTGTAATGAAGGTAAATAATGGTTTAGTTAGCTTTAAAAACATTTTTAATCATTGTATGATAATTTTGGGAAACGCTTTTGTTTTTAAATACAAGGCATTTATATTCATACTCTGAAATATATGCATTCTAGGTAACATTGGACCTCTAGATACTTTTTTTCTTACAAAAAATTTAAATTCTAAATCTAAAATGCTAAATATGACATTTATTTGCATTTGTGAAATTCGGTATTTAACAATTGTGTACCTTTTTTAGTATGTGGCAGTTGTTACATGGGATGAATAGGAATTTGAATTTATTAACGAAAACGGAAATTAGCTAACCAATTCAACTCGAGTAACGCCGGGTTATTCTGCTAGTAACTAATAAATTTACTGGAGATATGAGGGTTGATTGGTTTGGGGTTTTACGGTGGAAGAGCCAAACACAAGACAGACCATGTCAGGTAATTGTGAAAAGAAAGGATGGAGAAGAGAAAGTAAAGAAAGACCGCTTGGGCATCCTGGGGTCGCGAACCCCATGTTTACCAGAGCCAGTACCGCTATGAGAAGAGAATAGATCACTAGGGTACCTCGAGTTCGTGAATCCATTACACAACTAAGAAAGATATGGCAGCGAATGAGGAAATATAAGAGAGAAATCATGTGTAAGACGTTTCAAGTTTATTTTTCGTGTTATTGTTTCCGAGGTTTTATCACTGTTCGGAAAAGCAAGGCATGTGGTGATGACACCCACACAGCACCTGGTGGGTTGAGAATGGGTATGAAGAATTGCTAACTGGGCGATTTTGTTTTCATTCAGGTTTCACCATCCGTAGAGGATTGGACGGATGAGGAAATGTGTGAAGCTTCTATGGGACATTAATAGTGAGTTGTGTATGTTAACTAATTGAACAAGGAATAAGCCAACATGACTAATAAATTTATTGGGTATGTAGGTAGGTTTAGGTAGGCACTGTTGGGGAGCGGGGTTGGATAGGCATCGTATTTACTTTCACTGCAGCTACACAACGGAGTATATGTGACAGTCCGGGATGAATCCCGAATGGAAAGATCAGTGGACAATGCCTCGTAATTTTGAACCACAGACAGATGACTTCAATTTTGGGAAAAATAAAGGGAGAAAATATGTCTGAGACGCTTCCCTTTAACGCTTGGAGTTTAGCTTTCGTATTATCTTCTCCAAAGCTTTTCTCTCCTGAGGTTATGAGTCTAGTGGTGATGACACCCCGACAGGTGAGTTGGGAATGGGTATGAAGAATTTCTAACTGGGCAATTTTTATCTTCATTCAAGTTTCGCCATCCGTAGATGATTAAATGGATGAGAAAATGTTTAAAACTTCAATGGGACATTAATAGTGGGTAGTTATTGCGTATGCTAACTAATCGAACAACGAATAAAGCAGCATAACTAATATAAATTTATTGAAAATATGAGGGTAGGTAGGTATTTCAATTAATGTCGCACTGGAGCAACACGACGGGCTATTGGCGACGGTTCGGGATCAAACTCGAAGGGAACGATCCGAGGACAAAAACACGTAATTTTGAACCACCGTCAGATGACGAGGTCACACCTGAGCTGGCATCCCACTCTCCAAACTTCCACACCACGCCAGCGTGAGGACATTTGAGGCCACGACAAATTTAACGTGCAGCAGCCCCCTTTGTACACGACGGTCTTTGGTTGCATTCAAACTCGCAACCCTCTGGTTGCTAATCCGTTACTCTTCCAACCGGGCTACAGTGGCCCTGGAAATATGAGGGAGAAATAACGTTTGAGACGCTTCAAGTTTACCTTTCGTGTTAGTGATTCCGAGGCTTTTGTCATCCTTCGGGAATGCGAGGCAAATGAAGACATCCCGACTGCAAAGGGGAATGTGTGTGAGGAATTTTTAACTAGACATATTTTATTTTCATTAATGTCTCGCCATCCATAGGAGATTATTGAATGCCTGAGAAAATGTTTAAAACTTCCATGAGATATTAATAGTGAATTATTGCGCATTTTAAAAAATTGAACAATGAATAAACTAATATAACTAATACATTTATTTGGTAGGTAGTTTAATTTATGTCCTACTTAAGCAACACAAAGGGCTATTGGAGGTGGTTGAGGATCAGTCCAGAAAGGAAAGATCCGAGTATAATCCCTCGTAAGTTTGAATCGAGGTCAGATTATACAAATTTATTGGGAATATTAGGGAGAAATTATGTTTGAGGCGCTTCGAGTTTAGTTTTCGTGTTAGTGTTTCCGAACCTTTTGTCACTGTTCGGGAATGCGTGGTAAGTGGTGAAGACATCCCAGAAGCAACTTGTGTGTCGGGGATGGGTATGAGGAACTTTTAACGGGGTTCTTCTAACTTCTTTTACTTCCTACACAGCATGCTATCACAGACACAGATCCTTCAGGCATAAGTACTCACATGTTTCTTATTTCCAATGGCCAGGACAAGACAAACAGAAAAATGCAACACTACAACACAAACACAAATTACTACAATACAACACAGACGAGTTCTACACCACAACATAAAAGAGAAAATACAGAAAAAGGAAATATAACCCAAGTTATCACTCTAAAAGTTATCTCTCTCCAGTATCAGGAAATCTGTCTCCATGCAATGCTATGCAGCGAAGCAGGTGGGATCTGACCACAGGGTCAGGCTCATTGCAAAGCGGACAGAAAGACTCGATGGCGATGCCAGTTCTATGCATTCTATGAATTTATAATTCATTTAACCTAATGAAAGATTCACACACAAATAAATCCACCTTAAAACTTGCAAGTCTGCATGATTTCTATCCAGTTTTTAATTTCTTGAGCAATAGTATATTTCCAAAGGATCCTATTCTGAGAAAATGACCAAGATAATCTTTTCAAATGATTATATTTTAAAGAAAGAACAAATAGAGTGTTAAGTCTCCCACAGTGTAGAGAATGCTATGTGAACGAGTAGATGTCTTTCAGGTGATAGAATCCAGAAAGAGAAGTGCTTCCTTAGCTGTGATGCAAATGCGGTCCTTCCGCTATATCGTTACATTTTGTTGCTATTAAATCGTGTTTTCTACAACGAATAGTTTTCAATAGATACAGTCCATTAACTGAGCTATCTGACCAACATATAGTATTTTCAAAGGATTGTTTTGTAAGTAACGAAGCAATAGAATCTTTCCAAAGGATTTTATATTAAGGACCCAATGGAATCTTTCTAATGGTTGAAAGAATTCGTGGATTCTTTTAACCAATACATATGGTTGTTTAGTCATTATGTGTGTCGCAGGAAGAAAAGCAATACTATCTTATTCAGAAATTTCGTGACGCTCAGAAGGTTAAAAGTACATTTGTAGCATTCCACGCCTTTTCAAAACGCACATCTCAGCATTGTTTCCTTCTAATATGAAATTTCTAATTACGTTGTATCATAAAATTGTATCATATTTCTTGTTTTGATTTCCATGCTTTTTTTTCGAGTTTAGTATAATTCATTGCTACTTTTAAATATAAAATTTCTATGTTGACTTGGGGCCGCGGTAGCCCAGTTGGAAGAGTAACGGATTAGCAACTGGAGGGCTGCGAGTTCGAATCCAACCAAAAGACCGTCATGTACAAAGGGGCTGGTGTACGTTGAATCCGTCGTGGCCTCAAATGTCCTCACGTTGGCGGGGTGTGGAAGTTTGGAGAGTGGGGTACCAGCTCAAGTATTGCCTCGTCATCTGATCATGGTTCTAAATTACGAGGCGTTGTCCTCGATCTTTCCCTTTCGGATTGATCCCAATAGCCCGTTGTGTTGCTCCAGCGTGACGTTAATTAAAATACCTACCTAACTATGTTGACTTGTATCTCTTTTCTCGAGAAAATACAATCAGTCAAAAAGAAATTTCTCTATAAATAACATCTCCGCTAATACTTGAATGACTCAAATTATCGGCAATGATGTTACAGTAATAGAAAAGTAAACAGCAAAGTTTCCGCTTTCGCTATTAGTGCTATATAGGAAATCCTTTGAACTTTAATTCTATTTGAAACGTTTCATAGAAAACTCAAGAATAAAATACAGATTAAGGCCATCCGCCGTACGTTACTTTACACGAAAAAAATCATCTCCGCTCAAAAGAATTAGTCTCAAATTGAAGAAAATGACTACTCACAAAAAGTACACGGCCTCAAGTCTCAAAATTACTTCGCCTAAATCTAATTATTTACATGAAAAGTATAAAAGATGACTTTTTAATTGGTGTTAGGGAGTCATTAAAAAGAGGTTTAAGCCTTGAATTTCTTTTGTTTCAAAGGAAGACGGAACTTAAATGCTATATTTTCATTGAAAGCAAGAAGTTTCTAAATTCTGTAAAAAATGTACTGCGTAAGGGATTTTTTCAAATTGAGGAATTTTATAGTATAAATGTTAAATTTAATATGAAATTATTGTAATGCTTCTATCACATAAACACTTGTGTTTATAACAAATATAAAATAAATGCTGCTAAAATACTAACTTTAAAGCTTTTCGATGCACAAAATGACTCAAAGTATTAGATTACTTTTTAATTTTAATGTAAGTATGTAATTTCTGTTATATAAAATTAGCTATTCTCAAAATCGCAACTTAAAATTTACCACATTTTTTGTTATGTCTTGATATATACGATAATGAGGTAATATTTCAATATTTCAAAGTTATTAACATGAGTAACTGTAAAATCATTATAATTATGGGTCATTTTATAAGTAATGGGTTCTAGAAAATTTGCGCTAAGTTTTATTGTCCGTGATTAGTTTTTAGGATATCTCCTGGATCGTAGAACAATAAAAATAGTTATTTGGGCAAAAATTACTCTTATATTTTTGTTCGTGGACATAAAAATTTATATGATAGAAGCGTTAAAGTAATTTCATTTTTTAACACAGAATCCTTACTATAACATCTTAAATTCAAAAGAGGTAGGTGGGTAGTTAATTAAAGTCGCAATAAAGCAACCAAAAGGGCTATTGGTGACGATCCGGGATCAATCCCGAAAGGAAAAATCCACGGACAACGCCTCGTGATTTTGAATCACGGTCAGATGACGAGAACAACACCTGAGCTTAATTCGAAAAGAATCCACCGAAAGGTTTTTGAAGAACTTTAAAATTTCTACCTTTTCCTCAAAAGGCAACATCCGTAGTAAAATGTTCAATGAAAGTGCTTCTCAAATACTATAAATACATTTTACCCTCTGAAGGATTCACACGCAAAATTAAACCTTTCAACTTGAATGACTTCTAACCAATCTTGACCATTTTGACCATTAGAATCTTTCTAAAGCATTCTCTTATAAGGAAAGAACCAATAGAATCTTTCTAAAGATTGAAAGAATCCATGGATTCATTAGAAAGATGTGAATGTTTAGTCTTTAATCGCGTCGTGCTGTAAAAGCAGCATAACTCGCAAATATCGCGACGCTCAAAGGGTTCATTTAAAAATTTACAATTATGATTATTTAAAAATTTAAATATTATGTTTCATTTAAAGTTTACATTCCCTAAATGCAGTACGCTGTTCAGAAAAGCATTTTTAGTCTTTCTCCCAAGACTGATTTTATCAGTTATAAATCTTAGTTGCGCGAGAGTTACTGTACGATTATTCATTGATAATGAATGAAGAGATTAAGTACTAATGCTTAACGTACATTCCGAACCAGTACGGATATCCATGATCGATTGGGAATTGAACTCGGAGTTCTTTATGCACTTACTGCAATATAACTGCCAGACTGGTGATTCGATAATTCGTTGAAAAAACTCTTTAGAAATAGCACCTTTAAACACTAATGTTATTCAAGAACTTTTTCCAATAATGTCTTCTGCGTAAGTTTGAAAAAAGAGATTTGGTTTTCTTCGAATTCCTTATATAACGCCTTAAATCAGAATATCTTTCCATAAACTTAAAAAGATTTGGTTACCGAACTGGGCGAGTAAGTGCAAAATTTACGTAAAAGCATACTAATGTGAATGAAAAATATTTTACTTGGATTATAGATCAGAGTAGCCTTGACTACAAGTCTGAAACTGTATTTATGAAAATGAGACAAATATGAGATTCATGAAGATGTTTAATCAAATTTTTAAACAATTAAATTCTATAGAGGACACTGGTACTTATTGTGGAACTTATAATTTTGAAAGCTTGACAAAAAATAAGGAGAGATTGGTTTCTATAAATCAAACGCTAAATCACGACAAAATTAATACTAATTGAATAAATACCATATGTGGATAAATAATTTACCGAAGATTAAAAACTTTCAAGTTATGGTAAAAGGTAAACAAAAGTTAGAATTGTTGATTTGAAAAAAGGATACCTATTAGTGGTTTATTTTCGCCTTGAAACTGCCCTATAGTGTCTTGTAGCCTCAGGCACAAAAACTTGTTCCAAATTATCACCAGTTCTAGTCAAGAGACAATTTGTTTTTCCTACTTGAATCTTCATTCCCCTTATAGTAATAAGGCAGTTTTGTCTCGACGAGATATCTCGTCCTCAACAAAATTGACCAGATCTTGGACGAGATATCTCGTCAAAACACTTGGAGGGTTAATATGAAGCGAAAAGGCATAAATTGTGACACAAATCACGCGTTTTGTATTTAAAATTATGTAAACTGATTATTAAACACAAAACTGATGGTATAACCCCACAAAATATTTATAAATAAGATAGAACATATTTTTTAAAATCTGTGAAGGAGAACCCAGTGTGTAAGTCTCCGTTACTCCTAACTGGGACAATTACCAATATCCATGCGTTTATTAATCAAGATTCGAACCTAGGACTTACAGGGTGGTAGGTAAACGTTATGACAACTGCACCAGTTAGACGGCATATGACCATGAATATACAAATAATTAAGCTCAACAGTTTAGGTCTGGCGGAAATAGTGTACGGCATATGAGCGAGGATATACAAACAATTAAAGCTGGAGTCTAATTTGGAAGTAGTGTGTGGTATTAAAACGAAGCAATTACGGCTTAGTGATAAGACAGAAAAGCTGATATTTTGAAGCTTACTATAACGCATCACACACATAAATTAACGGCGGATCACGTCTAAGCAGAGAGACATCTGTTTTTTATGGAGTTTAACTCTCTGATGGGTTCACACGCACAATTCCACATTGGAACCTGCAGTCTTCATTAAATGACTTCTAACAAGTTTTGACCTTGGACAAATAGAATCTCCAAAGAATTCTATTCTAAGGAAATGACAGATAGAATCTTTCCAAAGGATTTTATTGTAAAGAAAGGAACAATATACATTTTCCAAAGGATTCTATTCCAATGTAAAGACCTATAGAATCTTTCTAAGGGATTCTATTCTATAGAATTGGCCAGTAGAATCATTCCAAAGGATTCTCTTCCAAGGGAAAGGCCAATAGAATCCTTCAAAAAAATATTCTATTCTAAGGGAAGGACCAAAGAATATGTCTAACAGTTATAAGAATCCATAGATTCTTTAGAAAGATGTGGTTGCTTAGCCATGAAGTGTGTTGTGGGGTAAAAGCAAAGCTCATGGGTTAAAGTAAGAAGATAGTGGAAAGCATGTGTGAAACGGCAAGCAGGACATGATAAAGGTAGCAATCAGTAATTTAAGGGATAATTAGAACGCTTAATAGAGGAATGCAATAGCACTGAATAAATAATAGGTCATCTGTAATAATAGTAGGGTCGTCTAGACTAGTTGAGAAATAAATAACGAATATGAGTGGAGGGACTCTAAGAAAAGTGTTTGTGGATTTCGTCACAATTCACTAGCCCCAATAGAGTTCTGAGAGAGACAAGTTTGTAATCGCATCCCAAATGAAAAGGAAAACAGCTATGGGTATTTGTCAGATTTGCAGACTGATATGTTTCTATCTAATAACAGAACTTTGAAAATGAAAACACAGCGAATTAATATTTTGCGTGGTAGATTTTGAATGCGAATATAAAATAAGGAAATAAAACCAAAGATGTTTACTCTGAGCCGTCTCTACAAGGCGTGAAATAAAACGTCAAAGTTGTGATTTATTTTTTCCTCACTACTCCCATGGAAGTAGACTTCGCACCTAATCTTATCACAGAAATGTTTCTGTTCATATCGCCGTAATCCGAAGAGTCTTGAATTTCACCACCTGACGAAGAGGATTAGACTGATTTTTGTTCAAATATTTGTTTATCATACTGGATTATCAAATATGTCCTCATTTTGCAGTCTCTCATTTATTTATTCATAAGTTCTGAATTTCATCGGAATAGATTGTATTAAAACGACAGAGGGAAGAATTCGCTCACATGCATATGTGTATAGAGATATTACATTTATTTACCCAACTTTATCAGTTGTTTGAAGGGAGGAATTTCAAAGCGTTTTATACGCGCGATAGTCTCTAAAATATTTAACCGTATTAACTACAAAAAATTATTAAATTCCAATTCTCGTTTAATTTGTGTTCGTAAACTCAGGATGAAAAGGTTTTGATGCGTATACAAATAAAAATAACACTGAAAAATTATACTATCACAATTTTGCTTTTCAAACATACAAACTCCATATGTCCTAATTAAGCTGTATAATAAATATTATATATTCTTCAATTGCGTGAAGACAAAAATATGCACCACATACGTCAAGTAAAAAAAAATTTAATAACGATTTAGCAAAGCATTGTATTTTTTAAATTTTAAATGTAAATCCTTTAGAAATCCATCCCGTTGGCGTGGTGTAGAATTTTGGAAAATGGGGTGCCAGCTCAGGTGTTGACATTGTCATCGTGGTTCAAAATTACCATTTGAACCTTGGACCTTTTCCTTCGGAATGGATCCTGGATCGTCGGCAATAGCCCGTTGTATTCCTCAAGTGCGACGTTAATTTAACTACCAGCTTCCGAAATCTAGAATTGTTTTCAATTTACGAAAACAATTGAAATATGTAACTATAAAAAATTAAAAATTCTTTTCTTTGAATTAATTTTAGTACTCACATAAATACTAGTTTACTACTCATGTTCATGAGTTCATGCCACATTTCGGAATGGATCCTGGATCGTCGGCAATAGCCCGTTGTATTCCTCAAGTGCGACGTTAATTTAACTACCAGCTTCCGAAATCTAGAATTGTTTTCAATTTACGAAAACAATTGAAATATGTAACTATAAAAAATTAAAAATTCTTTTCTTTGAATTAATTTTAGTACTCACATAAATACTGAGGAAATAGACGTTTTGCTAGACAGTATTCACGTAACATGTGTATAAGCATTGCATTCACAAAACGTCCATTTTTAAAATTCTAGAAATTCATTTTGGTTGGTTAGGTTCTATAGCGCAAGGGTCATATTTGCCAAGCTGCGCAAACAATGGGCATACACACACATGTAAATGAAGATACATACACAAAGTAGGTAGGTAGGTATTTAATTAACGTCGCACTGGAGCAACAGAACGGGCTATTGGCGACGGTCCGGAATCAATCCCGAAGGGAAAGATCAGAGGACACCACGTAATTTTGAATCACGGTCAGATGACAAGGTTACACCTGAACTGGTCCCCAACACTCCAAACTTCCACGCCACATCAAAACGAGGACATTTGAGGCCACGACAAATTTAACGTGCACCAGCCCCCAATGTACAAGACGGTCTTTGGTTAGATTCTAACTCGGAGGATATTCAGTAGAAAGCTGGTACATATTCAAATTTTGGAATCGGGACGTCAGACTCTTACCGGGGCCATCATAAAGAACGGGCCTGAACCTGCAGCGCTGCAGTCGCTTTGACGTCACGATTTGGTTCCCGTTCATTCTTGCTTGCATGCCTTAAAAGGCACGAAATAGATAAATATTTATCTTTCTCCGGACTTGTGATAATTCATCCGGGCCATTCCTGAACGGCATACTGGATGAACAAAGAAAAAAAAAGGGGAGGGGCATTTTCTCTTCTGACTTCACTGTATGGTGGATGAGTGATAATTACTTTTATAGGAATTCTTTAGACGCTTTTCAGTATAGCTGAAAGTTAATGAAGTACGTATAAAGGATACGTAGAAGATCACGGCCATGTAGATAACACCTTGAATGGAGAAAGAACATTTTCAAAGAGAAATGCTCACAAGCCCAATTCAGCCGAATAGTGATTAGCGGCGCGCAAGTGCCGGAAGATCTTAATTATTTCTATCTAAAATGGAAGGTGGTATGACCGTTTTGTTTTCCAGTCCAAATATTCTGTGCACAGCCGCATTAATTTACGACCATACAGGTGCAAAGATGCTACTCATCAGTAAACAACAGATTGTAAAGGCGAATTCGATCTTCACGATGACCCCGCTCTAACATAGGAATGGGTTCTGCAATTGCAGGAACTCATCCATAATTTCATTCTCTGTATTCAAAAGTAGTGTAAAGCTTACAAAGGACTGCCTCTTCTCTCTCTTTAAGGTTTCCAGTTACCCCTTTGTATAACGGCATCCAGTTCAGAGCCACCACATCAGTTCCAAGACCTTTCTTTCTGTTCGCTTCTGTTCGTATTATCATTTTGCTTTTACTCATTGGTTCAGTAACTTTCAACGTACCTTTGGTATCGTTATCCCACATCCATGTCACTCCATGGCAAAGTAACAGTTTAAAACTTTACTGTTCCTTAACTCTCCTGGTGGTTTATCTTCGCGTCGTAAACTGCCTTATAGTGACAAGCCTCTGATACAAAACCTTTTCCTATTTGGATCTTTTACCTCCGAGTTGTAGGCTGCGCAGGTTCCATTCTTGTCAGGTTCATTTCTCCCTGGATGTATTTATCTCTTCTGTATCAGTAAAAATTTTCATTGAGTGTGTATGTCTATTACTTGATATTGTGTATCTTATGAATGGTGCAGCATGGCCAAATATGGCTCTTGTGCCATAAAGCCCCAACAATCAACCTATTCGGATCTTCATTCGCCTTGGTTTAATACGGCAGTTTTGTCTCGACCTTGTCACGAACCCTCCTGGTGGTTGTCTCAACCAATCTCGCCAATAGCTCGCCAATAGCAAAACTGGCCAGATCTTAATAGAGAAATATATCGTCATTAGAAAAACTGATCAGATCTTAATCTCGTCATCATAAAAAAACCAGTGATATCTTTATGACGAGATACCTAGTCGTTAGCAAATTTGGTCTGATCTTGATACCATAGATATCTCTTCGTTAACAAAATTGGTCAGATCTGGTTGGACAAGATATCTCGTGCGAACCACTTGGAAGGCTAACAAAACTGACAAGATTTTGATGAACGGGATATCTTGTCATTGACAATCTTGACCAGATATGGATGGACTAGGTATCTCGTCGGAACCCCTTTGAGAGTTAAGTTTTCCACGCCATCTATCTCTAATTTTTCATCGTGTTTACTTATTATAAGACAATAATTCTTAGAATAAAAGTCCTCGTTATCCTGATAATAATCAAGTGAGACCCATAATTTTCTCCTGCAACCAATTAATAACTTCTTCAACAAAAGCCGTTGTGATGTTAGCGTCTGTATTTCCACTGCTGCTCTGCAGTTTTAACAAAGAGCACGAAGGTTCTCGTTTTCACCTTCAATTTATCTCTGATGGTTATTCCTTGCAAGTTCCTTCCTTTCTAAACTTTAAAGCTGAGTCACATCATTTGCTGTTGTCGTGACAACCATTTGTTGTTCACTGGGAACCGACAGATTTAAATTTGACTTTCCTTTGTTTTGAACGATCGTATAGAATGTTGTAATACTTCCTAGCCTGTCAACGTTTCATTTATCCGTCTGAACGTCTCGAGACTTGAGAGTGAATTTGATTTCAATTTGATTGCTTTTCCCTACAATTGACTGAATGATTTCCCCCTCTTAATGACTAAATAATCACATCTTTCTAAAGAATCTATGGATATTTTTAACCTTTAGAGAAAAGATTCTATAGGTCTTTTGCTTAGAATAGAATCGCTGGAATGATTGTATAGGTCCCTTAGTTTTTTACAACAGTATTCTTTGGAATGTTTGTATTGGTCCATTCCATAAGATAGAATCTTTTGGAAAGATTCTATTCGTAGTTTCCTTTGTTTAAAATCATTTTGAAGAATTCCATCGCTCCTTTTCTTAGAACAGAATCCCTTGCAAAGATTCTATTTGTGGTTTTCTTAGTTTAAAACCATTTTGAAGAATTCTATCGCTCCTTTTCATAGAATAGAATCCCTCGGAAAGATTCTAAAGCTCATTTCCTTAGAATAGGATCCTTTGTAAAGATTCTATTGCTCATTTCTTTAAAATAGAATCTTTTGTAAGGAATTATCAAAAAAATATAATCATATTCAATATACAAACCCTATTGCGATAAATATAATGAATCCTCTTGATTTGTTATAGCAATATAAATGGCAGTTCTTGTGTTTGTTTGATGTTAAATGGAAGTCTAACCACCAAACTGATGCAACTGACATGAGGACAAATTAAGATATCTTTGAGAATAAGCAATTTTACTTACTTTTAGGGGCTGCATTTTGCGTTTCTCTGTACATAGGATATATTTTGCTTAATTTTATGAACTCTATGTTACTGCAATACTACTTGGGATTGTAGCAATATAAAATAACTACCCTGTAATATAAATTTGATACCAACGGAAATCAAACAGCCAAACAAATTTCGTTGTAAATGATTACTTCACTTGGTCCGTCTTGTGCTTGGCGAAGCATGGTCAAAAATGGCCCCTTGCGCCATAAAACCCAACCTATAAACCAACCATTACAAATGATATGAGAACAGATTTAATTTAAGGACTGCATTTGATCTTTTTATTATTTTGAAGTTGAAAGAATTGGAAAAGGAAACTCATTTGAAATATTTACCAGCATGTTCATTTTTTTACAATGGCAAATGAAGCATATGATTAAAAAGGGTTGTAAAACATTTTCACAAGATTTTGAAAAGCAATGAAACCCTCCTCCAATTATGACACTTAGAGCTAAGGAAACGTTTCAACACGCAAAAAGAAGCAAAAAATCCATACTTAGGATAAAAAATTAAGTTTAATTAATCAGTAAACAAATAGCAATCGTCATGTTTTATGACAATATGAAAAGAAATCACAGATCAGGTCTTTTAACAAGAGTAAAAATGAACAGCAAATATAACTCAATTGAAAATTAAAAAAGTATACTGATTTTTCCAAAAGGTATATCGAATGGGGTTAATTTGTCTCGGTGCTCATCAGCAATTTTTTGCAAATGGTTAATTAAGAGAATGCGAATTCAATGACGGTCGTGTTCTCTGTATTGCTTAAGGACAAAGTGGAATAAAAAAGATAAATACAAAATCAATTACTCTTTAGAAGACTGTTTAGTACTAGAGTAACGAAAATTAAAACACGAAGCAAGTAATCGAAGAGGGAAATTAATTATTAAGTGTTATTCTTGATTAGAGTTTGACGTGGCGAAATATTCACAAGTTTTCTAGATTTTTCACGGGTAATAATATATCAACATCAAATTTTTTTGTGTTTTTTAATTCTAGAAGTATTCTAATTAGTAGAGATATTTTTTAAACATTTAACACCTCCAGAAGAAAATTATGGTCGGATTTTCAGCCAATTCTTGTCAATCTTATTAACCGTAAAAATGGCATCGAATTTTTCATGTTACTTGTAAATTAGGGATAACGTCTTGATCTGTTTGAATTTCGTAGGCTTACAATGAAACAAGGAGTTCGTAAACATAATTCTGGGAAAACAAAGGGGAATAATTATAATTTTCAATCAATCCAAAACTTGTAACTTTATCATTTTAATAATTATTTAATGGACTTAATATTTACTCTCAATTATTCAGAGTACTTTCATTATGATTATGTATTTCTATAGCAACTTATTAATAAAATTACATTTAATAATATATATTTAGTGATTCATTTATGTGTTTCCCAAGAAATCTAACCTTTATGCAAAGAAAAAATTGTTTAATGGACTTCACCAGCCTCACACCACAAAATGGCCTAGGAAAACTAAAAGGCTTGTTGGATACATGAAGTCACCAAAGGATGACAAGCTACGAAACGATATACTTGGCAACCCTAAGCTTACTATAAATACCAAGACCTAATGGTCTAAAAGTATCATTCATCAAGAACTAAGCTTTCTTCTCTTTTTTCTACAGCTGGTCAAAAAAGTATTTAAACTCCTCTTGTTATTCCTGTCCCTAGAACGCACAGTCAAACCAAAAGTATCACTAGACTTGGAATATAGTGCTTACTACAAATAAATGTGCATTTTATTTGCATAAGAGTCCGTCTTTATATTTGTTTAGAAATTATTTCGAAAATTTCAAATAGCAATACCCACTTTTAATGTCTTTAAAAGATTTCCCATATCACAATTTTGCTAAATATAAATATTTGTTAAAAATGGACCATATGTGCTGGAAATATAAGAGAAAACCATTTGCAATCTGTGTCCATATTTAGAAGTTTAAAATGCAGGTCACACATAGTGTTTTAATTTATTTCCCAATCCGCACTCAATTCTTCAGTTCCTTGGACTTTATTTTCATTAAAACAAGGGCCTACTTCAATGAAACATTAAGAATTATTTCAAATAATGTCTCGATTGAAGTTATTTTAAATTATTAACCCGATTCCTTGATAAATTATCGCTAAGTAACAAACCCAAACGCTCAGTTGCAGCTTGATCTGTTCTATTCAAGGGATTTGTTAACCAATACGATGTGGTCGTTACATTTCATACAATTTTGTTTTCTTTATTCAGAAATAATATAACATTGGCCAAAGTAACACACAGACTATTAGTAACATTGACTCCTCCTTAATTTTTTAACATTTATTGAACTTTAAAACTAAGTTTGAATTAATTTATTTTACTAAATGCAGAAAAAAACAATTTTCGATCAATCAAATTTTAATTTTTGCAAGTTTAAAAGTAATAAAATATATTAGCTGAAAATTATACAGAACAGCATTAAACTTTTCTTGCACCAGATGAGGAGGTGGTGAATGACTAATTAACACATTTATGCCATAATTATAACCCAAATAAAGTTACCTCTTCAGATTACATATCTCTCACGGATACTTTTGCGCATAATGGCATAACAGTGAATGATTTCACTCAGCAAATCAGAGCGTCATCTTTTTGCTCGCGAAACGTTTTACGGATCAATAGCGCATTATTCATATCCAAGTTAATTTCACCTCAAGTATAGAGGAAAATATTTACTCTAAATAAAGTCAAAATTCCATTTTAGGATGGCCCCAAAAAAAGTCAAAATTATGCAGTTTTAAATGAAGAACTCTCTTCCAAAACTACCGAGAAAGGTTTGTGACACTACTGAGTCGATTGTACTCAAATTGTTTTCCTTACAATTTATTAATTTTTCAATGATACTTCAAAGTTTAAAATAATTTGAAAATGTTGCTTTGAAACAGAAATAAGGCATACATTTTGTTTGGGTTATTCAACAGCTTAATAAAACGTAATAATTAGTCTGATCAGCTGATTATCTTGGTAGGTATACGAAAAGAAAGCCAACTTATTCCACAAGAATTATCGAAGAGCACACTTATATTTGAAAATTTTGACTTGTGTTTCACTTGTGAGACGACAATTTATAAGTTCTGAGACGCACGCGTCTATATGTAGACATCTGGTAACATTCGGACTACAATTTCCAAATCAAAGGCTCTGTGACAGGCTCATTTATCGCATAACGATCTGAAGCAATTAGTCACGGATTTATAAACTACATTTTCAAATAGCATGTCCACACTTGATGCGTTATTGAAGTGACGTGTTTCCGTGTTGGATAATAGGATATGTACTAACAATCACGTGATTGGAACTGGATGACCCTTCGGACTCATGGAGGATCTTCCAACTCCCATTAAAATATCTAATAGGAAGGGGAAGATCCTTCAAACGTCCGTTTATAGTAGCCATTAGCCGCCTTTCACATAAGTACCTGGTTAGACTGCAGGAAATTAAACAGGTAATCAAATAAATTAAGACATAACTAGTTATTATTATGAATTTAAAAAGTAATAATAATCTTTAAAGTGACTTTGAAATCAAAATATCTGATTTGTGCTCATATTTCGTGTTACTTTTATTAAATACTAGCAGAATTACCCGGCATTACTCGAGTTGAATTGGTTAATTAACTTCCGCTTCGTTAATAAATCGTAATTGCTATTCATCACGTGTAACGACTACCGCACCCTAATAAAGGTATACAGTTGTTAAATACACAATTTCACAAATGTAAATGTCATATATGTAACGTTTTACATTTTTGTACAATTTAAGTTTTTAGTTAGAACAAAAAATTTCTAGAGTGGGCCAAAGTTACCCAGAATGCAAAGAGTAATTCAGAGTATGCATATAAATGCCTTGTATGTCATGTCATTTAAAAACAAAAGCGTTTACCAAAATTATCATACAATGATTAAAAATGTTTTAAAAACTAATTAAACCACTTACCTTAATTGCAGTTATTGAACGAAAAACATCAAATTGAAAATCCAGAGATTAAAACAGATATTAAAAAAGCTTCGAACGAAAAGTAATGAATGTATCTGTTTTTTCAGTACAAAATAGATTCTTGAAATACAAGAGACACAAATTTAAAAAAAGCAAACAATTCAAAAAATACCAAGGTTGCTATATTAGCTACCAGTCCTATTTTAAAAAGTCTTGTTCTGTATATTTTATTTATAATGTTTTATTCTTTTCATCGTCTGTTCCAGATATTCAGAATTTTTTTATATTTCGTAAAGAAAAAATAAGAAATAAATAAGACTCAAAATAGAATTTAAATTCCGTAAAAACAGTTTTTGGAAAAAAATTGATTTTTCAACAGTACTGGTAAAGCAATCCAAGTAATTCCAATGCTCAATATACCTTCCAGCTACTCAAAAACTACCAAATTATGGTTGATTTAAGTACAGTTACTCAGTTGTTTTAGCATGAAACTTGTCTAAATATGTAAGAAAAGGAATGTAAAACAACGTATTCACTAAACTAAAATACAGGTACAATTCCTTAGAATAAAATCCTTTGAAATGATATTTCTGAACAATTAGATAAAACTGCTCGCTCCGGGCTGTTCAGCTAGTTTTCTTCCCTGTAGGAAGAAAAAAAACCTGGTTCCGCTGCTCAGGTCGTCCCGTGTGTCACCCACCTAAGAAAATAATAGGTTCGCAAGGTGTAAATCGTGGCATTCGCGGATGGTCGACCGTCACGCGCGATTTTCTGAGCAAAACTACCCTGTGTAACAGGACCAGTGGAAATTTATTCACCCACCAGGTCCCGCGACCCAGGTCACGCTGCTCAAGTCCCCTCGTATAATCACCCCTTGGCGGATGACGAACACTGATCGCTAAACCATGCGCGACGGTCGACCATCAGCGATTTACAAGTCACGCCACCTCGCCAACCTATTAGGTGGGTGACCCATATGGCGACTTGAGCAGAGCGCCTAGGGTTCCCTTTCTCTTTCTGACAGGGAAGAAAACCGGCTGAACTACTCGGAACACGCTTCCTAGGTCACGAGCCGAATAGCGACGAGAAGTGCGTCCAGGGTCGTACTTCACAAGTCATCCCATGTGTCACCAAATTTAATGTTTGTTCAGGAAGTTTTGAAACATTCTACATAAAGGTTAGATACTATTCAGAGTCAAACTATGTACGAAATATAAATATCTCCCGATTAGCACATCCGCATATTAAAAAAGTTAGAAGCGCAATAAAATTTTTCTTAATCTATTCCATTTTTGTTTTTCGGATTCAATTAAAGTAATAAAGAAACCCCAGAATCGATTGGGAAGCATCTCTTGTGTCCCCAACGCAATTAAAGCGGACCACTTAAGAGAATACGATATTTATGAGGAAAAGAAATTTCCAACTGGGATAACGACTTCAGTTGAGGCGTGAGCCAATAATCAAAACTGTATCTGCGAAATAAACAGTAAGACTCGGCGAAAACTTTCAAAGAAATAAAACAGAAGGAAAACTTATGTATGCATATGAAGCGCCTTACATTTTGTCTCGGAAAATTGCATTATTTTCACTAACGTGAGATTAAAAATTTTCATTTTAATGGTTTTTGCTATTGAAAAGTTATCTTTGCTTCCGTACTATGCACATTTAACCCTCTGAGGGGTTCACATGCTTGATTCCACCTTGAAACCTGCAGTCGTCTCTATGTGACTTCTAACCAATTTTGACCTTCGTGACCAAAAGAATATTTTCAAATTATTGTATTCTAAAGAAAGGAACCTATATATATATATATATATATATTAATAAAAATTAATATATACACCGATAAACTCGGAGCCAGAAACCAAACTAAAGACACCAATAGTAAGATGACATTACTTACGTTTAACCCTCTAAGAGGTTAACACGCATTATTCCTCCTTGAAAACAGCAGTCTTCCCTGCATGGCTTCTAACAGGTTCTTCCCTTCTTGACCAATAAAATATTTCTAAGGACAAGAGCAATAGAATCTTTCCAAAGAATTCTAAAGAAAGGAGCAATAGAATCTCTCCAAATGATTCTGTTCTAAGGAAAAGAACAATAGAATATTTCCAAAGGATTCTCTCTAAGGAAAGGAGCAATACTCTTTCCAAAGAATTATCTTCTAAGGAAAGGACCAGTAGAATCTTTCCAAAGGTTGAAAGAATCCGTGGATTCCTTCAAACAATAGGCTTGGTTAATTTGTCATTTCTTGTTAGATAAACGCAATACCACACTACTCGAAAATATCATGACACTCAGAGGATTAACCTTACTTCTAATTTAACGAATAGAATTGTCTAAAACCATGAGATTGAAAGATGAGTTTACTGTTTCTTTCTTATTTCTCGCTGAAGCCCGACAAAACAGGATGTATCAAAACTTCATCTACCAACTTTAAAGGGAGATTGTGAATAGAAATTGAAAGCATATTTACAAAGGGATGTATGTTCCGAATGTGTTGGAAGATACCCTAATGAGAAATGTAAGATAGCCGGTATGTGGACAACATTTTTACCAGCCCTAACTTTACAATTTGATAGCAATTGTTCACATGCAGTTTTACAGTAAGTGCTCAAAGTTGTGACCACCAACCGTAATGCACGCCTGGCAGCATCGACGCATGGTCTACCTCACAATATATCCAATTACAGTGCTGCACAACTGGCGTTACCACAAATCAAGATGGCGCTTGTGAATATGACAGATATTTTAATACTTACAGGAAAATTTTACAGAATTGTTTGGATATGAAAGTGCTACAATTGTTCCCTATTGAGTAACAGAGCATTCATTTACTGATGCATCTAATATAGAAAGAGTTAAAACGTGTACATGAAAATAATGATACTAATTAGTAATCGATTTTTTAGATTTAATAATCTACCATTGAAAAGGTAAGAATTGTCATTAGTTGACTATCGTAGTTTCGTTCTCGAGGGAAAACGTCTATGCGTACACTTTCCCTCTTAGTTAATCGGAAATATTTTATCATAACAATATTTCAAACTAAATGAATAATTTTCTTAAAGTATGAAGAAGTGTAAATTTTTTTAGCTGATCTGATTCTATATTCTACCTTCAGGAGAATTCTCATTTGTTAAATATTGCGATTCTGGTTTCGTCAAATAGTCCAAAAGTTATAATTATTTCCTCTTATAAGTACTCTTACGTTATTCACATTTTATTGTTAATTTATATTAATTCATAATGAAATCAACAAAAATAATTTTCTCGAAGTATGAATACGAATACATTCGTGATGATCTGATTTAATGCTGTACCTCAAAGCTCTCATTTGTTGATTCCGTTTTCGTGAAATGGTGAAGAAGTTGTATATCATTACATCATATTAATCTCAATTGTCTTTTATTATTAATTCATAATAGAATCAACGAACAGGTTTCTCGATGTATGAGGAAGAGTATATTTATCTGATGATCGGATTCAATATTCTACCTTCAAGGGAACTCTCATTTGATTGATATTCAGGTTCCATGTTCGTGAAATAGTCCAGAAGTTATAATTATTCCCTCTTAATTATGTCACTTATATGTAGATTTAATCATTATGGTTAATTCATAATGAAAACAATTTTTTAAGTATGAACTAGTATACATTCGCGAAGATCGGATTGAATATTCTACATTTAGAGTTATTGATTGAATATTGTGATTTCTTTCCAATAGTGGTCCAGGCGTAATAATCATTATCTCCAAGTTAGTCAAATTGTATGTATGTTTTATCATTATTATTATAATTCATAATGAAATCAACGAAAACAATTTTCTAAAAAACAAATATATATACATTCGATGATCGGATTAAATATGCTACATTCAGATTTATTTGTTGAATATTGTGGTACAGGCAAGTATTGGATCGGTTCCAAGCTCCATTGCTTTTCTTATTTACCCGACATCCGTATGACTGAGTAAATTGTTTTCCTTTATGCCTGAATTGTTAGTGCTCCTTGAATCCCCACACACACAGGGGGAATTCTTTCTCTCCAGAATTTAAAGACACAGACAGATCTAATCGAAACTTCTGCAGGGACACAGTGGCAGCTTAATTCCAGGAATTGCGTCGACGGACCATCGCTGCGATTGCCTCCCGCAGTGAAAATAAGGGAATTGAATTCTTCTCACGGGTTTGATGTCTGGTTGTTATGTCAACTGTTGTGGGTGAAACCATTTCAAAGTTCATTTAACAGATTGGATTAGGCAAAAAAATTTCATTTCGGAACTGCTAAGATGATAATAATAATAAAACAAGACGAGAGTGAAAGTTTTCAAAGTTGGAGAAATGTATCTTAAAAGTTGAAGGGAATTGTAAAAACCATATTTGGTCAAGATGAAGCGAAACAGTTGAAATACCAATGCGGTTACTATTAATCCTCAGTGGGGTACACCTTGCAACCTGCAGTCTTCCCTGCATGACTTCTAACCAACTTTGGTCTTGACAAATAGAATCTTTTCGAATAATTCTATTCTGAGGAAATGAGCAATGGAATATTTCCAAATGATTATATTCTAATAAAAGGAGCTATAGAATCTTTCCAGAGGATTCTTTTATAAAGAAAAGGCCGATAGAATTGCTCCAAATAATTTTATTCTACAGAAAGAAAGCAATAGAATCTGCCTAAAGGATTGTATTCCAAGGAAAGAAACGATATAATCTGCCTAAAGGATTGTATTCCAAGGAAAGAAACGATAGAATCTTTCTAAAAGTTGAAAGAATCCATAGATTCTTTAACCAATAGATGTGACTATTTAGTTAATCAGTGTGTTGTGGGATAAAAGAATACTACAATACTCAGAAATCTCACTACGCTCAAAGGGTTAACGTTGCTGTACTAAATTATTGCAATACAACACTCCTCTTCGTTGTATACATTTGAGCCGGAAATGCTGATGTAATTGGTGCTCTGGCTTTCGGCTTTGGGATTGTGTCCAGATCGAGGCATCTCTGTTCGTAATGGTTTTGAATTTCCTTTAAGCCGTAAGTTCTGGTTTAATTTTCGCTTTGCAAAAAGCAAAAAACAAACCATCCGACTAATCAGCCCTTCGTCAATCGTTAATTACTTAGTACAGATATTTTTTAATTGTTTATTTCTAAATCGATTATTGCAATTTTTGTAATTTTATTTGCTTTGTTTTCAATATTTTTACATTTTTACTTTGACTTTCTATTTACTTTTGTTAACGCTGTTTTCAAATTTGTTTCATTTCAAACTTGTTTTCTATTTTATTTACTTTTTGTCTGCTTTTATTGTTCATTTTTATTTTATCGTTATCATTTTAATTTTATTTACATTTTATTTGGTGTGTTTTGCATATTTTTTTCATTTTTACTTTTTGCTTTTTTATTTGCTTTGTTTTCCACATTCTTTCCTTTTTGCTTTACCTTTATATTTACTTATTTAGCTTTGTTTTCAAATTTGTTTCATTTTAACTTCGCTTTTCCTTTTTTGCTTTTTATTTGCTTTGTTTTCCATATTTTTTTCATTTTTACTTTGTTTTCTATTTAACTTACACTTGGTTTAAGGATATATATGCCGGTGGTAGCCATTGGGGTTAGCATTGACTCTTGGTTCAACAAACTCCGGGTTGGTGTCCAGATAAGAAGCATTCATATTCGTAGTGGTTCGAAATCAACTTTGAGCCGTAGGTTTCGGTCTAATTTGTCCTTGAGTATCAAAAAAATGACCGTAGAGCGGACAAACTAACGAATTAAAAAAACTGACTCAAGTCTGCAACTAAAGTCTCTTATGTTCTTGTACGAATTGCTTTCTCGTTTGAAAAGTGAATTTCCTTAAAATACTCGACATGATTACATGATTTGGAGGTTTCGTTTTTTCGCCTATGAACTAGTCTAGAAATTATGTTGCTCGGAAACCTTGTATGGAAACTCATGAGATCCTTCTTTCTGAGTAGTTCTTTCCCAAAGGTTTTCTAATAGTCCGCTGTGTTGATCCAGTGCGACGTTAATTAACTACCTACCTAAAAGTTTTCTTTAAAATCTTTGCTATTTATCTGCTGTGCAATATGACTAGCCCTCCTGATGGTTGTATCGACGAGAAATCTTGTCATTAGTAAAAAACTGACCAGATCTTGAAGGACGAGTTATCTCGTCATCATAAAAAAAACTCGGCAATATCTTATTGACGACATATCTTGTCATCATAAAATCTTGGTTATATCTTCATGACGAGATATAGTGTCATCATCAAAACCTCGGCAATATCTTGATGAAGAAGTATCATTTGCAAAATTGGTCAGGTCTTCATGGACACGATACCTCGTCGATACCACTTGGAGGTCCTAGTTGACTAAAATCCTCCCTATTATACCTTAACACTAAGTATAAAATACTAACATGCTTGTACTACGTAAGATAAATTTATTTATTACTTTATTAATAAAATTTACTTTATTAATAAACAGAAATTATAAGGTTACACCAAACATGAACCCACTACTTTTGCTTAAGCATTTTGTTTTATACTTTGCATAAGTTTTGTAACAGGTATTGGAATACTTCAAATTACATATTGGTATTAATAATAATGGCTGCAGTCTGTATTAAAGTACTCTCTGAAGATTTACGAGATTTAGTATTAAAACACTCCATGCTTTGATTATCAATATTCATATTCATTTGCGAATTAAAAAGTCTTTGTAAAAGCCAAAAGTTTCTCATTAAACATTTTATTCCAGACTACAGAAAAATAAATATATTTAAGAAGACAATAGTTACTAATCACACTCTTAGCTGTTAGTAATCTAACTTAAAAGACAAGATGACAGAAAAATATTATGTAAAACTTTGTAAGTCACGTGATGGTGAAAACATGCAGTTGAAAAATATTGTAATCATGCTAATTAGAAATGTTAGACATATTAATTAAAAATATTATAATCATGCCAATTGAAAATATATATATTCATACTAATTACTTTAAGAAACAAAGAATAAACTATAAATCCTAATCACCTTTGTTTTTCTTTAAGTAATACATCTTAATTATCGAAACATGAAAAGATTTGCAATTTTATGAACAAAACTTATTTTAATAGCTAATTAAAATACTTCAGATATCTAATTCTGAATAATTTCCATTTTTTCTATAATTATTGTTTTCAAAACCAGTAATGTACATTACATGTTTCAATACTGTGTTGTAAAAAGCATATTTTCAAAAACGGGAAATATAATTTAATGAGCAAAATTTAACTAAAAATGTATGATTTCTTTTCACAATATAACTTATAAAATACTTAAAACTAAATGAATTTCCAGAACTTTCCAAAATAACAATTGTTTACAAGAAAATACCAAATTATCCAACTGAAGAATAAGACTTATTTTTGTGTTTGCAATGTCTAAGTTTTTATCTAAGAATACATCAGAAAAATAGTTAAAAATTAAACTAAAAAATTGGTGCTTTCTTCTAAACAATATGCTAAATAGAATATTAACATCCATAATGTGCACTTACTTTGAGTGTGTACTTTTAATGCACACAAACTTTGAGCACATCTGGGTGACGCTTGTGGACATATATCCCTATGTCAAAACGGTTTAGTTTGTGTTCCCTATCTTCCATAACACTCCTGGCGGTTGTCTCGACTAGGTATCTCGTCATTAGCAAAACTGACCAGATCTTGATGACGAGATATCTCGTCATCAGCAAAATTGGTCAGATCTTAATGACGAGGTACCTCGTCATTAGCAAAGTTGGTCAGACTTTGATGGACGAAATATCTCGTTATTTTCGAAATTGATCAGATTTTAATCGACGAGGTATCTCGTCATTAGCAAAACTGACCAAATCTTGATGACGAGATATCTCGTCATTAGCAATATTGGTCAGATCTTACTGAATGAGGTATCTAGTCAGTAGCAAAATTAGTCAGAACTTGATGGACCAAATATCTCGTCGAAACCACTTGGAGAATTAAAGTTTGCTCAGGAAACTTTGAAGCCCCTGTGGTAGTTTAATTCTCAAATTAAGCAGGAAGAAATTTTTATTCTTCAAAATTAAACGATGGAATAAAAAATTGAATATATAGAATTGAATTCAAAAACTAATTACAAATCCTGTTCATTTTCAACATTATAACTGTTAGCGTCGTTTTTCTCTCCAAATACTTTTAACGGTTAAATGTTGCGTTTTTCAACTCGTGAAAAATATTTCTGAGTAGTTTTAAGCTCACTTCCCCGTTTTTTTATTATTCATAACTTAAAAAGAGTATAAAAGAGAGAATTCTTCCAGAAATTCGTTTCTTTTGCTGACAAAATGCGAATATTTTGGATTTCAAACACGAACAGTTTTTAAATTCAAGAAGCGTTTACATATGGAATGGGAAAATATTGGATACAAGTTCAAAAGATTGAAAAGTATATTCTTGCATATAGTTTCACATTGTTACATGGATAAAATCCGAAAGGTTTCTAAGAGTACTGAATATTCTCTCCATAAATTTTATTAGAGATAAAACTTCAATAATTTACAGAATCTTTAATCACATTATTACTCTAATAAAAGATACTGACAATTTGAGCTTTATAATTACTAAATAAATTAAGAGCTCGTTGTACGGCAATTTAATTTTCTTAAAATATCCATTCTTCTTTCTTGGAAATCAAAATAAATCACGTAGAATAAAACTATGCGATAAAAATATACTAACTTTATAAGCAACAGCGTTCTCAGTTTTAATTGCAAAAAATATGTTTACACCAAGTTGCATTAACAGCTTGGTACTGCTTTATTTTCTCATTAATCAATTATAAATACGTAATTTATATACTATCGTTCATTAATTTTAATCACGTGCAACTAAAAAATGTAGATAAGGGTTAAATTTTATTTGGATCTTTGATAATATTTTAATAACCTTTTTTCCTGACGCTTGGAGGCACAAAATTCGTTTTAAATGAACCCAGGAAGAAAAATTTATGAAAACTCAATTTCGGAATTTTACTGTAATCTTGTAAGTGCTATACTTTAAAATTATGCGTAACCTTCAATTCACGTTCAAGACAATTGGTTCAAATGTGCCAGAGAAAACACCACTAAATCCTTTAAATGAATTTTTCAACACCTACGAAATTACAATACATTATGAGTTACAAAGCTCTTCAAATAGTATTAATCTCCCTCTTTTTATAATTCTTTAAACACATTCTTCTGCATTTTTGAGACCTCTAAAAACTTAAATGCAATTTTCACAGTAACTAAGACATTTTTATATTTCTTACAAAAGTGGTTAGGCGATGACTTCTTAAGATGTCATTAAACCTCCCACTGGTTTCAACGAGATATCTCATCCACCAAGTTTTGATTGATTTTGCTAATGACGAGATACCTCGTCATCAAGACATTGTCGATTTTTTTATGATGACGAGATCAAAATATGGTCAGTTTTCTTCTTTTGACGAGATATCTCGTCCACAGGATCTGGTCAATTTTGCTAATGACGAAATAAGTCATCCAGAAAATAGCCCTTTGTGTTGCTCCGGAGTGACGTTAATTAACTATATACTTATCTACCTCGTCGAGACAACCACCAGGAGGGTTATGGTTATTTGATCTGCTTGGAAATTACATTAATGCATGCAAAAATTAAAAGGCAATAGAGTAGTGCATGAGTGCATGACTTATATGAGCTTTGAGTTCATTAACCCTCTGAGCGTCACAAGATTTCCTGGTCTTGTATTGTTTTTAAAAAACAACACACTCAATGGTTAAATAATCACACTTATTGTTTGAAAGAATTCATGGATTCTTTCAACGTTTGGAAAAATTAATTTGGTCTTTTCCTTAGAATAGATCGTCATCTGCCGTGGTTCAAAATTACGTGGTGTTGTCCTCGGTAGGTAGATATTTTGATTAACGTCACTCTGAAGTAACACAACGGGCTATTGGTGTTGTCCTCGGATCTTACCCTTCGGGTTTGAACCCTCACCGTCGCCAATAGCCCGTTGTGTTGCTGCAGTGTGACGTTAATTAAAATACCTACCTACATACCTACCTTAGAATAGAATTATTTGGACAGATTCTGTTAGACCTGTAATTACAAAAGAATCCTTTGGAAAGACATTCTCTCTATTGGTAATTTAGAATAGAATCCTTTAATAGGTTAGTATTTAATTAAAGTCTAACATGAGCAACACAACGGGCTATTGGCAACGGTCCGGAATCAATACCAATCAATCCCAGAATAATACCTCGTAATTTTGAATCACGGTCAGATCTGAGGAAGAGGTCAATATCTGAGCTGGCACCCACTCTCCAAACTTCCACGCCACGCCAACGTGAGGACATTTGAGGTCACGACAGATTTAACGTGCACCAGCCCCCGCTTACACGACGGTATCTGGTTGGACCTAGTTTCGAACTCGCAACCCTCCGGTTGCTATCCCGTTACTATTCCAAATGGGTTCCAAATGGCCCTTAGAATCCTTTGGAAAGATTTGATCGATCAAGAAAGTTAAAAACGGTTTTGAAATAATGCAACGGAAACAACAGGTTGTAAAGTGGAATTGTGCGTGTGAACCCCTCAGAAGGTTAAAACCTTACATATAGTAAAATTTAGTGTCTCAATAATGCAATACATTAACCACACTGCGGAGACGACCCTTGAAGGATAGGCTGCTTAACCCTCAGGGCATATTACAAAGAGTTACAGATAAGAACCCGCCAGGGTGGGGAATGGCTAAGTAGCTCAATGGATAAAGACATTCCGAAGGAGAGGGCTGATGGATCCTATTGGGGCAGATTTCCTTCCTAAGCGTCACAGAAGTGGAGCAGCTTAGTCAGACAGTATCGCGGCCCCTTTCTTCCGTGCTATGTTCTTGCACCATTCAAAAAGAAGTCTTTCTACCGAAACAGTGCCCTGGAACATCTAATTGAGAGGGAAGGCAACTGATTAACCCTCTGAGCGTCACGATATTTCCGAGTAATAGTGTAGTATTGCTTTCTCACACCACAACACACTACCACCAGTTGGGGGCGCAGCCCCCTCCACCCCGACATAAGCCATTATGGATTAGCGGAGGCGACCCCAGGAAACACCACAACACACTTAATGACTAAGTAACTACATTGTATTGTTTGAAAGAATCTACGGATTCTTAAACCCTTTAGAGAGATTCTATTGGACATTTCCTTAGATTAGAATCCTTTGGAACAATTCTAATGCTCCTTTCCTTAGATTATAATTCTTTGGGACAATTCTATTTAACCTTTCCTTAAATTAGAGTCCTTGGAAATATACCAATGGTCTTTTTCTTAGAATAGAATCCTTTTGAAAGATTTCATTCATCGCGCACGTTTTCTTAGATTATAATTATTTAAAAAGATTTCATTCATCGTTTACTCAGATTAGAATTCTTTGGAACAATTATATTTATCCTTTCCTTAAATTAGAGTCCTTTGGAAATATACCAATGGTCTTTTCCTTAGAATAGAATCCTTTAGAAAGATGTCATTCCTCGTTTTCTTAGATTAGAATTCTTTTAAAAGATTTCATTCCTAGTTTCCTTAGATTAGAATTCTTTAGAAAGATTTCACTCCTCGTTTTCTTTTAAAGATTCTATTGGTTCTTTCCTTAGAATAGATCCTTAAGGAAGACTATATTGCGCATTTCCTTAGATTAGAATCCTCTGAAAAGATCCTATTGCTCCTTTCCTTTGAACAGCATCCTTTGGAATTATTCTTTGCTCATTTACTTATTATAGAACCTTTTGGAAAGGTTCTATAATAAGTAAATGAGTGAATACCTCAAGTGAATAATAATAATAATCATAATAAGTGAATGCCTCAGAGTGTTAACGGTCTGGGTTCCCTTTTCTACAGGATTTTTTGGTTTGGTTTCTCACTCAGCGGTCATTTTTTGCTACACGAGGGACAATGGGACCAGGGCCTACGATTCTCTTCTCTACGGGTACAACGGTCAGAGTTGACGTTAACACCGCCAGGTGGCTTTCCAACTATCCAAGACTGGGCTAATCAAAACAAATGTCCGTCTTTGGATTTCCATTACCTATATGCACCTTTATGGGTTATAAAGTACTCTATTTACTCTATTATTGTTTACTACTAGTCTATTATTATCTTAGTGTTTTACGTTATTCAATTAAACCATAGATCCTTCTAACGTTATTAGATTGTGCTTTCTCTGCTCCCTGGTGAGTAAGTCGAATTACAGGACTTCGGGTTTAGATGATGCTGAGAAAACAAAGATAATATGTGTGAAATCAAGATGTCGGTTTTAGATAAGAGATGTTTTTTTAGTAATTAGCTATCTTGGGGTTCGTACGCAAAATTTCACTTTATAACCTGCAGTCTTCTCTGAATGACTTCTAAACAGTTTCGATCTTCTTGGCCAATAGAATCATTCTAAAAGATTCTGTTCTAAGGAAAGAAATGATAGTATATTTTCAAAAGAATTTTTATAATTAAAGGACCACAGAATCTTTTCAAATGAGTCTATTCTAAGGAAATTACCAACAAAATCATTTACAGGATTCTACTCCAAGAAACTGATCAATACCTTCCTTTTTCCAAAGGATTCTTTTCTAATTAAAGATCAACAGAATCCTTCCAAATTATCTATTCTAATGAAAGGACCAACAGTATTTTTCAATAAGATTATTTTCAAATTAAAAGACCAATAGAATTTATCCAAAGAATTATATTCTATGGAAAGGACCAATATAATATTTCCGAGGGTTGAAAGATCCATAAATTCTTTCAACCAATAGATGTGGTTTTTAGTCTCATGAAACATGCTCTGGTGTGAAAACAATACTACACTCCTCAGAAATCACCTGACGCTGAAAAGGTTAAAGACTTTCAGTAGGTAGGTAGGTAATTAATTAACATCGCACTGGAGCAACACAACGGGCTATTGACGACTGTCCGGGATCAAACCCGAAAGGAAAGATCCGAGGACAACACCATCAATTTTGAACCACGGTCAGATGACGAAGTCATAACTGAGCTGGCACCCCACTCTCCAAATTTCCACACCACACAAACGTGAGGACATTTGAGGCCACGACATATTTAACGTGCACCAGCCCCCTTGTACTCGGCAGTCTTTGGTTGGATTCGAACTCGCAACCCTCCCGTTACTAATCTGTTACTCTTCCAACCTAGCTACCGCTGCCTTAAAGACTTTCGGACAATACGTTAGCAAGCAGTGGTTCCGGGGTGTGAAATGATCCATACATCTGTAATCGTGTTTGGAAGGTCCGATGGAAAAGATATCTATGCACATGAATGTAGGATCTATACAAATAGTATTGGATTTTGGTTTTTATGCGCAAGGTCCTGAACAGGATTAACTACACCACTATAAAAACAGGGGAAAGTTTAGTTAAGTTTTTATCCCTTCAGTGGAAGTCTGCAGATGTTCAGACTAACGACTTAATACTTTTTGCTTTGATCGTTAATTGAATTTACCACGCTTGGTCGTTAATCAATTATAAGGGCAGTAAACGTTTTTATGGAACAATTGTTTGAAGCGATGTAGTTCTTGAAACAGGATATATTGGAATTTTGTGAGAAAATGCATAAATTGGATTGCAAAATGGTGTCCAGAGCATAAAGTGATATCTAATATTCCAGTATTTGTTCTATTTTACTTTCCATGTTGCGTCATTACAAAAATTGCTTTAATACTTGGGTGTGACGAAAATCTCCAAAAGATGCGAACATTTTCTTGACTTAGTCACTAAAGTCACTTTGTCACTATTCTTACGTAAAGACTAAAATGCTCATTGCTAAAATAATGTAAACGTTAAATCCTATTAGGAGCTACAATTAGTCTATTTGTTCTCATAAAAAATTTGTCGAGTCTGCTGTGGCTTAATGGGTTGGACCGCTGCTCTAGCAATCTGAGAATTGTAGGCGGGGCAGGTGCGATTTTTGTAACTTACCCAGGGTATATTTCTCTCTTCTCTATCTGCAATCCATTCCTTGCGTAGGTATGTCCGTTGTTTGCTGCAGCTTGGAAAAATATGGCCCTTGCGCCATAAAACCCAAAGAACCAACCATCCAAATTTGTCATTATTTAACCCTCCTGGTGGTTGTCTCGACGAGGTGTCTCGTCATTAGCAAAACTGACCAGATCTTGATGGATGAGATATGTTGTCATTAGAAGAAAACTGACCAAATCTTGATCTCGTAATCATAAAAAATTTGCAATATTTTGATGACGAGATATCTCCCCATTAGCAAAATTGACCAGATCTTGACTGACGAGATAACCCGTTCAAACTCAATTGGAGGGTTATATTTATGTATCACTTATAGAAATATACATTGCTTATGAAAATAACATTGATGTTGGCTCTGTTTATGTATAGAACAACACAATATACATTTCCCTAGCAAACGGAGTTTCTCCTTTTGATTAAGTATTGCATGATTCGTTTTTAGGAGTAATTATACTAATGAAGCTTTAAAATAATTCATTGATTATCGTGATTCCACGGAGTTCCATAACTGTAATTGTATACCTTTCGTGGTTCTTTCAATTTAAAAAGTATATTTTGTAACTTGAATTGAGTAGAAATAAATATTTATCCTCGTTACAAATGACTTCAGTTCTAATTAAAAATAAACATGCTAGTTAATACTCATTTAAGGGATTGATTGGAAATTAAATTAGGTTCTTAAAGACAGCGAGACGTGAAAAAATACTTTTTTTCTTTATTTCTTAACGTTTTTTTATTTCAATGGACCATTATCTTTATTCAAATTCTGTTCAAGTAGTAATCATAATGATGGTTTTTCGCACCGCGCGAGTTCACTCAAAATGATTAATTACTAGATTACAGTTCTGACAACTTTTAGAAAAAGCGGTGTCGATTTAAACAAAGGAGTCCTATCAGAACATTAAAGCCTCATCCCGCTAATGGCTGGATATATCAAAATGATATCATATCAAAAGTACTAGAGAAAAGATGTTTTTTTGTATAAAAGAAATATGCAACCAAATCCTCATGTAACTTTTCGTATTTTTTTTGTTGAAAAACTTGTTTTTTTAAGTTCACCGTACATAAGAGTATGTTGACTGCCAAAATTTATTGTGGAAATTATTTAAGTGACCCATATCTTAAAATTTACAGTGGTTCAGTGGGTTTGCCCACCTCGTAGACTCCATTTCTGTAACTACCATGGGTGTATTTCTCTTTTGTGGGTCAGAAAAATTTCCTTGTGTTTATTGACCCTCAGAGGCACATCTTCAGGTCTGCATGGGCATCACAACCCCGAGGTGCCCGAGTGATCTGTTGTCCCTTCTTTTTTACTCTCGTCTACCCCTTTGCATTTTGCTTTTTCCTCTCGTTGTCTTATGTTTAACGGAGCTTGGCAATGTATGGACTTTGCACCATAAAATCCAAGGGGACCGTCATGGCTCAGTGGATATGCCCACTGCTCTAGCAACCTTCGAATTGTAGGTGGCACAGGTTCGATTCCTGTCAGGTGCATTCCTCCCTGGGTGTATTTCTCTCTTCTGTATCAGTAAAACTTTCATTGTGTGTCTGCCTATTACTTGATATTGTATGTCTTGTATCTGGCGCAGCATGGCCAAATATGGCCCTTGCGCCATAAAACCCCAAAACCAACCATAAATCCAAAATCAACCATCCAACCTTGGGCGTATTGGGTTGCCATACAAAGGTGCTGAGGTAGAAAAAAATCCGAAATAATTATTTTTTGTACCAATTACTACTTTTCATAGATAATGAACCCAAGTAACTCATTGTAACCGGTTCGCTACACCTACGCTCTACCCAATAAACTACTGATCCCTCTAAGTATAAGTTGTTACTTATAAATATGTAAAAATATTTACTGTTAAAAATTAAGTCAAAAATATATCTTTACAAAATACCATTCGAAAAAGTGAGTCAATGAGGTTTTTCATCTGCGAACACAGTCCATTTCCCCTAAGAAAAGTCACAAACCAAGCTGAACCTGTATTAATAGGTTTGTCACACTCTGACGCTATACCCAATAATACTCATCCCTCTAAAGGTAGGTTGTTATTTATAAATGTGTAAAAATATCTAGTGTAAAAAATTAAGTTAAAATAGATCTTTACAAAATACCATTCGAAAACATAAGTTAATATGTGACTTTTCATCTGTTAACAAAACCCGTTCCCCTAAGAAAAGTCAAAACCTGCATAAATATGTAAAAATATTTATTGTAAAAATTAAGTCAAATATATATCTTTACAAAATACTATTCGAAAACTCGAGTCAATATGAGGGTTTTCATCGGGGAACATAACCCGTTTTCCCTAAAAAGTCATAAACCATGCTGAACCCGTATCAATAGGTTTGTTATAATCTGACGCGCTACCCAATAGGCTACTCTGGAGCCCAAAGGATCTAATTCATTCCTCTAAAGATACATTGTAGCAACCATATCCTTCCCGAGAAATCCAAATCTTTTCTTAAGGTGCTTCATGAAAATAGAAACAAAAGAATTAGCTACTAAAAGAATAACGATTATTTTGAACACATTAGAAATTCAAAGGAAACGTATATAAGATTGATGTCGCTTAAATACAACGTCCCATTAACGTAACTGTACACAGTTACCCTAATCACAATTGCCCCATTCGGTACATTAGGGAATATGTAAAATTATCATTAATCAAATTATAATCTTATAGTTACTTTGCAAGTCTCTTCTCTGAACGGAATGCTTGCAATTTGAATGCTTAACATTTTATTCAAAAAGTGGTTTTTTATGAAAGCAATATCTTTTGTTTAATTTTTAGCAGTAATGATTATGTAAGATTTAAATAGCAATTATAAAAGTATACTGAAGAAAGAAATATGAACTGCAGAAGCATTAATGTATTGACTATCCAGGGAAAATGCTTACTCTTGGATTGTTATGCTTTTAGATGATTGGATTGTTTAGAGATGATTGGGAATCGATCCATTATTAATTCGTATTTCGATATTTAAATCAGTCCTGATCATGTTTAAACGCACCTAAATCCTTAATTCATTTTTAGCAAGACACAAAGATGAGTAATCTCCCAAACGTCATTTCCCTCAAGGGCACATTTTTAGGTGCGTACAGGCTTCACGAACCCGAGGTACCCTAGGGATCGATTCTTTTCCCATGGGGTTTACTGCCTCTGGTTAACATGAGGGTCGCGCCCCTAGGATGCCCAAGCGATCTTTCTCTTCTTTCTTCTCTGCATTCTTTCTTTTCACAATTGCCTGACATTGTCTGTCTTGTATTTGGCGCAGCTTGGCCAAATATAGCCCCTTGCGCGATAGAAACCAAAATAAGCAACCCAAACGCCATTTTATGGCAAGTCCTGTATTTCGGCATATATCACTCCCAGAAGAGAGGGTTTACAGCTTTCTAATTTATGACTTTCCTGGTGTAGTTGAACAATATTGGTCCTCTATATTTCAAAAACCGGTAACTATGACTGATATAAATTAATCCTGAGGTACGATCTTAAAAATAATGGGAAGGGGATCAAATAATAATAAAATATCATAGCTATTAAAACGGGCAACGTTTCATTACCTGTAATTTTCACCAGCATTTCCTTTCTGATATTTATTTAACCTTAGACTTCACGGCGAAAATGCTGTTCAGATTAGATTTCTGCTGACATATCCCATTCTGACGGCATTTGCTGTGCATACACGCCGTATGTCCTCTAGATTTCACAAACAGGTAACCCATTAGAGGTTATTGCAACTATTGCAGTTGTATAAAATTAATCCTGAGGTGCTATCTTAAAAATAATGGCTAAAATAACGATAAAATATCGTTGCTATTAAAACCTGTATTAAAACTTGCAATATTTAATTACCGGTAGTTCTCACCAATTTCAAAAACCGTTATTTCATTACTCGTTTCTTTTATCTTACTCTGAGTACCTTCCTGCTCTCAGAGTACGATCACCTATCCGTACTGAAAAAAGAAATTGCACAGATTATCTCCAGTACCCTTTCACCACTGCTACCTCAGTGGAATACCAGGAGAGCTGCTTGCCTTCAATTTGCTCCGGAAAACTTTCTCTGTGCTTACCAGGCTCCGATCTGGCCTGGTAAGATTATATTCATTGATGGCCAGAAATCCTTTCCCACCTGTATATGCGGCTTATTACCAACCTCTCCCTCACACATCCTGAATTGCATTGGAGCCATACATGAAGACATTTTAAAGACCCATCTGCCATTGCCCAAAATCTTTTTTGCAGACTCAATGACGGTGTAATTTGTTTTTTACACTGGGAAAAGAAAGAAGAAATCTTACTTTGAAGTTACCATCATGTTTCATAAAATACATCCCATTTTCCTAAAAGTTGAAACTCGTATCTAACGTATCGCATACATAGCTACTGATAACCAATGTGTTTCCCTTTTAGTAAAGACATTAATACTGCTGCCTTTATCCCTTATCTGCTTTATCTTCTGCATTTTTATATCCTACATGACACGCTTAAAGGTAAATGGGCGAACCAAAAGCGGTTTATAATTGACAGAACGCTGTTCACAGCATTTTCCTCTTGATTTTTCAAAAACCGCGAGTTCAAGTCCTTTGTACATAAGGGTGATATCAAGGCGCTTTCCGAAGCTACATCTACTTTTGTAATAATAACAAACAGTGGGGCACGAACGCGATTATATTTTCTTTGGAATCTCCAAGTTCACCTGTCACCCGTATATACTCACGCCTGGAGCAATTTATCCTTTTATGCTAGTTCCGACTCGCGAAAATAAGTTAAAGATGGTCGTGGTGTTGGAAAGAGCTCGCCCTTAACTTCTAATAAATCTTCCTCTACTTTTTCATAAAGGCGTAAGATCAGAAGAGTACGTTTCTCAAAAATGTCTTTTCACAAGAGCAGGCCGTAAGAGTAAGGGCCTCCCTTTCTGCTATTCTCTTTCACTTGCTGCTATTCTTATTGCTTTAATCCTGAAAAACGCAGCTGGCCTGCAGCCATTTGAGCCTGCATAATAAGACTCGTTACTTTACGCATTTCGAGGCGGTTTCTGTCCAACCGAATAAGTGACGCGGCTTTCTTCGATTTGTAAGGTTTGAGTGAAAAAGATCCTGGCACCTAAATCATAAACCTTCAAAGGGGATTTAAGGAATGGCGTGTATACACATTGGTACTTTAAGAGGGAAAAATGAAATATACTCATTTGCTGATTTGAATAAATTACCTTGGTATGTTTAGTAGGAATACTGCTTTTAATTAAAATAAATTATCGCGAAATAAAAGATGACAAGTTCAAAATTTCCTTCGACAATCGAAGGAGGGAACTCATAAACCTTCAAAGGGGATTTAAGGGATTGCGTGTATACACATTGATACTTTAAGATAGAAAAATGAAATACACTCATCTGCTGATTTGAACAATTACCTTGGTATGTTTAGTAGGAACACTGCTTTTAATTCAAGTAAATTATCGCGAAATAAAAGATGATGAAGAATTCAAAATTTTCCTTCTACAATCGGAAGGGAAAATTATTTGTTCTAAAGGGTTATAAATTTAAAAAATCCCTTAACTTAATTTAAACCTCTAAATGAGAAATTTATTAACTGGCATGTAAATAGAAACATAAGCTGCGTTTACATGCAAGCAGGCCTGCAAAACATAAGTTGTTTTAAATAGATAGCATAAAATATTTGCTACCAATAAGTTACTCTATTCAATAATATACTTCGGAGCGCTATGAATCTAATTCAGCCCGATAATGATAAGGTATTATAAATATGTATAAAATATTTGCTTAGAAAGTTAAATAAAAAATACATGTTTATAAAATAGACAATCAATGACGTTACGGTCAATACTTGGGTTTTCATCAGCTAACACATCCCTCGTCCATAAGAAAAGTCACAAACCGGGGTAAACCCGCAATAGATTTTTACACGGGCGCTTTTCTCAATAAACTACTCTGTAGAGCAATGGACCTAATTCAGCCTCGTAGTAAGTTGTTATAACCATGTATAAAATATTTGTTTAGAAAGTTAAATCCAAAATACGTGTTTATAAAGTAGAGCCATTCAATAATGTTAGTCACTACTGGATTTTCATCAGCGAACACATCCCTCGTCCATTAGAAAGTCACGAACCGGGCTGAACCCATGATAGGTTTGTTACACTAATTCAGCCCTATAAAGATAAGTTGTTATTAATAAATATGCACGCAATAAAATATGCGGTCTACTTTTAATACAGATCTAGAAAGTTTGAGTATCATTTTAGACTCTCTCTCTCTCTTTTTGAGAAATCATTTGTTTCTTCGATTTCAATAACAATTTCATGTGAAGTAATGAACAAGTCATTAGTAGAGGTAAATGCCTCTCAGCTTCAAATTAATAATGAAAAGTTTATATTTGCAAATAAATGTATTAGAAAATTTTGTTAGAGAAGTTGTTTCCATCTGCATTAAAAACCAGAACCTCTTAATAATAGGAAAAAATTGTTCATTTGCGTTTAATAAAAAATTTGGAAATCCGAATCGTTAATGAAGTAATTAATGTAAATTTGATTAAACAATCAACGAAGTTAATGAAATAATAGCGTATTCATTGAAAAAGCTGTGCTTGCTTTCACGGCTTGATTATACATGATTGAACAACTAAAAGAATCAACGTTGAAAATTACAACTCTGCTGGATTAATTATCTTCCCAGCAAGCGTTGTTGACAGAAATTGCGAAAAATAATCAATGACGTGAGATGTTAATTAAGTTAACATCTAAGTAAACATAATCCTATCAAACTCCTATCCAATGAACGAGAGGTATAAAATGAGTATATTTCACGCGATGCTTTTATTATAAATTTCAGTTAATAAAATATCTGTATCAATAAACTTACGAACAAATGCACTTCATAGAAGCGTATATAACATCCTACTTATTTCTTTAACATTTGTCTTAACCATTATATCAAAGCACTAATTCTTAAAACGAATATTCGACTGAGCTCTCTAAAAATATTTCATTCTTGCCTTCTAAAAGGACAAAAATATCAACTTTTTATAGAACTCCTCGATATATCACTAAACTTGCAGAATAAATGCACTTTATAAAAGCGTATATAATATCTTACCTATTTCTTTAACATTTGTCTTAACCATTTTATCAAAGTTCTAATTCTCAGAGAGAATATTCGACTGAGCTCTCAAGGAAGGTTTCTTTTGTTCTTACCTTCCACAATGGTAGGTAGTTGGTAGTTGAATGTACATCGCATTGGAACAACGCAACGGACTATTGGCGACGATCCAGAATTGGATTCGATGTTAGAGTTTTATGGCACAAGGGGTTACGGTCCGCGATCAATCCAGATTCGGGGACAGCACCTTGTAATTTTAAACCATGGCCAAGACCTGAGCTGGTATCCCACTCTCCAAACTTCCACACCACGACAACGTGAGGACATTCGAGGCCATGATAGATTTAACCGGCTCCTACTTACGCGATTGTCTTTGACTGGACCGAGTTCCGAACTCACAACCCTCGGGTTACTAATCCGTTGCTCTTCCAACTAGGCCAGAGCCGCGGTAGCCCACCCGGTTGGAATAGTAACGGATTAGCAACGGAGGGTTGCGAGATCGAATCTAACCAAAGAACGTCGTGTACAAGGGGAGCTAGCGCACTTGAAATCTGTCGTGACCTCAAATGTCCTCACGTTGGCGTGGTGTGGAAGTTTGGAGAATACTCAGGTATTGCCTCGTCATCTGACCGCGGTTCAAAAGTACGTGGTGCTGTCCTTTGATCTTTCCCTTCGGGTTTGATCCCAGACCGTCGCCAATAGCCCGATGTGTTGACCCAGTGCGACATTAATTAAAATACCTACCTACCAATTGAGCCCATCGCGGCCCTCTTTATTCTTTCGTTCCTTAAATGGAAAGCAATGTTCTTTTCAGAACTCCTCTGAAACTGATAGATACATATCTGTATATAATAAATATCTATATCCTTAACTTACAAAACTAGTACCAAGTAGGTTCGAATCCCGGTTTGTAAGCGCATGTATGGTGATGATTCTCCTTGTTAGGAGCAGCGGCGGCTCACCCATTGAATGCTCTTTCACAAATAAGCGTCAGTTCGCCTCTTGTAGTACTGAAGGCCAAGAGGTCAGTGGTCGACTTCGGACAAAATAAAATGAAAGCGTATATATCCTACTTATTTCTTTAACATTTGACTTAACCATTGTATTCAGTACTGATTTTCAAAACGAATATTAGTCTGAACTCTCAAGGATTTTTATTCTTTCCTTTCTAAATGGTCGGTAGTAGAATTTGCGTCGCATTGGAACAACATAACGGGCTAATGGCGCCGATTCGGGATCAATCCCGAAGGGAAAGATCGAGGATAACGCCTCGTAACTTCGAACCTCTGTCAGATGACGAAGTCAACACCTGAGCTGTCACCCCAGTCTCCAAACTTCCACGCCACCATGAGAACATTTGACGACAGATTTAATGTGCACCAGTCCCACTTACAAGACGGCATTAGGTTGGATCCACCTTCGAACTCGCAACCCTCCGGTTTCCAATCTGCGACTCTACCAATTGGGATACCACGCCCCCTTTCTAAATTGAAAAAATATCTACATTTTTAGAACTATGAAGCTCAAAGATATCTCTTTTCTGTACCTTGGTAGAAAATGGCCAATGTCCAAATTGGATTATTTTGAGTTATGTCCACAAATTACTTCAAGGTAATGAAAGTTATAATAGAAAAGTGTCAATGTCGTCCTATCAATACATTATGAAAGTATCAAAACATTGGGAAGTATTTTTTTACGCTGCATTAAAATTAAAAAATAAGTAAAAAAATTTCTAAATCAGGTGTTATCAAAACCTTACAAAATGGACATTGGCCCGTTTTCTACCAAGGTATGGATGTAACGAATATCTATATCACTAAACTTATAGAACAAATATACTGTATAGTAGCATATATAACATCTTACCTGTTTATTTAACATTTCTCTTAACAATTATATTAAAGTTCTAATTCTTGAATCGAATATTCGACCGATTTCTCGAGGAAGGTTTTATCCTTTCCTTCCTAAATGGAAAAGAATATCTACATTTTCAGAGCTCCTCTAAACTCAAACATACTGTGTTGTATGCCCATACCCCTTTCCTCATTGTTAGAATAAATCAAAGAATTCTCGTCCCCTTCGTAGCTAAAGAAAATCAGATCTTCCTCCCTGTCTGGAGGAACAGCCCTTAAGGTATTCAGATCCGAAGTTTAAGCGGAATATTTCTTCTTTCCAGAAAATCCACCTCATCCGTATTTAAAGCAAATAATTCGTCTTCTGCAATACAAGATACAAACAGCAACCAAACAGGCATCGGGCAAAACGCTTTGAGAGAGGACAAATTACAAAGGTAAGGGTATTTTTCGGTGTTGGATTTAATTTTATTCTGCGTGATGTCGTAACCCCGGTAATGCTAATTGACACTCCTGCTTTCAAGGTATTGGAAGAACATCAGGGAAGTTTGTGAAAAGTGCAAGTAACTGTCTCTGGGATAAGTGTAGTTTAATTGCGAAAAGGAGATAAAATCAGTACATTCAACAACTTCGCGCATTGCATAATCGAAGTCGCTAAAATGGAAAGCTTTGATTTTAAGGTACATCCAACTGGGATTTACCCGTACAAGAAGCTCTAATTCTAAAAACGAATATACGATAGATTTTTATGCTTTATATCCTTTATGGCTATCGGAATGTCTTTATTCTTTATATCCTTGAGTAAAAAGAAATATTTCCTTATTCAAAACTTCTCTGAAATTCAGACATACAGTGTTATATTACCATACCCAACGTTAGAATAAATCAAAGAATTCTCATCCTCTTCGTAGATAAAGTAAATCGAGATCTCTGTCCTGCGGAATAGCCCTTAAGGTATACAGATTCGGAATAATCCTTAAGGTATTCAGATCCGAAGTTTAAGCGGAATATTTCTTCTTTCCAGAAAATCCACCTCATCCGTATTTAAATTAAATAATTCTTGTCTTCTGCAATACGAGATATAAACAGAAACCAAACAGGCATCGGGCAAAACGCTTTGAGAGAGGACAAATTACAAAGGTAGACGAAAGTCCTGTTAGAGTTCGATTTGATTTCATTCTTAGTAATGTCCTAACACCGGTAATGCTAATTGATACTTTGCTGTCAATGCATGAAAGAACAACAGGGAAGTTTGTGAAAAGTGCAAGTAACTGTCGCTGAGATAACTGTGTAGTTTAATTGCGAAAAAATATATAAAATCAGCAAATTCAACAATTCCGCGCATTGCTTAATCGAAGTGACTAGAATGGAAAGCTTTGGTTTTAAGGTACATCCACTGGGATTCCCCCGTGCAAGCAGTCCTAATTCTAAAAACGAATATTCTACAGAGCTCTCCCTGAAGGTTTTTATTCTTTACTACCTAAAAATATCTACTTTATCAGGACACTCCTGAAACTCAGACATAGTGTTATATACCCATACCCAACGTTGGAATAAATCAAAGAATTCCTATCCTCTTCGTAGATAAAGTAAATCGAGATCTCTGTCCTGCGGAATAGCCCTTAAGGTATACAGATTCGAAGTTTAAGCGGTACTGCTTCCCTTTTCAAAGTATCCATCTCATCCGAATTTAAATCAAGTAATTCTGGTCTTCTGCAGCACGGAATATAAACAAGCTACCAAGTAGCATCGGGCAAAACGCTTTGAGAAGCGACAAATTACAGATAGAGGAAAGGACATTTGGCAGTGTTGGATCTGATTTCGTTCTGAGTAGTGTCCTAGCCCCAGTAATTCTAATTGGCACTCCTTTTAATGAATTGAAAGAACATTGTTGAAATTCGTGCAAAGTGCAAATAACCTTTCCTTGCATAAGTGCAGTTTAATTGTGAAGAGGAGATAAAAATCAGTACATTTACAACTCCGTGCATTGTTTAATCAGTCACTAGACTGGAAATGCGTTTCGATTTTAAGGTACATCCAGTCGGATATATTCGCACTAGTCGTTAATAACAACTGTCAATTAAGAATCGCGTGTCACTAATGTCATAAGCTGGTTCCGATAGTATTTCTGTATTTTTGTTTCATGAAATAAGACTATTTTATTTCCACATAATGCTGTTAGTCACTCTACTACCCTTAATACGTTATGCATTATAAATATTGCGCATTTAATTATTAAATTATATAATAGTTAATAAGTTCTAAAAATTGTTCATATCCTACATTTGTTTAATTTATTCATTTTTTTTCAGAAATATTTCAAATTATGGAACGAAACAAATTTAATGTCATGTTTAAAAAATTGAATTACAAAATTTCATTTTTTACTCACATGCCATCAATGGATCCGAAATACTGAAATAGATTTTTCTAAACCATTTATTTAGCTTTCATAACCTGGTCCTGTAGTATTCCTGAATTTATGTTTCATGAAATGCGACTGTTTTATTTCCACATAATGTTATTAGTCACTCGACTGTTCTTAAGCTATACATTAATTAACAAATTATGTAACAATTAATAAGTTGTAAACGCTGTTTATGTCCTACATTTGGTTTAATTTATTCATTCTTTTCAGAAATATTTTAAATTATGAAATAAAACAAATTTAATGACAGGTTAAAAAAATTGAATCAGAAAATTCCATTTTTCTCATATACCGAAAGTTGAGTTTCTTTGTAGGTACTTAGTATGCTATGTAATTTGATGCGCTAAATGCATTTAAATTACAACATTGTGAGAATTAAGTTAATAAAAATGTCACCTATTTGTTGATCTTTAAATTATTATTTAAAATCAACAAAGTAGGCCCAGTCAACAAAAAGACAAGACTTTACCGCTGTTAATCAAATGCAACAATTTACTTTTCTCATATATTTGATCTCATGTATTGAAAAAATTATGTAAGCTCGGATTGTCAATCGTGGTATGGAAAAACGCACCACCGTGCTGTATTTCAGTGGTGTTCAACAAGCATAAAAATTAATCACTTAAATATAATTAGTTAATAGCTTTAATTATACAATTATATTGGTGTTGTGGTTTGTTTTTTATGGTGCAAGGTCCAGTAGCGGACAAGCTGGTTAGTATTATGATTTATATTTTACTAGCTGAATTATCCGGCGTTGCTCGGGTGAATTGTTTGTAATTCATCATTATATTACTCAATGTTATTCCTATGGGGATTTCGAATTGTTTTTAGCCCCTCTGAAGACCCAGGACAAATCGAACGGGATTAATATACAGCCTATGTTTTTCCGCAGGATTCAAAGAGTGAGTGTACCAAATTAGGTGTCAATTGGTCTGACGGTGATCGTAAAAGTACTCAATGTTATTTTCCTATGGGGATTTTGAATTATTTTAGCCTCCTCTGCAGACCCAAGAAAAATAGAACGGGGGTTAATATGTAGCTTACATTACCCACAGGGTTCTAAAGAATAAGTATACCAAATTTGGTGTGGATTGATCAAACGGTGTAGATTTATATATATATATATATATATATATATATATATTGCATCGAATTCCGAAATTAATCCAATTGTCGTCGTGCTTCAAATATTCGATATTCGTATTAGTTCAAAATTAATCCATAGTAGTAATTTGAAAAGTAATCCAGAAAGCCTAGATCTCATCCTAGTCGCCAGTTGCTGAAGTCGAACTGACTTTATTTAACTATGTAGATTTTCATTTTACATGGGATGTTTCTAATGGATTCTTCTTTAAATGGGATCTAAATGGAATATTTCAGATGGAATGTTCTAGACGAGTAACAGTAGAAAAACATATACGAACGAGTAAAAATATTAAAATTATAAAATATATTTAGCAGATTAATATAACACAAGGAGCATCTTGCACGTGTACGAATAAACAAATAAATATAAATCATAATAATTAATATTTACATTTATAAGTTCGTCAGATCATTATTACAGACGGAAAAGTAGCAAGATCACGGGTGTACTTCATAATGCGTGATCGTGCAATGCATGATTGCGACCGTTTGACTTCCCTGGTGTTACTTATGGCTGTCAAGTGAGTGATCACAACCTTGTCACCAATGTTGCAGGGAATGTAAATGCATATACAACTGGAATCTACAAAAATTTACTCCGAGACACATTAAACTGTTATATATGCAACTATATTAAAAATTAATTGTTGAAATGTGGCGTAAATTCTCATACATTAAAATATTTTAGATTCAATGCTATTAACATAGCCACTCAAAATCGGCATCAAGGTCAATCGAATTTTAAGTGAATAGTTGGGTGATTAGCAGTAGTAGCCTCACGTCACTCAACTGACAGGGCAGCGCCATCTGTCACATAATTTCCCCACTAGAGACTAATTCCAAGTCTCCCATATCTTCGGTAATTACGATCCGATTTGCAGAAAAATTCATATTTATCGTAATTAAGATACCGGAAATATTTTAATAACATTAAAAGTTAGCGTTTCGAGTTGAAATTTTGGATGTAATAACCAAATAAATAAGAAGATGGAACCTTAACTGGCAAACAAAATGCACATTTATTTATTGTAGGCATTTTTCCTAAATGACACTTTTGGCTAGACTGCGATTTCAGAGACATGAATAACGAGAGGTGTTCCGATACTTTTTTGGCTGACTGACATACTTACTCAGAAACTTCAGCAGCAAGATGCAAAAATTGCTTTTATAATAAAACTTAATGGGGTGAATCCATATTTTAGCAGAAAAACGCTCTTGGTGTTGAATTTTAATGCAAGCCACTATAAATGCAGAAAACAAAGGATTACTCCTTTCGTTACTTTTCTCTTATCTATCATAAAACTTTTATATAAGAAATCCTCAGCGTGTTGGTAAAATTCCCATATTTTCAATTCTTTGATGGATACTACTGTTGACAGAAATTCTACACTTTTCAGCATTTGATCTACATTTCTACCTAAGCCGAAGCACATATTTCTTCATGGCTCATAAGCCAATACTTTGAATATACTTAAATATTTGCACATATAAAAAGTATTGTTTACCGTAGGATATTCGAAAAATAGAAGCACAATATTTAACTTCCAGAGATATGGAAAATACTCTCTCCGTCCCAAAAAACAAGTGTCACATTTGCACATTTTTGTTTCGAATATTAACCCTCCTGGTGGTTGTCTCGACGAGGTATCTCGTCATTATGAAAATCTTGATGGAAGAGATCTTGATGGAAGATCTTGATGGAAGAGATGTCTCGTCATTAGAGAAAAATTGATTAGTTGTCGATCTTGTCATCAAGTCGGTCATACCTTAATGACGAGATATCGTCAAAGATACTATCAAAATTGGTCATATCTTGATAGACGAGATATCTCGTCGAAACCATTTGGAGAGTTCATAGTTTTCTTCATTTGGAAAAGTGAACTGTACCAAGGAGGACATTTGTTAGCGGTATAAGGCAATCTAAGAATGCCACTCTTTTTTTTCAAGGTTGGTAAAAACAATTTTTACAAATTATGGTAAAAAAAACTTTTTTTCGATATTCGAGGAAAAAGTTTAAAGAAACATTTCTTAACATTGGAAAAAAATCGAAAGATATGTTTTTTGATGGTCGGGAAAAATGTTAGAAAACATTTTCTTAATATTGCAAACTTGTCTGGAAAGTGTAGTTACATCATCTAGAAGTAATTCCTACAAAATTATATACTTTCAGAAAATATGTTAGAAAAATAAACTTTTAATTTACGATTAAATCTTTTTTCCCATTTCTTTTCAAATGTAACAACTATTTTGTAACAAAATTCAAGTGTTAAATGTGACACACATTTTGGAACAGGGAGAGTATCAGTTTTTGAAAATTTCATTAAAATTATGCACAGTGAAAACTCAAATTATTCTATCCTGTTTTGTAAGACTGCTAACTTTATTTTATCATTAATTAGTTTACTATACACTTAATGTTATTAGTCTTTTTAAAATTCAGATGACTTTTTAAGACAAAAAAAGTTTCGGTGTTCAATTCCTGTAATTTTTATCAGAAAAAACTTGGTACATTTATTTTTGTATCTTCGAGTATTTCTTTAATTTTACCAAGTGGAATTTAGGTATAACTAACATTAAAATGACGCTTGGAATAAACTAGAGCATAAAAGTTATGACTTTTATTGGTTTCCTCCAGATATTGAAATTTTTTTCTATAAGTTCAGGAATTAATATCACTAAAGTAAAATTTTTCAAAAATTAAGTTTTAGGTGATATATTATTTAACAAAAAATGCATATTTTTCAGAAAAATTAAAAAATAACTTTTTAGAGATATTTTTAAGACATATCAGATTCTTATTGACTCTGGTTCAATTTTCAGTCTAACGGTGGTCGAACGGCTAAACGCGTTCCTCTTAAGAAATTGGTAGACTCAATCACTTTTGATGAGTTGCATTATATACACATCACACTTGGAAAAACTGCTCACTTTTGATAAAGATAATTGCGTTAATTATTATTAGCTCACAATTTTTTGCTTCAAAATTCATAAATTTAAGAGTGAACTTATACTTTGAAGTCTGCTTAATACTCCTATTTTAGTTAATTGAAGGCAATACTTAATCACTTTTGATAAGTTATTACATACACTTCACGATTTGAAAAATTGTTCACTTTTTATGGAAAATAGTTACGCTTAAAAGTATTTCACCATTTTATATACCAATATTGATGAATATAAGAGGAACCGAAGTTACACTTTAAAAAGCCTGCTCTATATTCCTATTTTAGTCACTCAAGATCAATAATTAATTGTTTTTGATAAGTTATGTTACATACACATCCTCACTGAAATAATTTCTCAATTTTGATGGAAAATGCGTTGAAAATTATGGATGGATGCGTTGTAAATTAGTTCTCAATTTTATGTACTAAAATTCATGATTTAAGAGTGAACCAAAGTTACACTTTAAAATCTGCTCTTATTTTTATTTTAGTCAATCAAAATCAATAATTACTTCTGATAGGTTACTTTATACGCATCCTCATTGACAAAATTGCTCAATTTTGATAAAAAGAAATTTCGTAAATATCAGTTTACAATTTTATGCACCACACTCTCATTTTTAGCAGCTATTTTATACGAGCCATAATTCTTGGCAGCATAACGAAAACCGATAAAATAAATTTATTCAGCTGTGAAGTCGGAAGACAGTCTTATGTTTTGAAACAATTTTCCGATCCCTATCTATGAAAAACCCAAGTAGAATCGCTTTAAAAACATCGTAAATTCTCCACAGGAACCGTGAAAATAAACTTCCAACGTTCTCCGTCGACAGGTTTCTTAATTGGCGAAACGCAGTATTCGGAGCTTTTCATTTGTTTCCATCCAGTTCTAGAATCTAAAATAGCTGCAGAAGGATAAAACTGAAAAAAAGAGTCATTTGTGTTCAATTTTAAGTTTAAGACTGCATTCTAAATGTATTTTCAAGCTATCCTTTATTTTAAACGCTTTCCTCTTTATAAGTAGGTAAGCCTAATCAGATGTCGGAAGAACTTTAACGCTGTGGAATGTTCCCATTTTGTATCAAATAAAACTTACTTTAGAAAAGTTAACGATTCGTAAAATGTGAATGTCTGTAATTCCCTCGTATTCGATACCTTAAGAGGATGAACCTAATTAAATGTTGGAAGACAGAACTTTAACGCGGTGTAATGTTTCCATTTTGTATCAAATAAAACTTCCTTTAACGAAGTTAAAGATTCATGAACTGGCGAATGTTTGATATTGTCTCGTATTCTATATTTTAATGTAGCCTAATGAGATATTGGGAATTTTAATTAAAGTCGCACTGGAGCAACACAACGGGCTATTGGCGACGGTACTGGATGAAACCCGAAAGGAAAGATCTGAGGACAATACCACGTAATTCCGAGCCACGGTCAGATGACGAGGTCACACCTGAGATGGCACCCCACTCTCCAAATTTCCACACCACGCCAACGTGAGGGCATTTGAGGCCACGACAGATTTAACGTGCAGATTTAACGCTCAATGATATGATTCTTTTAACCTTTGGAATATTATGCTGGTCTTTTCCTTAGAATAGAATATATTCGACAGATTCTATTGGTCTTTTCATTAGAATAGAATCCCAAGGAAAGTTGTACTATTGGATAATTAGAAAATAATTCTTAGGAGAGATAATAATGGTCCTTTTCTTAGAAAAGGATCCTTTGGAAAGATTCCATTGCTTCTTTCCTTAGAATAGAATCCTTTGGAAAGATTCTGTTGCTCATTTCCTTAGAATAGAATCCCTTGGAAAGATTTCTTTGATCCTTTACTTAGAAAATAATCTTTAGAAAAGCCACCATTGGTCCTTTTCTTAGAATAGAATCCTTTGGAAAGATTCTGTTGCTCATTTCCTTAGAATAGAATCCCTTGGAAAGATTTCTTTGATCCTTTACTTAGAAAATAATCTTTAGAAAAGCCACCATTGGTCCTTTTTTTTAGAATAAAATCCTTTGGAAAATTTGTCTTGCTCCTCTCCTTAGAATAGAATCTCTTGGAATGATTCTGTTGATACTTTCCTTGGAAAAGAATCTTTTGCAAAGATTCTATTGGACAAGGTTAGAACTGCTTAGAAGTCAAGCGGGGAAGACTGCAGGTTGTAAAGTGGTATTATGCATGTGAGCACTGCCGAGGGTTAATTCCTATCAAAAACTAATATTGTGAATAATAATGTATTAACAAAAATTACTATGCTACTTTTTACTATACTTTGCCCTCTTTACTTAAATTATACTTTCTCTCTTCAATTTGACAGAGGGTGGCATCAGCCTCATTTGCCCTAGGTTCCAAAACGTACATGTTCATCTCTGTGAGAATATGGCAAGGGCAACAGAGAATACACGTTGGTTTATCAACAAAATAATACAATTTTTTCTCATATTCGATATTCTCAAGTAGGGTACAAGGTGAAACTTCACTCACAAGGCAACAGCTGTGTACCAAATAAAGCTGAATTCAAATTGGAAGCGCAAGGCTCAAAGCGACACGCGCAGACTAATCAGAGGTGCCTGCTCGAGCGGTGAAAAATGCTCTGATTGGTCTGCGCGTGACGCTTTGCTCCTTGCTCTTCTATCTGAATTTACTCAAACAAAACTAATCTATTTACTAAACAAAACTCACCTACTTTTAATAACTTAAGATCAGACATTTTTCTGATACAAACTTTAGCTTTATATAAATTACGAAATATTAAAACTTTATAAACCGTTTCAGAGGCAAAGTTATTTTTAATTTAACTTTCACAAATTTTGATCAACTACTTAAAACAAGAGTGTCGATTTCTGCCCCCGATAAACTTTCACCCAAACTTATATCTTTCCTAGACTGTTTTCATAAATCAGCACTTCTGAAATTTCATTTCACTTAAGAGATGTGATGATCGCGGAAATATTCTTAAAATGTAACAGTCCTGGCACAAAATTAAAATAGCATACAAAGGAAAAATTCTTTATTAAAACGGATCCGAATCAGTATATGTCTTGTCTTCAAAAATAAACGCAAAGATAAACACGAGGTTTATTAAAACTTGTTTACTTGCTGTTTCGTTTTTGAACAAGAATAAAATGAAAACATTTGAATTTTTTTATTTTACAAATGTAACGGCAACAGTTCGACGTAGATTGAGCAAAACTATTTATCTTCGTGTTTCAAATAATTTACACATTTTCTTCATTTCATATAATTGATGACAAACACCACGAAACCTTGAAACTAAACAGGTAAATAGAATGGAGAGGCAAATTTGCTAATCCTCTTCTACAATATATACAGCAACTGTTTTATATTTGAAAATAAAATTGAACAGGAAAAATGAAGATTGCCTTTTTATTCTAATAACCCTCTAATAAAATTTATCATTTATACTCAGTACTGTGCCTCTAAGTATGAGTAATACTTTATATTCAGGGGAACAACTTTAGGTGTGTACGGGCTTCACGGACAGTGGATGTCTTTCTTTTTAAGTTTAACCATAATCGAATTTCATGGGGTTTCAGAGACATTTGTACTAGACTCGATTAAAATGCGAACGAATTTTTGTCTATTCCATGCATAACAAATCAAGTGTTTATTTAGTTGTAGCCTTATAGATTACCTATAATAAATAGTACACAACATTTTACGACATTTCATAGAAATTTACGAAACTCATCAAACGAACCTCATATACAGCGGATGAGAGAGGAAATTAAAGGGGGCATTCATCAAAGCATACGCGTCAATCGAATACAGGATTAAGACTGCCAGTTCGAGTTGTTTGGGTTTTGGTTCGCATTCCGTTTCACAAAAGATTTCGTTACGGTGCTCGGTTACGGTGAGGCTCTTCGAGGCACAAAGATTGTATCGTGAACGTGTTCCCAGTAAGTGAGTGCCGAATTGTCGAACATTTGAGCGTTTGCACCGACTGCTATGTGTAACAGGAAGATTTCATGTCAGCTGGCTTGATAAGGGTGGTCGAGAAGTTCTAGCACTACAGAAAATGTATTATGAGTAAATTTGTATTTGCCAGGATTTCTCCCAACCTCGGGTAAAATGTTTTCTTCCCTTTCTGTTGCTCCAATGTGACGTTAATTAACTATCTACCTACTTTTCATTTCTGTTGCTCCAGTACGACGTTAATTAACTATCTACCTACCTTCCATTTCTGTTGCTCCTTAACTATCGACATACCTTCCATTTCTGTTGTTTCAGTACTAAATTTTCGAGTACCCGATGTAACAAAATAATTTCCACGAATACCAACAAAGCGATTCAGCCCGGAAATCAAACTACTCCCCTCCACTTAAATTTTTTTTTTATAAAACTTTGAATAGGATCAAGTCTAACGTTAACAGCAGAATGTCTTTGCAATGAAGTGCATTTACAATTAAAATAATCAAATGTAAACGAGAACTATAGTTCTTAGTCTGAAACTTTAACAAAGACTACGTTGTTTAGTTTTCTTTTGAGGTGGAATGCTCTGGAAACAAATACGTGAACAAATGTAAACTAGGAGAGACAATTGCTTAGTCTTCTCAGTAATCACAGTTCATGAAACGTTATTCACCGTGGCATTAGTTTCAGGACAGTGAATTCAGGCATCAAAATTTCAAAGCCTCCCAGTTTTGAATTCCGCACAAAATCGGCGCTCTCACATCTAAAAGAGAATTAACGAGGTCGAATAAATATGCCGTGAAGTCTGCTTCAGTGAGAGACGGAGATAATTTGTTACTGTAAATGAAATGAATTTTAACTTAGTTGTGAATAAACTATTTACGGAACTGTACGCAAATATAATGTCATCCTTTTAACCACCGTTATTTCAATTAATGATTCAATGGTCCCTTAAAGGATTCTATTTTAGGTTCACTCTGAACAGGTAATATTAAACATATGATGAAGACTTTTAATCTAATAATCTAAGCTGTGAATATTTTGTAAATATTATGATAAACGCTTTTACTCTACTTTTATAAACGAGTAACCTTTTGTAAATAGTATGATAGCAATTTTACTTTTCTGTTGAGAGGGGATGTGCTGTAAATAATATGATAAACACTTTTACTTTTCTGTTCTGAGAGGGGATATGCTATAAATAATATGATAAACATTCTTAGTCTACTGTTCTAAACTGGAAACATTTTGTAAATAATATGAAAAACGCCTTTACTCTATTATAAACGAGTAACATTTTGTAAATAGTTCTGAGAGGGGATATGCTGTAAATAATGATAAACACTTTTACTCTACTGTTCTAAACGGGGGATATTTTGTAATTACTACTCTACTGTTCTAAACGAGTAATATTTTGTAAATAATATGATAAATACTTTTACTGTACTGTTGTGAAGAGGGATTTTTTATAAATAATTTGATAAAAACCTTAGCTTTGATGTTCAAAGCGGTGAATATTTTATGAACATGATAAAAAAAACTTTTTTATTATACTGTGTTCTAAACGGGGGATATTTTGTAATTAATATGATAAACACTTTTTTTATACTGTCCTTAGAGGAAAACAAATTGTATTCTCCTCTTAAGTATTGTGATGAAAAATATCTATTTTCAATCCCAGATTTTTCTATTGATAGAATGTTAAATTTTACTAAAAATTTAACTGAAGAACAAATATCAGTTCAACAATTGAGAAAAACGATTGCTATGGGCAATGACGGAACTAATTTTAGGAATTAGAAAAATGCATTAGTAAAGCATTTATCCCATCGATCCTGATTTAAATTGGTACGTTTAATAATTTTCATTAATTTATGAATAAATCATTTCCTTCCAATGAATTTGATTTTATTTGGTAGGTTGTTGAATTAATTACCACACTGAAGCAACACAATAGGTTATTGGTCCGGTATCAATCCCGAATTGAAAGATCTGGATTTTATTAGGCTACTTATTTTATAATATGCGGTTAAATTTATGCAGTTAGTACACTGCTGGCCACCGTAAATGCAACACCCTGAAGGAAGCATGCAAATAATATGAAATTTACAACATGCATTAGCGGAGGTGAGATATGCAAATGATTAGAATTTCAGCGCAGACGCACATCACGCGCGCCTGTGGCGCCACTTCAAAGCGCTATTTAAGGCTTGGAGATTTCGACGATTTCAAGTACGGCAATTGTGTTTTTCTTGTGGTTTTTTCAAAAAAACGATCAATTATGCCTCGTAGAAAACAGCGATCATCTTTTGATCAAGTATCCGAGTTCGACAGAGGAAGGATAGTGGCCTACCGAGATTGTGGATTATCTTTCAGGGAAATCGGTAGTCGTGTTGAAGGAAACCAAACAACTATAATGCGGATATGTGATCGTTGGATGCAGGAGGGTACGACGGACCTACGTGTTCGATCGCATCCACCTCAGTGCACCACTTCACGTGATGACAGGCATATTGTGCGTATGGCAGTGACGGATCGCTCAGCCACATCACGAACCATAGCACAGCACATTCAGTCTGTACCGCATCATCCAGTGTCTGCGCGTACCATTCGACGCCGTTTACAGCAGAGTGGTCTGTCCGCAAGACGTCCATTGCTTCGTCTACCCTTGACGCAGAACCACAGACGTTTCCGCCGCCAATGGTGCGATGAAAGAAGGATGTGGACGGCAGAATGGTATGAACTTGTCTTTACTGACGAGTCACGCTTCTGTCTGCAACACCACGATGGTCGGATTCGAGTCTGGAGACACCGTGGAGAGAGGATGCTGAACAGCTGCGTTATGCACCGCCACACTGGTCCTGCACCGGGTATTATGGTATGGGGCGGTATTGGATATCACTCTCGCACTCCTCTAGTACGCATTGCCGGTACTTTAAACAGCCAGCGCTACATCTCCGAGGTGTTGGAGCCAGTTGTCCTTCCTTACCTTCAGGGCTTGCCCACAGCCATATTTCAACAGGATAATGCGCGACCACACGTGGCACGCATTGTCCAAGGGTTCTTCGTCAATCGCCAGATTGAATTGCTTCCCTGGCCAGCTCGCTCTCCGGATCTTTCGCCGATAGAAAACATGTGGTCCATGGTTGCTCAACGATTGACCCAGAATACATCCCCAGCTGCCACACCAGATCAACTTTGGCAACGTGTGGAAGCTGCTTGGTCTGCTGTACCCCAAGAACACATCCAAAGTCTCTTTGAATCAATGCCGAGGCGTGTGGCAGCGGTGATCTCCAACAATGGCGGCTACTCTGGCTACTGATTTTGGCAGGAACCACACTTCACAGAAGTCTATAAATTTAATCATTTGATACTTGGTCAACATGTTATCTACAAAATAAATTTTGTTGTGATATCTCTTGTCTTTCTTGGTGTTGCAATTTGGGTGGCCAGCAGTGTAGTATGTATATGGTAGTGTACCTTATCTCCACCATGAAGTACTTTTTGATAAGCAAAGTTGCATTGTCTTTCCACCTCTTGGTAAATTGGTGACTCGGACGTGATGAACATGCGTACTTTAAAAAAACAATCTAGCCTCTTTCTCACACACACACAATCGGCACACACTTTGATGGATGGTCCACGATGAACAGTTGATTTGCCAGTGCAATAAAAATCACTTCTAACAACTGTCTAAAGCTTTGTGATAACCAAGCACTGCTTCTACTTTCATCACAGCTTCACTATTCATTTCCATTCAGCCTCATTTCGAAACTGCAACGGTGAGACACTGCCCCTTAACCCTCCAAGTGTTTTTGACGAGATATATCGTCCATCAAGATCTGACCGATTTTGCTAATCACAAGATATTGCCAATTTTTTAATGATGACGAGATCAAGACTTGGTCAGTTTTCTTCTAATGACGTGATATCTCGTACATCAAGATCTGGTCATATTTGTTAATGACGAGACACCTTGTCGAGACAACCTCCAGAAGGGTTAAAGTAACTTGTGATATGAGCCAAGATGCTTTCACATAAGGTAATAAGTCTTCACCTATAAGGTTTTTCTTTAAAAAAATACTTTCTGTCCTTCAATGGATAAAATGTGTGGACATCTTGAAACTCCGCAGATCTCTAGATCTTTTTATATAGATATTGTGTTAAAAACTGTCAATAAGCCCGGTTCTACCGTTAATAAGTACCTAAATTCATTCCGTCTATTGACTACAATTTTTGGTTACTTAAGAGCAAAATATAAACTATTTTAAGTAGCTCATGAATCCTTTAGAATCAACTTTTTTACTTTTAATGATATTATGTTTTCAATAGATTGACTAAATTGTTTGCTATTTCCTATTGGCTCTACAATTTCTTTATACTTCAAAACAAAAGCATAAGCTATATTAAGTAGCTTCATCGTGAACCACTTTCGAACAAACATTTTTACTTTTAATGATTCGATAGTTTCAAGAGATTGGCAAATTCGTTTACCTGACTCTTGTTAAAAACAAAAGGTATACTGAGAATATTTTTTATATAATACATGGAAAACTTTCCATTAATTTTAAATTGTAACAGAATATATTCAGTTACTGATTATTTTGTAATATTTCCATAGCTAAATAAAGCAGTTCTTTCATGCCCGAGGTATTTATTTCATAATCAAGAACACCCTTAGAAACAGTACTCATAATAGATAAACAGATGCAAACTTTAATCATACTGCTAGTCAAATATTAGAAATTTAAAAAATGACTAATAAGGGTGATAAAAAAGGTCAATAGCATTAATTCGGTGGAGTAAAACGCCCACCATCAAGACTAAAGTAAACCAGATACTATCTTTGAATAGTGTCGTCACTTGTTTTTTTAGTTAAGCCTTGTTGGACGTTTCGCTCCAACAAAAGGTAGGTAGGTAGGTATTTAATTAACGCCCCACTGGAGCAACACGATGGTCTAGGATCAAACCCGAAGGGAAAGATCCTAGGCTCCAACAAAAGATATATAGCTAAAGATTTTTTTTATCATATTAAAAAAAATTGTCACCTTTTAACTTTTAATATTTGACTAGCACTCAGAATACTTGATTTCCTTCAATAATTGTTTCCCAGTTTTAATGGGGCAGCTAATGCTCAGTGGATTTGCCCACTGCGCCAGCAACATAAGAGTTGTAGGTGGTGGAGATTCGATTCCTGTAACTTACCCTGGGTGTATTTCTCAATTCTGTATCGGTAAAACTTTCCTCGTATGTATAGTATGTCGCCACTACCGTTCTTTTGACGTTGCCTGTCTTGTGTTTGGCACAGCTTGACAAAATATGGCCCTAAAGCTATAAGCCCAACCAGATTTAATATATTCTATGCTATAACTTTTTTTCATTGCATGTAAAACTAAAATTTTCAACCAGGTTAGTCAGTAACTTTCTTTTGCATGGGCATGGTGGAGGTTTGCGAGCGAATCCAACCGAAGACCGTCGTATACAAAGAGGGCTGTTGCTCTTTAGATCTGTCATGGCCTCAAATGTCCTCATGTTGGCGTGGTGTGGAAGTTAGGAGAGTGGTGTGCCAGCTCACATGTGTGATCTCATCATCTGACCATGGTTCAAAATCATGTGGTGTTGTCCTTGGATCTTAACTTGAGGGTTTGATCCCGGACCGTCGCCCATAGCCCTATGTGTCGCTCCAGTGCGACGTTAATTAAATACCTACCTACATACCATGGGCATGGTATGGAAGTTTGTGGCCTACCATGGGCACAGAGGAAACAGTGAAGTAGAGACAGCAATGGTAGCATTTTTATGCGCCATCGTATGACCAAAACAATGGCTAATTAGACTGGTACCAAAGGCTAAAAGTGGACCACCACTCTGGGTTCGAATTCATGCCCTGAGCAGGATTCGAACCCAGAGCCTGATCAACCGAGAGCCAGAGTGCTAACCATTCGGTTACCTGGCCGTCTATTACTTATTTACTTACTTTTACGGAAAGTCCGAGTTTCACACTAAATTGAGACTATCATTCTGAGAAAATTACGGAACTTAAGAGGATTTTATCATCCATGTACATTCACTAGAATTAACCTCTGAGCATAGCGAGATTTCCAAGTAGTGTAGTGTTACTTTTACCTCGCGAGACACTTTAATGAGTAAATAACCACATCTTCATAAAGAATCTATGGATTCTTTAAACCTTTAGACTGATTCTATTGGTCCTTTCCTTAGAATAGAATATTTGGAACGATTCTATTGTCCCATTCTGTATGATAGATCCTTTGGAGAGATGCGATTTTTCCTCCCCTTTTCTTCAAATACAATCCTTTGGGAAAATATTTTATTCTTTCCTTGCTAAATAGTAGGTAAGCTAAATGGTAGCTGAATTTACGTGGAACAAAGCAACGGGCTATCGATGACGTTCCTGGATCAACCCGAAAGGAAAGATAGAGGACAACGCCTCGTAGTTTTAAATTACGGTCAAATGACGATGTCAACACTTGATGTGGCACCAGTCTCCAAATTTTCACACACACATGAGCAATATATATATATATATATATATTGCTCATTTCCAAATAATAGAATCCTTTGGGAAATTCTATTGGTCAAGGTCAAAATGGATTAGAACATACAGGGTCATAAAGGGAAGACTGCAGGGTGTAAGGCGGGAGAACCCCTCAGAAGGTTCAAGAAAACAGACAATCGGCTAGGATTGGATGTTAGGTTTTTCTGGCGCAAGGTCCAAAAGCGGACAAGCTGCTCCAAACACAAGGCTAAATACAACCCAAGAAAAGAATAAAATATTTAAGAATTAAAAGTCCAAGATAAAGGTAAAGATAGATTTAAAACATGTAAAAATGTATAGATGAGAGTTAAAATATACAAGCAATAGTCAGATAATAAAACAAGATCATCGTCTGCAGCAGAACTAATGATGAATAATTTAATTTACAAATGTACACAATTTTGAGTGAAATTTAAAAGATGGCAAAAAATAGATGAGGTTTAAAAACCAACTGAACGTAAAACAACCGGCTAGGAGACGTGAAAAACAAATTCAGTCTGTTGACACCACGAGGGACTTAAAGCGTCAGCGTTCCCCAGATTTCCTTTTCATTTATATTTTTTCAAATAAACCCCCACAAATTTACGGTTGTAAACTTAAATACAGCTAAATCTCCCTCATAACTTGATGGTTGCATGCCTTCCCTGGAGCATAGTCAATTTCTGTTGTTCATCCTTAAAATAGGCTTTATGAATAGGGGAGGGTACAAGGCTGTTAGTCAAGAAGGTCAAAATTGGTTAGAAGTTATGCTGAGAAGACTTCTAACCAATTCTTCCTTTCCTTAGAATAGAAGCCTTGGAAAGGTTCTATATATATATATATATATATATATATATATATATATATATATATATATATTTCTCATTTCCAAATAATAGAATCCTTTGGAAATACTCTATTTCTCATTTGCTTAAAATAGAATCCTTTGGAAAGATTTTATTTGTCAAGGTCAAAATTGGTTAGACGTCATGCAGGGAAGACTACAGGCTGCAAGGTGGAATTATGCTTGTGAACCCCTCAGAGGGTTAAACCTCCAAGTGGTCTCGACGAGATATCTCGTCCATCAAGATCCGACCAATTTTTCTAACGACGAAATTCCTCGTTCATCAAGATCGTGTTAGTTCTGCTTAATGACGAGATACCTCGTTGAGTCAACCACCAGGAGGGTTAAAGAAAAACAGACAATTGGCTACGAGATGTGAAAAAACAATCAATCTGTTGACACCACCAGGGACTTAAAGCGTCGGGGTTCCAATATAACAATAAATAAACATTAATCCAGATTTCCTTTCCACTGATCTTTTTTTTCCAAATAAACCCCAGCAAATTTACGGTAGAAACTGAAATACCCCTAAATCTCCCCAATTCCAAATCTCCCTCATAACTTGATGGTTGCATGCCTTCGCCTGGAGCGGAGTCAATTACTGTTGTTTATCCTTAAAATAGGCTTGTCCCCTTTACGAATAGGGAGGGAACAAGACTCTGATCGAAAATCGATGACTTGTTTATTTTCTTTTCTCTCGGGTAGAAAAAGGTCGAACGCGAAACCATCAAACCATAGCTATTAGGGTCAGACCCTGGTAGCATCCAGAATTTATCTCAGAAGCTCTCGCAAGACAGTCTGGATTAAGGAGTGCACTGTGCTATGGAATTTCAACAATAAAGTCTAGCAGAAACTCGTTAACTATAAAAATTTGAAGTAGAATGGAGGAGACATCAATTGGCGTTTTTGCTTGGAAAAGGTGATGTAGCTTTCAAAGAGGATATAATGGTAGAAAATAACTTTTTCATAAAACATTAATTTTAACTTTATAAAGGTCTTATGAACTTTACTATACTTTTTAAATAAACCATTTCAATTGGATTTAACTTCCCATAGAAGCAGAGGGGACGTGGTAGCCCCATAGAAATGAAATATAAGTAGACTGAGCATTGCTATTGAGAGGGGCTTCAAAAAGTGTGACCAACATGTCAACTAGTAGTCACGTGACTGCTCTGTGAAGAATTGATTCGGTTGGATGACTTGGCATTTTATCGCCTCGGTTGGCGGTATAATATTTAATGACGGGTTAGATGTTTGAATTCACATTTGCATAGAGTGGCGACAGAATTCGTCAAATCGCCAAAGTTTAGTACTATGTCGAGCGGACCAATCATAGATGGATGGGCGTCTTCTCCCTTTAAATGGACCAATCATTGATGAATGTTAGGTTCCACGCAACAGACGAAAGCAGTCTAAGGGTCCTGTTACTGTTAGTTTTGGTCTCATGATCCTGGGCACATAAAAAGGATACCATTGCTCACTGTACTTTCATATTTCCCCTGTGGGTAGCCCAGTTGGTAGAGCCTCTTAGTAACTGGTTGTCAGTTCGGAACTCGATCCAACCAAAGACCATCAGGTGAGTGGATGCTAGTGCACGTTAAATCTGCCATGGCATCAAATGTTCTTATATTTGTAGGGAGTGGAAGTTTGGAGAGTGGGGTGCCAGCTCAGTTGTTAACCTCATCATCTGAACGTGGTTCAAAATAACGAGGTGTTCTCGGATCTTTCCTTTTCGGGATTGATCCCGGACCGTCACCAATAACCAGTTGCGTTGCTACAGTGGGAAGTAAATTCAGCTACCTACCTACCTATAAAAGCAGATGTGATACCAAAATTTTCCATTAAAAATTTCTTGGAGGCGAAAGCACGTGAAAGATATTCTGGAAGGAGTGCACAGTACTATGGAATTTCAACAATTATGTCTAGTAGCAACCTGCTAGAGTTGATTGCGACCCAAGTTCAATTCCACCCTGGGTGTATTTCTCTCTTCTATGTAAGCTTTCATTGAGCAAGTATTTTCATTTACTTCACGTTGTTTGACCCAGCTTGTCAAAATATGGCCCTTGCGCCAGAAAATCCAATATAAAAATTCAGGTTTTGGCGTCTAAATTTGGTGTTTTAATTGTAAATTACGAAGGTTGTGCACAATTCTATGAAAAGACGGTCCCTTATTTATATTTATGCAAATTCATTTATGAAAGACGCTATTCCCTGTAAAATTGGAATCTCATTTTTCTCTATGAGCAATGCTCGAATAAAAGGGGTGGTTCATTTTTTCCAGCTGTACTTTAACATATGTAACTGCTTTACGTGTTTGTCAATTTTCATTATCTCAAGTACACGATACAAAACCATTTTCTTATAAAAATTCTCTTTGTTCAAATATATTTCCTGAAACCAAAATATGCATACAATACATTCTTACATCCTTGTGTACGTAAATATTGGCATGCAATCGGTTTAACTCTTCCAAATTTGAAAATAAATATTAGCTTTGAGTAGGATAGTTGAATTAACGTATGTAGTAACACAACGGGCTATTGGCGACGGTCCGGAACCAATCTCGAAAGAAAAGATCCTCGTAACTTTAAACAACGGCCGATGGTGAGGTCAACACCCGAGCTGGCAACCCACTCATAGAGGAAATATAGAAGTGGAGTAAGCAATGCTAACCTTTTTATGTGCCCAGGATCATGTGACCCTTAGACTATACTTTCGTCAGCTGGGTGGATCCTAACATTCATCATCTGATTGGTCCACGGGACAGGAGAAGACGCCCATCCATTAATTAATCATCTGATTGGTCAGCGCGACATAGTAGTAGACTTGGCGATGTCACCAATTTTGGTCGCCACTGTAGAAATGCGCATTCAAACACCTATCCTGTCAATAGATGTTACATCGCCAAACGAGGCAATAAGATACCAAATCGCTCAACCAAGTCAAATTTTCACAGAGCAGTCACGTAATTACTAGCGACATCTTGGTCACACTTTTTGAAGCTTCTCTTAATAGCAATGCTCAGTCTACTTACATCTCACGTCTGTGATCCCTCTCCAAACTTTCACACCATGCCAACGTGAATATTGACCTTGAGGAAATAGAATTGCTATTCAATGCGGGTGTGAGACAAAACAGTCCCGTTTTAATAAAACTTTTCTTTCTGGTTCTCCAAACGTTTTTATATTTCTGAACGTATATTAGGTTATTTTGAGGTATTATTTCTGTGTCGAAATAAATTCCGCATAAATTTTATTAAAAACTTCATTTACAGTGTGAACTTTATAGACTGATCATGAAATGTAATTTACTGGTCGACATGGAGTTTTCGATGTTAAAAACAATCACCTCTTACTTCATTCTATGTCTTACAAAATCCTAAATTCTATTAAACGCTAAGTTTTTGTTGTAGAATAAAAACGCTTTTTTAAAAAAGTGGCTCCACTTAAAGAAGCTGATAAAACGGGTGAAGTAAAGCGATGGACAATCAAATTTGTTCGTCTATTCCGTAGGAGTGAGATTTCAAACCCTTGAAAAGAGAGTAAACAGACTTCTAAAGTACTTAATTGGTTTGGAGGGGAAACTGGCTGTCTGAAGAAAGGTAAGAAAATAATTGCATTTAATAGAATACGATCTTTTATCAAACACGTTTTCAACTTCACTGGTTTACTTTTACTTCAGTTCTTCAAAACAAATCTTTACGTATAAGTATCACTATCTATATCTTTTGAATGAAGTAAAAGCTTCGAAAGCTTGATAGAGAATTAAATCTGTCCTCTCTGAATGTACTAGAATTAGCTAAATGTTTGTTTTCATCTTAGAAAATTCGATTACTAAAGTATAAAAGAATCCTATTACAATGGGTTAAATATATATATATATACACTGCTGGCCACCCAAATTGCAACACCAAGAAAGACAAGAGATATCACAACAAAATTTATTTTGTAGATAACATGTTGACCAAGTATCAAATGATTAAATTTATAGACTTCTGTGAAGTGTGGTTCCTGCCAAAATCAGTAGCCATTGTTGGAGATCACCGCTGCCACACGCCTCGGCATTGATTCAAAGAGACTTTGGATGTGTTCTTGGGGTACAGCAGACCAAGCAGCTTCCACACGTTGCCAAAGTTGATCTGGTGTGGCAGCTGGGGATGTATTCTGGGTCAATCGTTGAGCAACCATGGACCACATGTTTTCTATCGGCGAAAGATCCGGAGAGCGAGCTGGCCAGGGAAGCAATTCAATCTGGCGATTGACGAAGAACCCTTGGACAATGCGTGCCACGTGTGGTCGCGCATTATCCTGTTGAAATATGGCTGTGGGCAAGCCCTGAAGGTAAGGAAGGACAACTGGCTCCAACACCTCGGAGATGTAGCGCTGGCTGTTTAAAGTACCGGCAATGCGTACTAGAGGAGTGCGAGAGTGATATCCAATACCGCCCCATACCATAATACCCGGTGCAGGACCAGTGTGGCGGTGAATAACGCAGCTGTTCAGCATCCTCTCTGCACGGTGTCTCCAGACTCGAATCCGACCATCGTGGTGTTGCAGACAGAAGCGTGACTCGTCAGTAAAGACAATTTCATTCCATTCTGCCGTCCACATCCTTCTTTCATCGCACCATTGGCGGCGGAAACGTCTGTGGTTCTGCGTCAAGGGTAGACGAAGCAATGGACGTCTTGCGGACAGACCACTCTGCTGTAAACGGCGTCGAATGGTACGCGCAGACACTGGATGATGCGGTACAGACTGAATGTGCTGTGCTATGGTTCGTGATGTGGCTGAGCGATCCGTCACTGCCATACGCACAATATGCCTGTCATCACGTGAAGTGGTGCACTGAGGTGGATGCGATCGAACACGTCGGTCCGTCGTACCCTCCTGCATCCAACGATCACATATCCGCATTACAGTTGTTTGGTTTCGTCCAACACGACTACCGATTTCCCTGAAAGATAATCCATAATCTCGGTAGGCCACTATCCTTCCTATGTCGAACTCGGATACTTGATCAAAAGATGATCGCTGTTTTCTACGAGGCATAATTGATCGTTTTTTTGAAAAAACCACAAGAAAAACACAATTGCCGTACTTGAAATCGTCGAAATCTCCAAGCCTTAAATAGCGCTTTGAAGTGGCGCCACAGGCGCGCGTGATGTGCGTCTGCGCTGAAATTCTAATCATTTGCATATCTCACCTCCGCTAATGCATGTTGTAAATTTCATATTATTTGCATGCTTCCTTCAGGGTGTTGCATTTACGGTGGCCAGCAGTGTATATATATATTGGTAATGTTCCTATGGACTACGAGTACCCTATTTCTATGGATTATAAGGATGATTGTTTTTAGGTTTTGTGGCGGAAGAGCCATATTTGTCCAAACTGTGCCAAATACAAGACAACTTCAAGTAAACAATGTCGTGAATAGGAAAACAGAGGGTAGGAGGTAGGTATTTAATTAATGTCGCACTGGAGCAACACAACGGGCTATTGGCGATGGTCCAGGATCAAACACGAAGGGAAAGATCAGAGGACACCACCACGTAATTTTGAACCATCGTCAGATGACGAGGTCACACCTGAGCTGGCATCCCACTTTCCAAACTTCCACACCGCGCCAACGTGTGGACACTTGAGGTCACGACAAATTTAACGTGCACCAGCCCCCTTTGTACACGATGGTCTTTGGTTGGATTCGAACTCGTAACCCTCCGGTAGCTAGTTCGTTACTCTTCCAACCGAGCTACCGCGGTCCGGAAAAAAGAGCGATTGGGGAATAGTGTGGTGAAAGCAGAAAAATGTCGCTTGGTTATCCCGGGAGAATGACTCCCGTATTTACTAAAGACAGTAAACCCCATTGGAAAAGGAAAGATCACTACAGTACCTCGGGTTCGTGAATCTCGTATACACCTAAAGGATATGTGCCCCAGAGGGTTGGATTATAAGAATCCTATTTCAATGGATTACAAGGACATCCGTAAGTGTATGGTAGAATAGTTTCGTAAAAATTACTTAATTCAAATTCTATGAACTCTAAGTTGCGAATTAATTTTGAAAGGTCAGAAACAAAGTAACAATCCAATAATAGGTATGATTCTAAATTTCATTGTGATCAAAATTTCTAGAGCAATGCCTTTTTTGAACATCAAAAATATTCCTGAATTTCATAAAACCCTGCCCAATAGAATTTAGCAATTTCTTTAAAAGATATTCAAAATGCATATCTAAGTTGATGAATTATCATCCTCAATTTAAAGATGAAATTACCATCCTTAACGTTTCAATTGAAGACCTGGTTTAAATTTTACTTATTTGGTGAAACTTAGCTTTGGTTAAATAAGTTGTAATGGAAATCTATCGGAAAGAAAGGGCTGAAATTTTGCATTAACGAATAAAGAGTTCTAATCAATTTCCATCAAAATATATGAAGGTTGCTATACATAATTTTTCAAATACCTCTCAAATTAACTTAAATAATAAACATTGCATATATTTTGTTTGCTTATTTGAAAAGTAACATGATACAATAGGTCAGAGCAATAGGAAGATTATTTCGGAAGATATGAAAAAGGTCTGGGTAATAACTATTGTGACATTATGTGTTCCAGATTTTCCAAACTCATCCAGAAACGGATGAGCTAAATGACTTGAAACTTATTATCCCTGGTTAAATTTTTATGTAGATTCGAAATTTAAGGTCACAACTGAGTGTTCATTGAAATTTATGACGTTTGTGCACAATTTGATTTGTAGATGGTCCCTTATGCATATAAATTGAATTGATATATATTTTTATCTATAAAAGGATATCTTTCAATTTGGTCTATGAACGATGGGAGAATAAAGGGGATATTTCAGTTCTTTTTTACTTAAAGTTTTCCTTGTGTATGTATGCCCCTTTACTTGACGTTTGGCGCAGCTTGTCCAAATATGGCCCCTTGAACCATAAAACCAAACCAACCAATCAATCTTTTTTCCGCAGTTGCACTTTAACATACACACCTGCTTAACGAGCTTTTAAATTTTCATTATCTGAAATACACGATGTAAAACCATTTCCTTCCTCGTAAAAACATTTCCAGAAACCTAAATATGCATGCAATACATCTTTATATAAGTAAATATTGACGCGCTATCATTTTTGCTCTTTTTCAAATTTTAAAATAAATATTAGCCTTAGGGAAATAGATTTCCTGTCCAATGCGGGCTTGCTTATCAGACAAAACAGTCCCATTTTAATAGAACTTTTCTGTCTGGCACTTCAGTCTAAATGCTTTTATATTTCTGAACTGATATGTTCTCTTGAGGCATTATTTTTTGTCGAAATAAGTCACGCATAAATTTTATTAAAAACTTCATTTATTGGGAACTTTATAGGCTGATCATGAAATGCAATTTGCTGTGTTGACACTGAGTTTTTGAAGGTAAAAACAATCATAATTCGATTATGCGCTTTTCTCTTCTAGAATAGAAGTATTTTTAAAAAAGGCGCCACTCAAAGAAGCTGATGAAATGGGAGAAGCGAAGCGATGGCCAGTAAAATGTGTTCGTCTATTTCGTCGGAAGTTTTCAAACCCTTGAAAGGAAAGTAAACAGACTTCTAAAATAGATAATTGATTTGAAGGAGAAATAGCTCTCTGTAAGAGGGTAAGAAAATAATTGCATTTAATGACTATACGATTTGTAATCAAGTACGCTTTGAACTTCGGAGGTTTACTTTTAGTTCGGTTCTTCAACGTATGTTCTCTTTACGTATGCTCATCACTGTCCGTATATTTTGAAAGTTTGGGAATCCTAAAAGAAAATCTATCTTTCCTCAGTGTGTGCTAGGATTATATCAATATTTATTTGTTCATTTTAGAAAATTCGATTATAGAAGTTTAATACGACTTCCATTTTTTACTTCTAAGAATCAGAAGTTAGCATAAAAATTTATCTGCATTTGACCCTCCTAGTGGTTTCGACGAGATATCTCGTCCATTAAAACTGACCAATTTTGCTAATAACGAGATAGCTCGTCATCTATGACGAGTTATCTCGTTATTAGCAATTTTAATATAGGCAATCTCGATATTACCAATTTTTTGTGATGACGAGATCAAGATCTGGTCAGTTTTTTCTAATGACGAGATATCTCGTTCATAAGAATCTGGTCAGTTTGCTAATGACGAGGATACCTCGTTGAGACAATTACCTGGAGGGTAAACAGTAATTCGAGCGATTGTTTTCTAACATTTACCCATTCGCGTCATACGAAGAGGTCACCTCATAAGGATGTATTACTCGATATAAATGCATATAGTCCAATGCCTAGCACCTAGAAGTCAACTGTATGTATTTTAAAATGAAACGTTGACATGTGACATATATAACTCCCCTAGTGTAGCCCCACCCTGTGCCTCTTTATCGAGGAAAAATAATTTATTTCTTTATCGTATTTTGCTGTCCTCAGTAGCCATCAAAGTTGATAAAGTTGACATTGTAAAAAGTGTGGTGTTGCTTCAAAAGAGCGTTTTGAGATCTACCGTAGTCAACAATCCTACTACGGCAAAAGAATTGAATTCGTGCTTTCACACAATATTATGCATGCAAATTTTCAGAATAAAATCTTTATTGGTTGATTTTGTATGATTTTTTATATATTTTTCGGTTTCGAATTACCATGCGAGGGTATTTAAATATGATTCCTCAGTCAGCTATGAAAGCATAAATGACACCATTGGGTTAATGGAAACTGTTTTTCCAGAGTATTTACTTTTATTTTTTGCAGTTTACGATTCTGTCATTTTCTATCTCTCGGAGATAAACTAGATTACTTCCCTTAGAGCACTAGCGTTATTACCAGGGAATGGATTTTGTTGACACGTCAAATTTTGTTATCACTTTGTAGAAAATGCTCTTACAAAAGTACCGCTCGCAAACTCCTGATTCTGGATGTCTACAGTTTCTCAGGTTATTTTAGACATTTTTCGGTATTCGCTACTTGAGAAATAGCTGTTGTCCTGGTCGGGGTCAGGTTTAACCAGCCCCTCCGTATAAAACCGTACGCGTTATATAAAGGTAGGTAGGTAGATAATTAACGTCGCAATGGAGCATCACAACGGGCTATTGACAACAGTCCGGGATCAATACCGAGGGGAAAGACCGAGGACAACACCTCGTATTTTCAGCCACGATCGAGATGACCACTCTTTAGCCGGTACCCCACTTTCCTAACTTCCACACTTCTTCCAACGTGAGGACATTGTAAGCCAAGACAGATTACGTGCACCAGCCCCCTTGTACACGACAGTCTTTGGTTGGACCGAGTTTCAAACTCGCAATTCTCCGGTTGCTAATCCTTTGCTTTTCCAACTTCTGGCTCCGTGATATAAAGGACCTACGCTTCTTAAGATAAATAAGTTGTAGCGAATAGATTGATCTCAGGTCTGGAGACCAGATACGGCTCTCCGGATTGGTTTAACCGGACCGCAGGCCACATACGCATAGGTCCATTCGGTCCTCAAACCAGATGCTTGGAGTTGATAAAATTCAGTTTGAAGAAAGCCCTGAAAATTTCGCTCACAAGTGACACCGAAAATATTCGGCCATCTCTCCCCACGATATATTTCGGGTCTGTTACCCACCGCCCCCTCCGAAATGCACTCGGACGTGCCGCCTAGAGAGCAACCGTTTGTACTGGAAGTTTTGAGACACCCTATAGAGAAATAGACAGGAACAGCGTATTTGTAGTATTGGTCAAGCCTTTAATCATTATGCAAGAGTTGTGAACATACCATTGTCTCTAAATTTATGAACACTATTCTATCAAATCAGTTCAGTTTCCCCCTTTAAAACTCTTTTCTTGCAAACTGATCAAGTCATGGGCATTATGGAATAAAATTATCAAGAGCAATTTTAAAACAAAATTATTCATATTGCAAGGATTAAGAAAAGGAATGCTTTTATAATGAATATACAGGGTGCAACGCAAAGTCCGTACCCGGCCTTTATTTTCGCAACCGTTGGTCATAGACATATACTTCCAATTACAAAAATGTTTCAAATGAGGTAAACATTCATGTTATGGCATATTGAAATTTAAAAACTCAATTTTGTAAAAATTACAAAATCTAACTTTTTATACAGTCCCCCGTTCCTTATAGTGATATTTAGTAAAAGTTTACAATCAGCCTAACAAACAAAAAGTTTCACTTCTGTGTGATAAAAATTGACCGAGATATTTAATTTCAAAGTTTGGGATTTATTCAGATTTATTTTGCCTTCATTGAGGGGTCGGTTAAAAGAATAATTCGAGATTTGAAATCAGAGTGCAACGCCCATTTTACGGCGAAAGGGGGGGTTCCCCATCCATAAAAGATGGGTGCATGTATAGTAAAGTGGACATGCCCGATTCACTGAAAGCGGTCGCAGCGCCCCCAGTGGGGAAAGTTTGGAAATCTAACTTCGAAACTAAGCAAGATAGACAAAAGATGTTAATTCGAAAGTTGTAGACCATCGTCGAATTATGTAGAATCGACACCCTTAAAATGAAAAATGCGCAAAAAGAACCGGATAAATGGCAGCGGAATGCAAACTACCAGAGGCGTTGCACTCTGATTTCAATCTCGAATTATTCTAAGTTATATTTTAACCGACCCCTCAATGAAGGCGAAACAAATCTGAAAAAATCCCAAATTTTGAAATTAAATATCTCGGTCAATTTTTGTCACACAGAAGTGAAACTTTTTGTGTTACGTTTGTTAGGATGAGTGTAAACTTTTACTAAATATCACTATAAGGAACGGGGGACTGTATAAAAAGTTAGGTTTTGTAATTTTTACAAAATTGATTTTTTAAATTTGAAAATGCCATAACATGAATATTTACTTCATTTGAAACATTTTTGTAATTGGAAGTATATGTCTACGACCAACGGTTGCGAAAATAAAGGCCGGGTACGGACTTTGCGTTGCACCCTGTATATGTATCATATCGTTTAAATATATAAGCTGATTTCAATGATGCATTTTATGGATATAAATATTCCAATGATGTGGAGATAAACATTAATCAAAGCATTGTACTTTACTGAAGTGAATTGTTTGATATTTAAAACAGCGTTCAAACAATTGCCTACATAAATTAGTTTCAAGCAATCATAGAGGCATAAATATCTCGCTTTTCACAACTTAAAAGTCAATAGACGCGCATTTATCACTTTGGATTCAAACTCCGGTGCAAGGTTCCGCCAACATCACACGCAAATCTGACATTCACGTCTCGGTATCGTTTCGGAAAATACGAGGTTCTCTCAATTTCAATTACCAACTCATAGTCTCGAAATTCGTGGGCGCTATTCCATCAGACCAGTTCCTTTTCCCTTTTAAAACTCTTTTGATCTAACAGCAGCTTTATAGCGGACGCGAAATAAAGTCTTTCCGCTCTCGCAATCAACTAAGTCTTAACATCGGAAACAACTGACAATTGAAAATTTTGGATTCAAGAGCGGGTCCGAATTTAATGAGCTTTCGTACAGTAACGAATGTGCAGGCTTTCAGACCTCGCCTGGCTTGTGCTCTTGGGCTTCGGAACAAAACACCTTTAGTCTTAAATGGACCAAACTATATATCAGAAGGAATTGGGGTGGATCTAAGGTGAAATCTGGGATTTTGTGAGTATCCCTCAAATCTCCCAATATTCTGTAAGTCTTTAGAGAATAAGACAAGTGATCTGGACTCAAGTCTACTAAGACTACAGTATGCTCTTGGCTTAGGGAAGGAATGAGCAGAGCGGATCTAGAAGTCGTTTCTTCTTTTTCATTATTATTTCTGTAATCCGATCAACTTGGCGAGAGAAACGTTTATCTGGGTTTCGGTGGAACTCGATTTGTGGAATCCGTGTTTTCTGCTTTACTTGATGTTAACAAGCCAATTTCATTATTCTATTTTGACAGGAACAAGTCATCTACGAATTCTTTTGAGTGCATCGCAAAAATACACAGGAGGGGAATGGAGCGTAAAAACTGGTTTTAGGAAGATACATTTTGAAAACAACAGTATCTATTTTGGAAATAATTTGGCAAGACATGTAAAAGTGTCTACCAAAAAGTACTTTTTATAGTAGAGATAGGTTAAACTGTCTGATTAAATAATCATTTTGTTTTAGATATCATTTATTTATACAGACTATCTATGGTTAATTTGTGTGTGAATACTTGAAGTTCGAAAGCAAAGAAAATGTTAATTTTCAAAATATGCATTGGTTGCACAGGAGACGTCTCCCTCAGAGTCCAAATGCTGTGATGAAAAATGTTTTCGAGACCTTTGCTTTTAAAAGCTATAAACGATGTTTTAACGAGGCATTTAATTTTAACAACGTCTAACTGTTCGGTGATCTAGATTTGGAGGTTTGCTTTCACCTCAAGTGCTCCATTTGATTTCTAAGTCCATAAAATCGTTTCAAAACACCATTTGAATGAGACGCTTCAACCAGACGGAGCTCGAATGCTAAACCCGTGATCAAATAAGAAGCTCAAGGCGACACCAGCAGACCAATCAGAGCGTTTTCATCGCTCGCGCTGGGACTCTGATTGGCCTGCGCTTGTCGCTTTGCGCCTTGCGCTTCCTATTTGACCACGGCTTAACTGTCCTATTAGTCGTTTTCGGTGGAACCCACCGAGAGGGGTGGTTCGCTGTCCAAGCCCATGACTTCAAGAGACAGGGGAAAGCTTCAAGGACACTCAGTCCTCGTCAAGGGATAGGATAGGTAGGACACATGACTTTTTCGGAGCACCCGCTGCAAAACAGATCATCTCCACATCATAAAAGAAAATTATATAAATAAAGAAATTTACATTTGGGAGGGAGAAATTAAAATTTGAAATATAGATGATAGGGGGCGTAATAAACATAAAAATCAGCTAGTACAAACTAATAAGCACTCGTCGAATCGCAACGTAGTCAAGAGGTGACCCTCGCAACTACTGATCGCGATTTCTTAGGTTTTGGTGATCGGTTCTGGATCGGGACTTTTTCCCTGTACTTATATATACCGTTGCAACAAGAGCATTAACACTTAATATAAAAGAGATAGTGAAAGCTAGAATTTAAGAAAATTGGTGAAATTAAAAACAAAAATTACTTTTAAAATAGTGATATTTTTGGAGGTCCTATCGTATCCATTGCCCTAGTTATTGGTGATCAGATTTGAGAGGGATATTTAATGGGATAAGTAATCTATGGAAAATTGAAATCATACTTCAGGGTCCAACCGAAACACACCACACCGACGCTTCTGTTGATGTGGGTGGGAAAGTGTTAAATTGTTGAAGCAGTAGAGCACGTGGTCTCTTCTGCGAGCTTTTAATAGTATCATCATATGGAGGTAATGACTAATGCTTCGTTTGGCCCTGAGGTACTTTTTGCAAGAACATGGCCGAAAGATGCTGTAGGAATTCAGCTATTCAATTTTGAGATCCGAATGAATGACTTCATTCCAGACAAAATAAGGAGAATTTGAGATCGCACGTAATGTACGATTTTGGAAAATCTGCAGTCTTTTGGGATTAGAAGTGGATCCCCATATTTGTGATCCATATGTGAGGGTTTATAGAGGAGTATTTTAAACCCTCGTCAAAGAGACATTGCAACTGCTGCATATACTACTGCATTGTAAGTTATTTTTTGTAGGGGTGGCTAAATTCACCACAATACTCCCTCTTCAAAGTTTAGCAGTTGTCACAGTTGTCGGAAGTGATTGTAACATTGATAAAAGTCTTAAGCATGTCGCAGTATGTGAAAACCCATACTCCTAAATACCTCCAATTGGAAAATGTTATTCAAGTTTAAGCCATTTAAGTGTCACGAGATTTGCGAATAGTGTAGTATTGCCCCCCCCCTTTTACACTTAATGTTTACACTCTACACAATACACTTACTGACTAAATACACATCTTTGTAAAGAATCCATGGATTCTTTCAAATTTTAGAAAGATTCTATTTGCCCTTTCTTTAGAATAGAATCCTTTGGAAAATTCTATTGGTCAAGATCAAAACTGGTTAGAAGTTATGCAGGAAAGCCTGCAGGTTGCAATGTGGAATAATGCGTGTGAATTCCTGTGTTTAGTAATATACTCATTATTTATCGCTACCTAAAATGGTGGGTTGTGCACAAGGGCCATATTTGGCCAATTTGCGCCAAGCAACCAACCTTGAAGGGCTTAAAATGGAATATCCGTCATCACAGAAATAAAATAAAAATGATTAGTACATTCTGAACAGAACTTGACAGAATGAGAAGTTATATTGTAATTTTTTGTAAGAGCCTCGAAAAATGGCTTTAAAAGAAGTCTTGGTAACTAAACTTCTTTACTAGTCAAAGTTTCTCACCGTTAAAAGTCATAGTTTATTATCATTATTAGTTATTTTTTAAGCTTCTCACTATGGAATACCAGTTTCGATGTTTTTATATTTCGCTCTAGGTTATATAGTAATTTAAATTTACGAATAGCTATTTGGTCTTTGGACTGAAGAGGAATAGTTTTTAAAAGAAAAAGTGCGTTTTATACTAAAAAGATTAAGCTTAAACAACAAAAGGGCTTTTTTAGTCTAAAACCTTTCATATAACTTACACCACCGTTGCATGTTTCAGATCGTAAAGCAGCTGATGTAAAGCCCCACAGAGAAGTAATTCTGAATGACGATACGTGAAAAACCAATCTCCTGGAGAGATTTTTTTCACGTATCGCAAATGGAGTCGCAAACTGTTTTATTTTTGTACTGCTCTTGATAGTGAAGGCTTATCTAACTACGATTGCATTAGATGAAGGCAGGTAATAGTTAAGTCAACGAAAATTCGCTTTTGCAAAATTTGCAATTTATTTTCAAATTTCGTGCAAGGAGCTTTGGTGATATCTTTACAATTCAAAGTACCAGTACCTGCCACTTAACAAAATCAGTTCAGACAGATTTTATTTTATGAAGCGAATGACTTTTATAACGAGAATTAAAAAGTTACGAAACCAAATTCTACTTTTAATGACACCATTAATAAAATCAGCAATTAACTATACCACAAGTAAACTCAAAATGATTATAGGTGTTTAATATTAAGTTGGATAATTATTTTTCACTAATTATGAAATTACGTAGTTACGTTTCAGATTGATTTGAGTACACTAATTATAACTATAACTTGACATCAATCTTTAAAAGATTGGGTCATTGCTCTGGCTTATTTTCTGTCACCTCCTATATTCAAGGGTTTTGGGAAAGGTCGTCGGATGTCGGATGCTGTCTATGGTGGAATTTGCTCCTAACCTTCTAAAATTACCCTACTTTTAGCTGAGTAGTACCAGAGGAACCTTGGTCCCTTTTGAAATGTGTTACAATATAGTCACGTATTCAGAAAATAATTCAGATAATAAATCAGGTTCAAGAACAGAATCCTTTGGAAAGACTCATTGCCTCTTTCCTTAGAATAGAATCCTTTGGAAATATTCTATTGATCAAGAAAGTTAAAACTGGTTAAAAGTCATGCAGAGAAGACTACAGATAGCAAGGTGAAATTATGCTTGTGAACCTCTCAGAGGGTTAAAAGCTTCATGTTAAGTGCATCTCTAAAGTTTAGCCAATAGACTATGTTATAAAGTAAAAGGTTACTGTAACATGCAAAAATGACGCCATCTCGGCTTATCCCGGTACATAAATTACTTTACAGTGTTTGTGCTTCAGCTAAAGATTTATGACTATTTAAAAACAATAACCCCTTGAGCATCACGAGTAGTGTAGTATTGCTTTCACCCCACGACCCATAATGACTAAATAACCACATCAACTGGGTGAAAGAAAAAATTGTTTTCAAATGCATTTTATGCGCTAAATAATGCAACTTACTCAATGGAAAAACATAGGCAACACAGTCGTCGTATCATTGGCTTAGAGCAAGAATTCATTAACTGAAACATTTCGGAGACACTAAATGCTTATTAATTATGATAAGAAATACAATCATATTGTAATCAGTTCAAGATATGTAACAATATCAAAATGCTTATAATTTATTTTTTTTACCTAAACAGTCTTTAACCCTCCTGGTGGTTTATCTTGTCGAAAACTGCCCTGTTGTGGCCAGCCTCTGATTCAAAAACTTGTTCCCAACTGTTACCAGTTCTAGGCAAGGAACAATTTCTTTTGCCTACTTGGAGCTTCATTCCCTCTGGAATAGCAGGGCATTTTTGTCTCGACGAGATATCTCGTTCGCAAAACCGACCAGATCTTAATAGACGAAATATCTTTTCATTAGCAAAATTGTCTAGGTCTTGGACGTGATATCTCGTTGAAACCACTTGGAGGGTAAAACAGCTGTACCGTAAAAACTTTTCAATTAATGATTTTATGCTCTAATCCGGCAGAATAAAATGCATCAATTCATATTTCCTTCAGGCATTCATAACAGAGCTTACCTTAATTGTATTTTAATATTTAGATACTTGTCAAAAATAGCAGAAAAACTGTCTAGACAGCTGGCTTACGCAATGTGTGTATTCATTAAATTCTTTTTTCCCAAACAAAGAAAACTTAGTTATAAATTTCATTTTAAAATAAGAGAATCCGTTATTTGTTACTAGTCATTCCAAAATGTCTATACTCATACTTCTATTCTTATATTTGTGCATCATTACCCTAATTGAAGTATCTTTAAACCTCTGGGCTCATGAGATTTCCGAGTAAAGTATTGTTTTTAACCCACAACACACGTAATCACTAAATAACCACTTCGATTGGTTGAAAGAATCCTAGAAAAGATTCTATTGGCGAAGAAGGTAAAAAATGGCTAGAAGTCAGGCAGGAAAAACTGCAGACTGTTGGACGGATACATGCACGTGTGCCCCTCAGGGGTTAAGCAAATATTCAAATGTTGTTTCTTGAAAATCATTTTTGTTTTTCTTTCCTTTAGAATCATTGATAGAATATGTAGATATGCAAATATGTGAGATGGTTATGCCATGAAACAAATTAGAATCTTCCTATTTCCTTCTGAATGATTAAATTAATAAGCTAATGATTAGTTTAATTGCTATTAATTAATATTACAAAAGTTTTCTACGCATTTATAACATTTGGTTTGTGAAATAGAATTCACCCTCTGAGTGGTTCACACGCATCTATCCGTTCTGCAACCTGCAGCCATCCCTGAAGGACTTCAAACTTGTTTTGACCAAAAGCACTTTTCCTAGGATTCTTTCAACAAATAGATGTGGTTATTTAGTCATTATGTGTATTGCGGGGTAAAAGTACACTACTACTAGTGAGGTGCACTACACTACTTTGAAATCTCGTGCCGCTCAGAGGGTGAAAAATCGGAAACCAACACTACAACTTCAGAAAGCAACACTCAAAGCCCCTCTCCTAAGTAACACCAATGAGCGGTGATGTTTATTTTAGTCACCATCAGGTGATTATATATATTCATTTCTTAACTTCACTACACTGCTTTGAAATCTCGTGCCTCTCAGAGGGTGAAAAATCGGAAACCAACACTACAACTTCAGAAAGCAACACTCAAAGCCCCTCTCCTAAGCAACACCATTGAGCGGTGATGTTTATTTTAGTCACCGGCAGGCGATTATACATATATACTGTATTCATTTTAACTTCACTACACTACTTTAAAATCTCGTGCCGCTCAGAGGGTGAAAAACAAGAAAGCAACACTCAAAGCAACACCGCTGAGTGGTGATGATGATTTTATTAAGCGCAGCAGGTGATTTAATAATATTGCAGTGATGATTTGAATTCATTTCTTAACTTCACTACACTAATCGGTAATCTCGTGCCGCTCAGAGGGTGAAAAACCAGAAAGCAACACCCAAAGTCCCCTCTCCCTTGAAGCAACACCATTGAGTGGTGTTGCTTTTATTAACCGCAGGCGATTTAATGACATTGCATTGATTTGAATTTATTCCTGAGAATTTGATTCTATTAAGCGTCTGGTTTCATTAACGGAGGCCCTGTATTTGAATTTGATTAAAAATGCAAAAAATCCTTATGCTTTTAAGTTTGTTTTTCTAATCTAAGCAGATCCAAATTCTTTCTCAATTGGGTTATCAAAATCACTTCCTTTTATGCAAGAATATTGCAAAGAAAAGCAATGAGCTTTTATTACTGCAGAGCAAGAATAACAGTCGAAGTTTAACTTAAGGATTAAAATGTACGGAAAAATTAATATTCATCCCATCATCTCTCCCTCTTAAGATTAAACAACGCTCGTCGTGCTTTACATACACTCCAGTCTAGTTATTTCTCAAATATTTATTCAGTAGTATTCAAACTTGGTTCTTGTTTTCGATATTTTTTTATTCGATCGGTGTCTTATTTTTCTTATCTAAGTACTTAATGTGAGCTATAAAAATAGAGGAAAATGAATGTGGACCTTTTGTAAAGGTTATATTTAAAAAATTGCACAGGTTTGGGCAAAATTTAACTTCAGAAAAGTTTGAAAATTTTTTGAACATTTTCACTTACACACATAAACATAATAAAAAATGTTTTTCGGATATTTCTATCGTGTCACATAAATGTAATACTTAAATTATTATCTCTATTCTTTTTGTCACTTTCACTTGCTTTTTCATGCCTAAAATGGAAACTATAAATTGATTAATATCTTGGCATAAAATGTGTTATTTTTTCTCACTTCTTGTTTTTGTGTATCCAAAACCGCGATTAGTGGCACGACGTTTGTATATTGCTTCAGGTCCATCTCTATGAATCACCCAACAATTATCCGCCATCATACTAACATCCCAGTGTCCTTGGTAACTTCCTTTCCATGTCCTTAATATCTTGGTGGAACCTTTAGTCCTGATCCTCACTCCATAGCTCACCTCCTTAAATGAAATCCAAGCGTCACGCTCTCTGATGTTCATGACCTCGTCGAACTTTGAATCAAATATGTATATATATGATTTGTCTAATATTTGGTCCAGAAAATATTCGCTACTTCAATTTCGTGGGATAAGGTTGAAAATTTACTAATTTTAGGTACATAAAGTAGTTTCTATCCTTAGACAAGGCCTTGATAAACTGTTTCATCAGTCCAAGCTTGATATGAAGTAGTGGTAGTACACTTTCTCTGGGTTAACCAAGCTCGGTTGTATTACATTATTGGTACCAGGTTGTAAGGCTTGCCTGAGTGGTCATTCCTTTTGAACCCGATGTATATTCTTTGCTCGGCTGTCCAACTAGCAGAGAAAATATGCATACTTTGTATTGAGTACCCATAAGCTCTTCTACATCTATAGGAAGTCCAAAATCTAATAAATCATTTAGTTTGCTTTGAAGTATTGAAGTAAAGGTTGTGGCTCATTACTTGAGTACTCAGGAATGAATTCTTCATTACTTTCAGAAATCTCTTTTACGTCTCAAACAGTGGAATCCAGATTTGTAGGGATTGAAACATAAGTTCGATAGCAGACCGAAGATTGCGTTAAAAAATGTTATTCTTACTCTGTTAAAGCAGTGTATTTTGCACGAGCAAAAACAACAGTCACCCCTATGATTTTTTGGATCCCTCCAAATCATTAGAAAACCAAACGCAAGAGTTCTACAATACAGATTTAATGCGAGCCCACTTTTTTTCTTGATCACCGAATTTCACACCAAAACAGGCGTAAATCTTTTTCACAAACTCAGTTATGTTATGCCTTTACTTCTGGATAACAAACTTTCCACATATATAACAAGAATTTAGACACTGTTCACACAACCTCTAGAAGCCACTTTTGCTTTCTACCACAAAAAACACTCGATATTAAGGTAAAAATTTTTAAATAACTAACACAAAAATCTTCATTAAAATGTTAAAATCAACTGCAAGGGTGATACTGAAAAGGTTTTCTGCTAAACCGGGGAATGAAATTAATTGGGGATGTTTCTATTCGGTCATGCTTTGCTGCTGTGCGACAGGTTGACACTTGCTGCACTGACTCATAGTTCCGGGACCTCGGTAGCCCAGTTGGAAGAGCAACGGATTAGCGACCGGAGGGTTGCGAGTTAAAAACTCGGTCTAGCCAAAGACCGTCATGTGCACGGGGGCTGGTGCACGTTAAATCTGTCGTGGCCTCAAATGTCCTCACGTTGGCATAGTGTGGAAGTTTGGAGAGTGGGGTGCCAACTCAGGTGTTGACCTCGTCATCTGATTGTGGTTCAAAATTACGAGACGGTCCTTGGATCTTTCCCTTGGGGATTGATCCCGGACCGTCGCCAATAGCCTGTTATGTTGCTCCAGTGCGACGTTAATTAATTACCTACCCGACTCACAGAGGCACTTCGATACCACTAATAACTACATCCATAGGCTATCAAACTATTTTCATTCTCTAATTTGGGCAAAACAGTCAAATATTATCTTCATAATCTATGTATAAGAATATATGTGTACATCGAAGATCTTAAATGGAGAGTATAATTTGAAATATTTTCCTTATTTTGAAAACCCTCACGTGCTGGAAAAAAATGGCTAACATTTTAAATTCTTTGTACTCAAAATAACATTAAAATCTCATAAAGAAGCAAATACAACTTCTTCGTTGCTGGCCTGTTATCGAAATCGGTTTTTGGTTACGTATCACAATAAAAGTAGGTCCAACAAATATAAAATGTCCAGTTCGTACAAAGAATTAGACGGTATCCTATCAAACAGAAAAGCCTTTTTCTTTATTTGAGAACGAATGACGGGTAAGTAATAAATGGATAAAGGAATTAGGACGTTCACGCTATGTGATAAGGTACATATTTCACACTCGTATCAATAAATACCGACATTATTTGATATAGGACTACGAATAAGTCAGCGGATAGCATGGGACGAGTTACGGTCGACTAGCTTGAGACAAAAATAGGTCCCAATTAAAATAGTTAAATCGTTAAAAATACGTGCCAAACAGTAATCATGTTACCATATTCGTAAAAAGCATGGAGTCCAATTTTCATATTCTGAGCAATACTCTTCCCTTCCTCCCCATGGGCGCTGTCGTGGCTCAGTATGTCCACTGCGCTAGCAACCTTCGAGTTGTAGGCGGTGCAGGTTCGATTCCTGTCAGGTGCATTCCTCCCTTTCTCTGTGTCAGTAAAACTTTCAATGTGTGTGTCTATTACTTGATGTTGTATGTCTTGTCTGGCGCAGCATAGCCAAATATGGCCTTTGCGCCATAAAACCCTCGAACCAACCAACTTACCATCCTCCCCATGGGGAGGGCCGCCTTAAGAGATTCCCCACATATTTCAAAGGGCCTCTTCATGAATGAGATTGGGAAAAGATGCATTTATTATTAAATAATTTTATCACTAAATTATTTAGCGACAGACTTAAACGATATTTTTACTTTTAAAATGTTTTTATCTGTCAACTGTTCAATTCAACTCATTTCAAAGAGTGTCATTAATTTTTTTCTTTTGAATCCTCCTGGTGGTTGTTTCGAAGAGATATCTCGTCATTGACAAAACTGACCAGATCCTGATGGACGAGATACATCACCAATAGAAGAAAACTGACCAGATCTTGGACATCATAAAAAATCCGAAAGAAGGAGATATAGCAAAAGATGATGAGAAACCATCATCACGATACTGCGGATGATGGTTTCCTGATGACGATATCTCGATATTAGCAAAATTGATCAGGTCTTGATGGACGAAATGTCTCATCAAAACCACTTGGAGGGTTAACATACTATGGGGCCCTCATGGATTGATCGAATCGGGTCCAGCACTTGGTAATGTAGATAGATAGGTCTCAACTACCTATTCACCAAATGTACACTTTATATTGTAGATAAGTAGTTGAATAAACGTCGCACAGAAGAAGCACAAAAGGTTATTGACGACTGTCCGGGATCAATCCCGAAGGGAAAGGTCTGTGGACAACACCTCGTAGTTTTAAATCTTGGTCAGATGACAAGGTCAACACCTGAGCTGTGGCACCCCACTTTCCTAACTTCCACACCACGCCAACGTGAGAACATTGAAGCCACGACAGATTTAACCCTCCTTGTACACGACCGTCTTTGGTTGGATTCGAATTCGCAACCCTCCAGTTGCTAATCCTTTACTCTTTCAACCGGGCTACCACGGCTCGGCGTTGTCCTCTGATCTTCCCCTCCCGGACCGCCGCCAATAGCCTGTTGTGTTTCTCCAGAGCGAAGTTAATTAACTACCTACCTAATAATTTCCCAAGTTAACACTACTACTCTGCCATAAATATAAAATTCAAAGGACAACACTTTCAAGTTACCCCATTCTAAATATTTCTTTTTGAAGTACAAAATCTGAATAAACTATCACTCAAGTACACTATACAGATTTGACGATGTCAAATCGACTTCGAGCGAATGAACCTGTTCTACGGGAATAAATTTCTATTGTTTGAAGTAATTTGGCAACTCTTCAGGTAGAGTAACAATGCATTAGCAGAACAGATTATTCATTACTGTGTTATTAATTTATGAATGTGTGCAATAGAACTCCGCAGACAATTAGCAATTATCATTTGAGTCTAAACGTAGTGTCGAAACCCGATGTTCCTTTGAATATGCAGCCTTACTCAGTCATTATTTGTAGTAGGGAACAGGCTTAGGGTGGCATTAGAAAGTCCGTATTAAATTCGAAACAAGCGTAATATTCAGAAATCCGCAGTTTTCCCATTAGCGAGCTAAATTCCATCGATTTAAAATCTCATTCGAGAAGAGATTGAAAGCAAGCCCAATGCTTTCAAAGGGGCCCCAGCTCTTAGGCCTCTCTCGATATTTTTGTATGGGGGCCTGACTTTCCCCAAACATGAGAAATAAATATGTAACAAGATACAAATAATATGGGTGACTGAATATGCAGGGTCATTCGACCTCTCTGCTTAGGTATATAGACCGTTTTATCAGGAGACTCAACTCCATCATGGGACACCGACCCCCATATTTACAGAGCTATCGGTGACGGTCCGGGATCAATTCCGAAGGAAAAGGACACCTCGTAATTTTGAGCCACGGTCAGATGACGAGGTCAAAACCTGAACTGACACCCCTCTCCAAACTTCCACACCATGCCAATATGAGGATATTTGAGGCCACGACAGATTTGATGTGCACCAACCTCCACGCGCCTGACGGTCTTTGATTGGATCGAATTTCGAACTCGGAACCCTTCAGTCGCTAATCCGCTACTCTACCAATTGGGCTACCACGGCCCCCGATTCCTTTGGATTAGTTCACAAGAGCTTCTATCATGGCGTTGAAAACTTAAAAGTGAAATGGGAACAAGTTGTAATTTTTCATGCTTGCAATTTTCACTTTAAAATTTTCAAAATCATAATGGTTTAACCACTATAATCCACTAACCACTATGGTGTCTTAAACTTCCAAGAATTAAGCACACACACACTCATTCAAGGAATCAGAAAATCTTTTGATATTCTCGAATATTTTGTTTTTAATTTTTTCATTGCGGAATTTTCATTCTGTGGCTTAACCCTCCAAAAGGTTACGAGATATCTCGTCCAATCAAGATCTGACGAATTTTGCTAGAAATATATATATATATATATATATATAGATATCTCGAGATATATAGATATCTCTATATAACGAGATATCTCGTCAATAAGATATTGCCAATTTTTTTGGCGAGATCAAGGTCTAGTCAGTTTTCTTCTAATGACGAGATACCTCGTCCATCAAGATCTGGTCAGTTTTGTTAATTAGACGGGATACCTCGTCGGAGACAACCACCAGGAGAATTAACACTATGTTGCCCGGAGCCTTTTAATGCAAATCTAGAAAACTCAGCTAAAAGAACTCGAAGTTTAAGGATAGTTTTATGCCATTTACATTTTTAAAACGATTTTACACATTTTAAAATTCAATAAAAAAAACTTCGAAAAACGTGAATTTTTTTAAATATAAACAAGTTCTAAAGCCCATTACATTTCAAATTTAAGATAGATACATTGAATGTAACACACGAATAATAAAAGCACACTTTCCTTGTTTATTCGAAAAGGGAGTAGAGAAATATTTTTGAAGACTTCAAACTGACTCAAGCCGGTTATTTTAAGGCTACGTGATATATACGCTCTCCACATGGCAACTCGAAAATCTTAACAAAACACGGCCTCTTAAATAGAAACCCATTTACGTCTGTCAACATCAATAAGCAGAAACTGTTTTTTTTTTCATTCCATGAATTCGCCCAAATAGCTCTATTTGTTCCAAAGAATTTAAAACTGATTTGGAAAACAAGTGACGGATTTCCGTTTTTCTTACGAAGGCTTTGAATAGTTAATGCATGAAAGTTTCATCGTTTCCAAGTGGAGTCTAGAAAATTGATCATTGTTCGTAGCTTACGTTGATCTTCAGAGCCGTTTCTAAGTGGGTTGTGGAGCGTGCACTTGCATGTGGTCTGGAAAAGTGGAGGCTAACTTTACCCTTCCGGTAGTTGTCTCGACAGTGTATTTTGTCATTAGCAAAACTGACCAGATCTTGATGGACGAAATGTCTCTTCATTTATAAAACTGACCCTTGATCTCGTTATCATCAAAAACTGAAACGATCTCGAAATCATCAAAAAAATCGGCAATATCTTGACGAAATATCTTGTCTACAGCAAAATTGATCAGATCTTGATGGACGAGACTTCTCGTCATTAGAAAAAAACTGGCCCTAGATCTCGATATCATAAAAAAATCGGCAATATCTTGATGACGAAACATCTCGTCAATAGCAAAATTGGTCAGATCTTGATGGACAAGATATCTCGTAGAAAACACTTATGTAGTTGAACAAAACCAGTCAGTAATAAATGAGGATGCGGCTAATTGCTTTTTTGGTTCGCATTTGCGGCTCGAACAGTTCCACGAAAAATGCCCTAATCATGATGCTTAAATTAGCAGGGTTTTTTAGAATTTCTATTCGCCCGAATTACGTCTTGCCTAAAAGATGCAAGATTAGCAACCGGAGGATTTCGAATTCGAAACTCGGTCTAGTCAAAGACCGTCGTGTACACGGGGGCTGGTGCATGCTAAATCTGTCGTTGCCTCAAATGTCCTCACATTGGTTTGGAGTGGAAGCTTGGAGAGTGGGGTGTCATCTCAAGTGTGACCTCATCATCTGACCGTAATTCAAAATAACCTGTTGTCCTTGGATCTTTCTTTGGGTTTGATCCCAGACCGTCACCAATAGCCCGTTGTGTTGCTCCAGTGCGACATCAACTACTTACCTCTTATTAGAAGTATTTCTATTCGCTCGATTTACATGCTTTGCTAAAAGATGCAACATCATCAAAATCCTGGCCCTAACGATGGGTAGTACATATGCGACCGAAGTTCGGGGGTATTTAATTAACGTCACACTGGAGCAAAACAACGGACTATTGGTGACGGTCCGGGATCAACCTCCGAAGGGAAAGATCCAAGGACAACACTACGTAATTTTGAACCACGGTCAGATGTCACATCTGAGCTGCGAAGTAGTGTGTCATTAAACCTCCCAAATGCAATCCAACCCGAAGAACAATTATAACTCAATTGGGCCCACGGAAAAATGGTTGCTAGTCACTGTTTGGGTTGACCGAGCCTGGTCATATTGAAAATGTTAATGATTGCAGGTAGGTATGTAGTTAACTTACGCCGCCCTGGAGCAACACAACGGGCTATTGGCGACGGTCCGGGATCAATCCCCAAGGGAAAGATCCGGACACTTCGCAATTTTGAATCACGGTCAGATGACGAGGTCAACACCTGATCTCTCACCACTCTCCAAACTTCCACACCACGACAACGTGAGGACATTTGAGGCCACGGCATATTTAACGTGCACCAGCCTCCCACGTACTAGTCTTTGGTTGGACAATTTCGAACTAGCAACCCTCCGGTTGCTAATCAACGTTACTCTTCCAACTGGGCTGCCGCGGCCCCTTAATGATGGCAAGTTGTTAGTGTCAGTTAAGAATTGCTCCTAAAAATATTAAAAAAATTATTTTTCAATGCTTGATAATTCGCTATGGAACGGATTTACATTTAGTTATTTGCATACTCCATATACGTCCGATTTTGTGGTACTGATGTTTAATCAAAAACTCAATCCTATTTTTGAAGTACTCGTACAATAAAGTAATAGCAAGTTGGTTGATTCTGGGTTTCGTGGTGCAAGACATATTCGGCCAGGGTATGCCAAACACAAGACAGACATCAAAGGCGATATCAAGAATGAAGAGACCAAAATAGAGCTATGCGCGTTCGTAAGATTAAGTTTGATAAGTTATCTACAGATGTCTACAGTATGAAATGTTACATAACACATGGATAAATTATGAGTTGCTAATGAGTAAGGTTGAGTTACAATATGTGTTTAGTAACCCATACCCTTAAGTTTGAGGTGGGTTGCTTCCAACCATAAAACTACTGGAGTACCCAAAAGTTGGGCCTGATTTATATCATTATCAGTTTTACTAAGCTTTTTGAATGTGTCAATAGATCTGCCCATTAAAATTAATTCTGAGCCTACTTGTGGCTTTAGACAGGGTCAGAACTGATGTTAATTGAATATATCAATATATGTACTGCATATACACTGATTATTCATAACAATAAAGGAAAAAAGATGCAAAAGAAAAAGTAGTCAGTTATTTGTAAAATACATTTTACTTTGTAAAACTGCAAAATTAAAGGTTTACTTAATTCATTAATGGGAATAAATTCTGAAAACAAATCATAAATAATCACAAAATTCTGTTTTAAAAACTGTATTATATTTAAAAAATTAAAAAGTAAGATGCTTGGAAATTTTATTTAAAAATTTTAAATGGGATGATAAATCTTCTTTCAGATGAGCTCTTGAAAATCCACTTTTGTACAATCTACCTCTTTAAGCTCTTTATTAAAATGATGTCATTGATGTTTAAAAATGATAAACTATAAAAGTAAATCATCTTCAAGTTACAAAAATTGAGATACAAGAAATCACAGATTTGTTTTCCAGAGACTGAGTGGAATGGAATTCATGTTGGAGTTTTTGATTTTGATGATGAATGACCCTAAAACCAAAAGCAAAAAATTATTAGAGTTTTACGTAAAAAAATTTGAACTCAAACAATAGATAAACACAATTGTCTTTTCCTTTAACATTTTAATTTTAAAAAGTTAAAAACCTAAAAAGAGTTAGACTAAGCCTGAAAAATGTTGGATCTTTCGTAACACAAAAAATATACAAATCAGATTTATTTTCACTGTATTGGACATGTATGATGTTTTGAAATTCAGGCAATGAGAGACTACTGTTTGGTGTTTGTTTTCCATTTTTAAGTGTAAAATATATGAAGGTAATGAACTTAGTATGTTGTCTCTCAACATCTGATTAACTATTTTGAAGTGATGCTATTTTTTGCAGTCAGAAAAATTTTTCCAACAGCAAAATTTGCAATGTGTAGCAACAGCATGCCCTTGTTTCTGTAAAACTTCACAAGTAACACATTTAATTAAGGTGATAGCCATCACTTAGCTATTAAGAATGACTATTTACATCTCAGGCTGTTAGTATAGCAGGACTGTGATGCAAATAACACCACATTTTCATTATTTATAGCATGAATGTTCCATAGCTTTTACAGGGTTTTTTGTTTGCAAAAAGTACATAACATCTTGAACTTTCTTGTTAGGTTTATATAACTATTACTTATTTTGCTTTTCCCCACATATTTTCTGTTGCAGTGCCATATTTCCCTTATCGGAATTATTTGTCAGCAAAAGATTTTTTCTAAAATCTTACTCCTCATCTTTTTAATACTATTAAATGGTAAAATTTTTGTGCCATTCTGCTTATTATTTTAAACAATTAGAATTCTCAATAAGGGTAACTTCAACTATGATCATCTGGTATATATGTGAAATGTTGAAACACTTCTCTTTAATACATCCCCTTGCTTTTCGTTTCTGAATCAAATTCCCAGGCACAGACCTCTTAATTCAATATAAATGCATTCCTGTCTCAGATGCTTGTGACTTAACCCATAAATTTGATGATCATGCACCATCCCACTCCCTGCTTGTTGTTTCACACATACTTTTTCTTCTGTCATTAGACTTCATGTAGCTCAGAAATCTCACCTTTGGATCTCAAATTCATTTCCATATGTTCTGATATTCTATCAAAATGAATAAGTTTTTTAATTCTTAACTACTTTCATCATGATTGCTTCTTCTAAATATTACATACATAAGGTATCTTTCAAGATTCCTTTGGAAACAAATTAGGCATCTTATCTCAGTGAGTTTTACACTCAACTGCAAGGCGATTCTTGCCTAAAAAGAAGGGAAAATCCCTAGACAATGAATCAAAACTTATCAGGAACAAGCATAAAAACTACCTCATTCCATACAGAAATAATTGGTATCTCCAAAGCACATATGTATTCAGCACTACAGTATTTAAAAACCAAAATTGAAACTATTAACCCAAGTTGAAAGAAACCACGATTTTGAAACTGAAAATGTTCTTTTTGATGAAAGTGGTTATAGTAATTAAAAAGAAATATTACTCACACTTTTACATTCCATCTTGTCATAATCAAATTTACTTGGTAAAAGCTCTTTATGGTTTAGTTTATCCTATAAATTCAAATACAAGAAATATCTTTTAACACTTAATAGCAATATAGAAAACAATACAAGCAATAGCAATATAAAAAAATAATTTACATTAAAATTTATTTCAGAATGAATATTTGCAAAGCTCCTCTTATACTATATACTTTTTAAATACTCAAAAATCTTTCACTCAATGAAATGTATTCTTAAACTGAAAATGTTTTCCGGAAACAAATTTAGAATAGAAAATGTAACTAAGATCACTTTCTTTACAATTTCTTCAATCTTTAGTGTATCCTTAGACTTTTCAAAACTTAAAAACTTTACATAATTAATATAAATGATCACGCTCAATAATAGTTCCAATAAAACAATTTGGACTTGGATCTTTAAAAGAAATTCTTTAAAAAGGTGTCCCACCAATTATGAAAGCATACTTTCTATTTGGTAATCCTATCATTGGAATTCTTGATAACCTTTAAATTCAAGATAGTAAAAGGAATTATATCTTATTAATCCTATATACCGCATTGCCTTGCTGATTAATTATTAAAGTGAAATACATGTTCTATTTTGTTATCTTACTTTCAATAATCTTAAAATTGAAGACAGTAAAGAGAATAAAATATTATTAATACTATATAACAGATCCAGATAAGGTCTGTCAGATTAAAATTTCAGAGTAAAATATCATTAATTTTAGAAGACATGAAGAATAAGATAGTAAACGACAGAATTAAGCTTTGAAATTTGCATAGAGAGAGTAGACAGGGAGAGAGAGTAGAGAGAAAAAGTGAGAAAGACTAATATTGTAATTTATCTTAATGTTGAAGACAGTTTTTACATCTTGTTCTCAACATACTGAGTCTGGCTTGAATATGAGTTACACAGATGAAATAATTATTACAATAAATTTATAATATAAATAGTTTATTAATCAAATTAATAAGTACCCATACTGTGAAATTGGAGTTGGAGTTTTAACTGGCAAATGCTAATCAGTTCAAGAAAGGAAATTGCCCCATATTGAACAGGCAAGAACGATTCAAGGTATAATTGTTGCAGGAGAAAAATTATAAATATTTTAAAATTTACAGACATTTTAAAAATTATTAAAATATTTCCATTTGATAAAAAAGAAATATTCCAATTCTCTAAGATTGCATTTAAATACTTAAAATAATAGCAATGTATCGAACATGTACATAAAATTACTACATCGTACAACATCTTAGAAAGTCTGTAAAATGTACAATCGCAGGTACTAAGTTCTTAGTAAATTTGTATAACACTGGCTAACAGATCAACATTTTATAATTAGTGGTTAAGAGAAAAGAACCCTAAACTTCAGGATGTAAAACGTTTTATATATTTGTAAGATTTTGGCACCTTGTATAGTTAGTTATAAGTGTTACACTTTTAATCATTTATGCATCAAAATTCAATTTTTATACTATAAAATAATATTTGTAACAGAAAATGACATCACACTATCAAAAGGCATATTTTAAACCTTTTTTTACAAAACTAAGAAGTTTAAAGGAAGAGAATCCATTCCATGACCCTGTTCCATGTAAACAAAAAAGCATAAAAATCTGGTATAAAAAACATCAATTACTATGTCAAAATTGTCAGCTGTTGTTTTACATTTCTAAAAAACATTTAACATACTTTAATTTATAAAAAGAACAAAGAGTGGTGATCTTACATCAAGCATTGCTAAAATTTTGCCATTCTTTAGTTCTAAAGGTATCCTCCTTTCTCTTGATCCAGCATGTCTGCTAGTCTAAAATATTCAAAAAAATTCAAAACTGTTTTTCAATATCATATTCATAATTAAAATAAAACAATCACAAATTCTTTAAAATGAGTGAAAAAATTCAGAATTGCCTCCAAAAATTCAGAAAAATTTTTACATTCCAATAGTACATACACATACCCTTCCAGATCCAGCTGTAACTATTGCTCGGTGAGATGTTCGCTTCTGGGAATATTCTTTGACTAAATTTTCTTGTGCTCTTTGTAGAACTTCACATAAATACTGGTAATGCATTTCTTCAGAATGACACTGAAAGAACATGTATTAAAACTAATATACTTCAAGCACGTAAAATAGGAAGAGGTGAATACATTTAATTAGTATATTTAAATTATGAAATGTAATGTTTGAAACTTTTGTCTCTTTTCGTAATAAAGCTTTACATATGGGAAAACAAATACTGGTAAAAATTACTAATCTTGGATTTGTTTTATACATTTCTATAATAGCTATATCAGTAAGTTGGAAAATAATATGTAACTCCTATATGAGTAAATTAAACATTTAATTGCTTTAGAAATAATGTATACATCTCCAGTTTGAAGTACAAAAATCTAATACCTTCCAATTATCTGGCGTTGCTTTTAATGTTAAACAACATAAATCAGTGTCAAAATGTCCAAAAAGTTGCACATAATTTAATTTTAGAAAACAGACTGTTGTAAGCATAGTGATGCACTAACATTTTTCAATGGTTTTTCTCTTAATTAACATTTTACACAGATATTACTGGTTTGCATCAGATTTTAATTAATCAGAAATTTAGATACTTTTCAAATCTATCATTCAAAATGCATACATCTGAGTCATACATTCTTTTCTACAGAAAACGATGCACTTATAAAACAAAATAAAACACAAACTAAATTTATACAAAATCAGAATGAATAAATTAAAATTAAACTAAATACTGGATAAAACTATTTTGCTACCTCAAAATATTAAACTTCCTATATAGGTACATATTGCTTCATGATTGTGTATTCACACCTTAGAATCTGATATAACCACAAATGCATATTAAATACATTATAAAAATAAGTGGTAGCAAATTATGGGGTCTAATTACATGTAATTCACACAAATAACTAATTATCACATTCAAATCTAAATATACATAAAAATAATCTAAATAAAATCAAAGCAAAAGTAATTACGTACTACAAAACTTGATTTTCGTTCATCAGTCAATATGTTTTCTACATTTTGTCTAAATACAAAAGAAAAGGTTAAACATATATTTGGTGTCTCATAAAAGTGTACTTACACATAAGTCACAATTAACATATAATAAAGCATCATCATAATAATTTTTCAAAAAAGTACTGTTTAATTTTATTTTCATGACATATTTACAAAAAAACAAATCATATCTTACCTTTTGGGTTCTAAATTGATAGTTTCTTGTAAATATCGAATATTTCTTTTCATTTTTTCCAAACACTGTAATATTTTCTTATGATCTTGTCGTCTTGCATCTGCTAAATCATCACAATTTAGCCAGGAAGAATGCATTAAAACAGATGCTCCTTTTAAGTCAGATATTTGGAGTGCTTCTGACAATTTGTTCAGCAAACTCAAATACTGAAAATTAAAATTAGCAGTAACTGAATTACATTTTGAATCAAAAAACAGAATGAAGATAACAAAACACACAAATTGAACAAAATGTGCTTTTAACAAAGAAAAACGTAAAAATAAAATCCATTACCAAACACAGATGTAAATTTTCCTTCAGAACTTACACTTTGTTCACTAACAGTAAGAAGTTTCCATATGTTTCCTTCCTTTAAGCCAGCTGGATATTTCTGTTCACTCACAGGCTTATTCAAAACATCATCATTCAAGGTTTTATAGTCTAAGAATATACAAGAAAGTTTTTACTTTATTCATATTATTACTGTTTCAAAAACTATATTTAAGCTTTGTAAATTTGGAAAATGAACTGCTTATTAGATTTATAACTAAAATAAATCCATACATAATGATAAAACATTTTTAAATTAAGAAACTTGAAGATTATATAATATAAAACAGTGTAAAATATATAAATTATTTTCAGTCAAGTAAAATGTAATCATGTTATTCCTCTTTAAATTCGATTAATGTTTAACCAAATGACTGATTATCTCTGCAAAGTAGTACTTTATTTTATGTTATAACATAAAATATGCACAAGTAAAAAAATTTTTAAAGTGTTGACATAATTATGACAGATTTTACAAAACAATTATCAATTGCAACATTTCATTATTATAATACAGTAACTTCTCGTATTTCACACTTTGATATATTACAATTCATGGGTGTACCTACGGGAGCTATGGGGGCTTAAGGCCCAAAATAAGCAAATCCACTCTTTTTAATTGATGACACATTTATAGGGTTGAGGCTCCAAATCTCTTGACCCAAAACAAGCCAATATCTCCATTTCTAATTCATGGGTGGATCTACAGGCTGGGAGGCTTAAGCCCACTAGACCCGAAAAACAAATATATCCTTTCTTAATTTATGGGTGCACTCAGGGGGCTATGGATGCTTTAACCTCTTATACCCAAAATAGTGCAGTGAACCAAACAGTAAACCAAAATTATCAGGAATGCTTAAACATTATATATCGGAAAAAGCAAACATATCCATTTAAATTAGGACTTAAGTCCCTTAGACCCAAAATAAACAGATATATCCTTTTTAATTCCTGGGCGCAACAAGAGGATTGGAAGGTTTAAGCCCCCTAGACCCGAAAATGGAAATATATCCTTTTATAATTCATGGGTGTACCTGTAGGGGCTATGGGCACTTAAGCCCCTTAGACCATTGGAGGAAAACCATCCACGGCAATCACCATTAATGCTTTTGTGTAGGGCAGCCCTCTTCCTAACACAACTTTCACACCTATTCAAAAATGGACTGACCCAAGGGGTCAGAGGCTCTCTAGTTGGAGTCACACTAAAGAAGGCGTTCAGGTGTGGAAAATCTTAATCACTTAGATTATAGTCATTCTGTTTTTCAGTAATCCAGATTTCTATTGTGTTGATGGTCACTAATTTAACTGACATATTTCAAGTTCACATGGTGCACATTTTTACTCATAAGTAAAAATGTGCACCTAAAGGAGAATACCATCTAACAAGTACAGTAATAATTACTTGTTTGGAACTAAATCCTTCATACCTTACAGTTCTGATTTAAGGTGTTGAATACAGATCTACTGATTCCCTAACTTTATCATCACAGAAAATTACTTAATAATCAGATCACTTTAAGACCTCAGAGGAATCCCACCTTACTTGAAAAACAGTATAATCCGAACTATGTCTCATAAGCAGGTCTCTGATTCTTAGGTTTTTACCTATTTAGTTTTATACAGTCTGTTAGAAATATGCTAACATGTTTTTATGATTAAGAAACTCTTGAATAAAATATGTAAATTTGACACCTAAAAATATTTAATTTGGGGTTTTCAATGTATAAAACCCCCAGTTTCAGAGATTAAGAAGACCTAAACTGACTTGAGATCTACAAAAAACATTTTTTGGTATATTTTGACCAGAGTCAATATCCTAGATTTTACTATTATGAATGACAACATCATAACATCTAAGCTCCACCAAATTAAATAAGCTTTATTTTGTAATTTATATTGTTACCCAACACCCAACCAAAAAATCATTAAAAAAAATTGAATTGTGCAGAACTCCTTTTAGGAAAAGGAATTTTTTCATACTTTGACAAAGCACCATATTTTGTTTGCAATATTCCTTAAGAAAATGTGACTATGTTTAGAGGATATGTCTTCTATGTTAAAATATTCTTTATACACTGGTGTTCAAAATTAAGAGAATTTCCATATTTTGTCTAATTTCTCAAAAAGTACTGAACGAAAGGTAAAACTAATGCTTCCAAACATAGATACAAATCTTTAGCCGAATACGTAAGCTCCATGTGTAAGCGTACTCGTGCATGTGGACGGTGCATTTAGAGGAACAGGCTTTCTAAGTGCACGTGACAATTTCCGTGCTTCATTCGCTCACACCTCGGCGAATTTCATGGTGCTTTTTTGCAACGTTAGGTTATTCAAAAGCAAACAGTTAAAATAAGCAACCACCAGCGTTTGGATGATGGAATGAGGTGGTGAAACATCAGCAGAAGGGAAACAGGGCAGTTTCAAGTGCAGATTGCTAGAGACTTGAATGTAACACCCAGCAGTGTCCAACTTATGGAAACAGTTTAAGGATACCGGATCTGTAGAGAAAACCTGGGCAAGGTCGTCAGAGTCACAAACGCCAATGAAGATTAATATTTGTCCATTACAGTGAGGTGTAACAGGAGTGCAACAGCTTCTCAGCTCTCTTGTGACCTTCATGCAGTCACAAGAAGCCAAGTTTCAAGGGTTACTGCTTCCAGAAGGCTACATGAGAGAGGTCTGTTTGCAAGAAGACCTGCTGTTTGCGTCCTGCTCACTTCTGTGCCCAGGAGAGCCTGTTTAGCATGGTGCAGAGAGCATCGACTATGGACCAGGAATCAGTGGGGGACCGTTCTATTCACTGATGAGTCCAGGTTCAGCCTAACGATTGATTCTCAGTATACGTTCATCTGGAGAGAACCAGGGACCTGCTACTTGTCCAACATCACAGAAAGAGACCACTATGGCAGTGGAGGTTTGATGATCTGGGCAGGTATGTTGGATGGGCTCAGACCTCCATGTCTTTGACAGATGTTCTGTGACTGCTGTGAGATATAGGGATGAGATCTTGGAGCCCTTTTCAGAGTTGCAGTTGGCCTTGATTTCATTTTTATGGATGACAACACTCGTCCACATAGGGTTCATCTGGTCGGCGAATATCTGGAAAGTGAGGATATTCGCCGGATGAATTGGCTAGCCAGATCTCCGAGACCTAAACCCTATAGAGAATATTTGGGATGCTCTTGGGAGAGCAATTGCAATGCTGGAGTAGTGGGACCAACTGCCAGAGACTCATAAACTGCCTCATTTCCAGTTTGAATTGACATTATGAGACCTGTATAACTATAAGAGGGAACCATACCATCACCTATTAATCCATTTTTTGTATTGATATTGTAACCTGTTTTAGACCTTCCTGTGCTGATGAGTCTTACGCACAATCATGCATGTGTACCATAACTGTTGTATTGTTAGTTTTTATTATTATTTCAACCTATGTACAATCACAGAAAAAAATGAACCACCCCTCCCCATATTTGAGCAATTTTTACATTAGAGAAAATTCAAAGATGACATTCGACAGCAACTAACGTCTTCTATAAATTCAAATTCATAAAATTTGCATAAGGGCCGTCTTCATATTAAATTGAGCACCAACTTTATACTTTCCAATGGAAACCCCTATTTGGACACACAATTTCAAATTTATATCAAAATTTAACTTCAGGTACCAAATTTCATGTCATTAGGTCTTACCGTTTCAAAGATGTGAGTACAGAAAGATTGGAGATCCTAATGTTAAATCAGTTTCTTAGACTTTTATGGATATCTTCCTAAATATTTCTATAGTGCTGATATTTTGTGTACCATGTTATTATTAAACCCAAACAAAATCCACCTAATATTTTATTTTAAAAATAGTTTTCAGTATGCAATAATTATTAAATTAATGTTTGAAAAAATTAAGAATTGGAACCTTACTATATTTTGATGGAAATTGAGTCAGAAGGACTTCTAATATGATCATGTAAAATTTCAGCTCATTCCAATGGTTCGTTTTTGAGTTAAATTAAATTTTCATTATTGCGATTTTAGGGGCAGTCAAAAGTTTAAAAAATGTGTGACAAACCTTGGATAATAATTCTCGGATCGTTTGCACATGTGATTCTCCAATCGTTTTCACTTGCATAATATAATAATTCTGGGATCGCTTGTACGAGCTGACAAATAAGTTTGAAATAGTGTTCAAATTTGAAATTCCGTTAACTATAACTACATTTAATCTCGATCTACGAATAGTGATTTTCAATGTGGAGATGATCCCTGAAATTGGCAGTAACTTCAACATTGAATACCTCCGGATAAAAAGATAAGTCATGAATTTTCATATTTAGACTAATTTAACGATGCCAAATCTGATTAAGGCATCAAAACATTGCGTTTCCATTGGAAATTTTGTTAGTGCAAAATTTGATATGAAGACGGCCACTAATGCAATTTTTTGCATTTAAATTTGTAGAGGACGTTATTCACTATTGAATGATATCTTTCAATTTGCTCTACTATGAATAGTGTTCGAAATAAAGGGGGGTTTGGGGTTTTTCCTGTGACTATACATAACAAATTTCATTCAAATATGTCCTGTAGTTTTGGGGATAATCGCCCAAAAGTGAAAATTCTCTTAATTTTGAATACCAGTGTATAAAATAAACCATAATTTTCAGCTTTTATCAATTAGAAAGATTTTATAAAATGTAAATTCAAAATGAATATATTGCTAAGGTAAAGTTGCTATATAATGAATATAAATGTTTATTGGTGCAATCAAAAATTAATTCCAATCAATTATTAATTTGTGGATAATTAATTAATGAAAGGCACTAATTAGGATAAATTAAAAATATTTATTAAAACAATAAAGTTAATTATTTCGATCAATCCCTAAAAAGAAAGAGCTTATGATATTTGGGTAGCCCCAGAATAAAATCCTGGGTATGCTCCTGGCTCCTACAGTGTGAAATTTTGAAGGAGGAAATAGTAAAATGTAACACTTGAAAAATCATAAGTTAGAAAATCAAAAGTGACCTTGTACAAAGCAACTCTTAAGCTAATTCTCACTGCTAGGAGACAAAAATGTGCTCTTATTGACAGAGAAACTACAACTGACAATATGAATAAATATGAACATATTATATACCTTTTTTACTTGACAAGACAGATTCCAAATGCTGAAACTTAGCTTTTAATTTTAGCAACTCTTCAGAATGCTTTTTTAAAGTCATATCATGTTCAGTCTTTTGAGGACAATTTTCTTTATGTTTATCACAGCTTTGATCTCTACCAACCTGTATGTTTAAGAAATTTATTTAGAAATAAACAATTATTTTCAGGAATGTGAAGCATTTTATAACTATTTTATAAAATCATGATAGACACAACATTACAACTGAATAAACTTTATGAAACACATAGGATAATTTTAAAAATATATATTGCTATATATATAGTCAGAAGAATATATAGAGTCAATGCTCTCCTGTCTTATTTTAAAAAACTGATTTTACAAACCCACATGATTTGGCAAACTTGCATCATGTTCCCATCCAAATATTGTACACTAAACTTTAATTCCCTTTCAATGAACTTTCCATTTTACAAGTTTCTTCTTGAATCCTAATTTCATCCAAGAAGCATCGATGGTATTGAAAAATATAGTAAGTAATAAAGGGTAAACTAATTTAATTAAAACTGAATAAAAGGAATTTTATTACGATTAATTACATTAATACGATCTCTATAAATACTTAATAGCATTTCCACTCTTAAAATCTGATAAACTTGATAAAATTAAAAATTTAAGGTAATAGGCGATTTTTAAAAGGATTATGCCAAATTTGTATGGTATGCTACACATTGGTCTAAAATTAAAGCAACAAGCACAAAATAGAATATCAAAATTCTGCATGAAATGAATAATTTTTTCTGACAATTAGTATCTAAAACTGCATTATCTTAAACAGTTATGGATTACTAAAAGTTGTTGATCCAAGTTCTTTATAAACTTTGGATTTTGGTAAGTATATGCATGTGGAATATATGAATGCAATTTTACCAAGATAACACAAATACCATTCAATCAAATAAACTTGTCAATCTTCTGAGGGTTATACACATTATTCCACCAAGATACAAGTACATTTTTTACATGCTTGTTTTCCCTGCATGTGGCTTGTAACCATTGAAGTTATTTAGTCATTAAGTATTATTGTAGGGTACAATCTATAGAACACTTCTCAGAAATCTTGTGAAGCAGAGGGTTAAGAATTCCCATGCTAAAAGTTTTAATGTATACCCAGAAAATAACTAAATGCCTTAAGTTTAATTAAAAAAGCATTTGCATTAAAATTTTTCAAAAGCAATTTGTGTATCAAGAATGTGAGATGTATTATGGGATTGAATTAAACAAAATGATCAATTTGGAGATGAAGCAATATTGGAAGAGAGAGCAAAGTTTTATTAAAAGGTCGAATTGCAATAAAATTACAAGAAGTCCTTCATGATTCATATATTTCATTTTTCCTAAAGAAATTGCTAATCATTGTGTTATATTTATTTAGGTTATAAACTTCCTAATTGAGACATCAAAGTCCTCAAGAAAAAATACTATATTTTATTGTACACAGCTTCTTATAACTGTAAGTTAGTTTTGTTTAGAAGTAACTCGAAATGAATTTACTCATGACTTTGATAAATGGATGAGCATAAAAAATTCTCCATGAAAAATTTCGAAATTTAACACAATTTTAAAGAAAATAAAGGTGTTATACACATAATTAAAAACACTCATTTTTAAAATAGGTTACATTTTAGACAGATTCATAGAAGTAGGCAGATATGCAACAATTTTTAAATAAGCAAATATTGCAGATATATTGTACCTCTCTAGACAACTTAACACAAGTGAATTTGAATAACAGAAATTAAATTTGCTTATTGATTTGCAATAGGTGACTTGCAGCAAATTCTAGGGGTAAGTAACGTCATATTATGTAAGAAAGGGTTTAAAAATTTAAATTCCCATTTGAAATAAAATAAAATATTTACTGAAAATAACAAATAAAACTTTCACAAAAGAAAAAGCTTCAATTAATCATTAAAGTTAATTTTCAACATATGTTTTGTAATTACTCTACAAAAAGCAATATTAGAAATAATAAAATATTTGTTTTCAAAACATTTCCAACAAATGAATTGTGCTAAAATCATAGAAAATTGGCCAAAACATAACATTTAGGTGAAATTAAGAGTAAAATATTTTATTGGATAAAAATAAAGAATTTCTTAAAAGCACACACAATTACCAAAATTATAGAAAATACATAAAGAAAACGTACATCAGCTTGACATCCAAAATCAACTTTTTCTAAATCTGGTGATTGTGTAATTGATAATTTAGCTTTGCCATTCAATTCTTTCTCAGTGGTATCTAAACGAGCTTGTATTTCACTGCAAAAAAATCGAAATTTTTAGAATATTTTTATGTTAATAATTAGAAAAATATCACTTTTGAATCTCATAAAGCACTTTAATATATAATTATGTAAACTTTGAATAAAGCAAAAAACTTGATTTCTTTGGATTTGGTTTCCTTGGAAAATTTGATGTCAATGGATCTCAGAAATTTAACATTATTCACAGAAATGCTCAAATTACATGAAAAATATACAAAAGAAAATTTTTCATCTGTGGATTACACCTTGCAAACAGAAAAACAATAATTCATTTTATACACTTTACAATTCAAATATAAATCGAATTGACCCTTTAAAATTATATCACCACTAGTGAAATAAAAACATACATATAAACTAAACTTGCATACTCAGGGAGGCACTGATGAAAACGAAAAGAATGAATAAAGGTATGTATACTTAAGCCTAATAATGACCATGCCAATCGCAACATTTTGTTATGATTACAATGATGGTGTTTATGATCTAAAACATCTACATTTGAGTGTTGCAACTGAAAAAGACATACAAATGAAGTGAAATCTGACTGTTCAGCAATGCAAGATGAGCATGCCTACAGTCTACAAAAATGAATATAGTGATGCCTGTATTAGCTCCCAGGAATTTTCTTACATATTTTTAAGCTTTTGCATTGCAGCAGCAGAGATCACATAAAAAATAAGCAAGTTACCTCTAAATCAAAAAATAGTCTTCAATATACATTTATTCATAAAACATTTTGTACTTATTTATACGTTTGAACAATATAAATTGAAAGTAAATAAGTAATAATTTTTCTTTATTACCAATTTATCCAAACCTAGATTTATAATGATACAACTTTCAAAAACGTGATACAGCTATCAAATCACAATTAACGTGATATGAACATTAAAAGATATAGAGAATGATTATCTTTTGATGGCTAAAATCTATAATACAGATACAGCAATAAACAAAACTAGTATATACAAATCCTTGAGGGTGTAGAGTAATTCTGAGGATTTTGTTAGAATATTTTTCCAGCAGCTTTAAAACCACTACCTTTTCAAGTAATACAATTAATTTATTTAGCGATATGTTAAATAAATTATGCTTTCTCTGAAATAAGTAACAAAATAAAGACATCCAAAGTCAGTCCAAAGTGAATCATAACAGAAATTGTTTTGTGAAAGTGCACTAAATAAGAAAAATTAGTCAATTAAAACTCTTCCATGATCTGAATTGTTCAAATGGCAAAAGAATACTGATATAATGATACTTTTAGATTAAACAAGTTAATGTATAATAATTTTATGAAATAATGATAACAATTCTGAATCATAGTATAAACTCCAGGAACACTGTTGAAAACAATTTCACAGGTTTCAAGATAATGCTAAAAACATAATACGTCCACAGCAAATATGAGAACTTTTTTGCTAATATTTTGTTTCATTCTTTTTTCTGATTTGATGAGCTGCTCTGAAATATTAACCTTAACTGTGCTGGTGTGGTCCAGACAGACCATAAAGCAAACATTTTTTCTAAATTTCTCAAAGGTAATCTCTATATGTCCATGTAATCTCTATAGGTTGTTGACCTGCATTTTGCATTCCAGAAAAATTCAGATATTTTACGATTATCAAATAAAGCCCCACTAGTGTATAAAAATTTAATTTTTCAAAACACTGCAATTTTTTCTCCAAGAACTAGATACTTTTGATTGATACATTTCATTCAGGATAAGAAAATAAAATGAGATAGATGAACTGAAATATAGCAAATAGAAAGCCAAAAATGATTTAATCCACTTACACTCACCAATCTTAGTAACACTGAAAACAATATTGGCCTTTTATACGTAAAAATTTTTAATTTCATGTGTAATTTAATTTTTGTGACTGATAGATTATTTACAATAAAGATGTACAAAATTTGATGTAATCAAAATAAGTTCTAAGACAGCTTATTTGTGAAAATTAAACTTAAAAGATTCTAGAGCATAAATATTTCAAATAAGAATACTAACTGCAAATGAAACTCTTGATCAGAAAGTATTTCATTCTTCTTCTCTATTTCCTTGCACTTTTTCTCTAATTCAGTTTTAGTATCATGTAGTTGCTGTTTAAGCTAGAAAAGGAAATCTGTTTCTTAAATACGTTCACTATTTTGAAACACAATTAATACAATTTTATAAAATTATATTTTGTAAAGATTTAAAGTCTATATTATTTATTACTCATAATAAATATATCATTTATACAATTTATTAGGTTAAAATTTTTCTGGGACGCATAAAATCCCATCTCATAAACAGGCCTAGATAAATTATATTATTCGAGTTAAAATATGAAATGCGTTAACTCTTGAAAATATCAATATGAAAAAGCATGAATTACCTTTACTGACTTCATGACATGATGTTTTTGTTTTTTCAATTGTTTTGTAGCTGCATCTTTCAAATGCTTCAAGTGTGATATAGTTGCAGAGAGTTGGGACTTAACAGATTGGATAGTATTGTTTTGATGCACAATTTTCTCATAATGTTGCAAATTTTTTTGTCTGTAATGCCAAAAATAAAATGCCAGATATAGATGTTAAGTAATCAATGATTGAGTAAGTTAACAACTTAATTAAATTTTACATAATTTGAAAAAGGGTGCACTTGTATACAAATTATCAAAACTTTACATGTATCAGGGTAGCAGTTCTCAAACTGCTGTGGGGTGTATTCCTTAAGGAGGCTCATTTATAAGGTGTGGATGACAATCTTTAAAGTACTAAAAATTTAAATATTCACTTCAAAGGAAACCAAAATGCTTTTGAAAAATAAGTACACCCAAATTAATTATAATACATTCATATAATTGTCATTTTAGAAATGGAATAATTTCTCTCTAGTCATTTTGAGCTAAATGAGGACTAATCAGACTGGAATTTAGAGCATAAAGGGAATTCTAAACCACGATAAACATCCATGCCTGGATCGAGATTTGAATCCAGAGCTTCTTGAACTGCTGACTATTCTGCTACTAGGTCTTAATTGTCATTAGAAACAGAACATTCTCAACTTATCACGGTAAGGTAAGCAAGCAACTATATTTCTCTGGATAAGAGTTTTTAATAAGAAAAGATATTTGGTTGAGAAAATCTTAAGGTTCTGTTTAAAAACTTATGAATTTTACAAGTTTCCTACTTAGATATCAAGTTTCCCAACTTTAATAACTTGTAACTGCTACATGAGACTGAAAATGAAAAGCTGCTTTATTGATCATTTGTCTATGCTAAATTTCATTTTCAAACATATTCTCTTAAAAATTTTAAAGATTGACTTTGATTATGAATCCCTTTGAAAATGATTCTCCATTAAAAAGTTTGATATGGAAGGACTGTATGTTGCTTTTTAGGAATTTGGAAATAAAATGTTTGAGGACCATGTATAATACATATTGATATTTAATATATGCATACCTCAAAGCACAAACCTCTTTTTCCAAAGTTTCATAATTTATATCATTAGAATCAGTTTGACATTCTTTCTCATCAATTTCTCTAACTCCATTTTCAGTTAGCAACGTATTCAAACCTGCAATGAAATTAAAAGTCAGAAATTGCAAACATTTTAATGCAAGTGATTTCTGTGGTATAAAATAAAGATATAAATATATCAAATGAAGAGGTAGCTTTCAAACAAGGAAATTTTTCACTTATTAAACAATGAGAATTAAATTTTTATTTTCATTACAAATAATTAATCACTACTAAATCTTACTTTAGCCATATGATTTTAATATTGATTTTATTAACTTCATTGTAAAAACCTGTACAAATCTAAAATCCCAGTCAGTTACTTAAATTCTGAAGTAGTTGCTGCAAGGTAATTTAAGTGATATAACTTCCCTAACATCAAAAATTAAAAAAAATTCTATTCAAAGAAAACTTTAATAACTGAGACAGGCTTGCACCAATTTGGAAAAATTAATGCTTGCTTCTTTTAAAATAATAACTATATACATATATGTATATATCACTATTTTTTTCTCTCAATTCATTCACTTTAAAGTTGAAGTCTACCAAGAAATCACCCATATCAATAAAAGACATTGAACTGTAAATTGTTGATGTCTTTAGGTTGTGAACGCCATTTCAAGGATCCTTCTATAGTTTTACTAACATTAAGTTAAAACTTCATTTTTGTTCAGTCTGAATCCAAAACAATAATGTCATACGAAAAATAAAACATTAAGAATTATTTTCGTAAGCAGATGTTTCAAATAAAATTGAAATCTTTAAAATCATTTCCATTAGTTGTAATTTGATAGCATACACTACAGCACTACTAATTTACCACAATAAATTTCTGTTACAAGGAACTACATGGAATTACTAAAATATGTAAAATATTTTATTGTAATACATGTTTGTTATAATGGAACTATTAATTTATTATTACATAAAATAGTCCTGTAAAAAGCATGTAAATAATTTCCAATTATCTTCGTATATAATTTTGATAGAACAACAGTTAAACATGGAAAATCTTAGTGAGGTAAAATTAAAATATATACTATAAAATTAAAGATTACCTTTATTTTTATTAATGCAGGAAACCCATGTTTTTATACAAAGAAATTTGTAGCTGATAACAAAAATGTTTGTAATGAATGCATGAAAAATAAACAACACATAATTTCTAACAAAATTTTCTTCATTTAATAGGAAATTTTAGTATTTTCCCAATGCTATTTGATAAAAAGCATCTTAGTTTTCCTGAGGTTCTTAGTCTTAGTAGTAGGATGTTAGTCATAGTTTTTTAATATCAGACTTTTCATTGTAATAGTATAAATTATAACAAGAATCTACTATATTTCTAAATGTAATTCATACACTTATTTCTTATTACCACAGAAAACAATAAACAAGGTTAGGAAAAATGCACGGGTAAATGTTGCATTATTTCGATACGTTAGTTCAGATTTCAGCAAAAACAATTCCTTCTACTGTATTACAAAACATCGTGAAATCAAAAATTCTACTCACGACTGTGTTCCAGTTGTAAAAATACGAGTAACTGTTCTTTCTCAGCCAATCTGTAATTTGATTCTTCTAAGTCCTCTTTAAGTCTTAGAAGAACAGCATTTTGCTGATTCAAATTATCCTTAAGTGCATCTATTTCATCCAATAGGCTAGTTTCTCTCACAACTTGGTCTTGAAATCTTTGGTTATAACTTGCAACTGCTTCATTTTCATAATGTATGATGTTAGGGGAACTATCTGAATCTTCTACATCATCTCTTTTGGCAATTACATCATCTGAAGTCTTGAGCTCAGATTCGTGAACTTCTTGTGAAAACTGAAATACAAGAGAAATTACTTTTACTTCAAATACTACATATAAAACAAAATAAAACTAGAATTGTTTTATGAATAAAATTAAAAAGAAATATGCAGTTTATTTTATTTTAGTTTTAAATTTTCTTTTAATTTGAAAATTTCCTGTTAATCTTGAGTGTTAATAGTGTTATTTTCACTTGTCATAAATGTGGATTATGTTTTAAAGATCAGCGATCCACATGCCACTGTGTAATACAGGAAATGAAGAAGCGCCGCCAAGTCTAGACAGACTAGCTTAGGACGATTTTCCCAGAGATTCAAGAGACAGTTGTAGAACAATGACGAGAAGAGGATGGCGTACAGCGATGCCTAACGAATACCTGATGAAATTGAATTGTAACAATGATTAATCTGTAAATATTCCTCCCTTCCCTTTGTAAATAAAAATCTTTAATTGTTAATTATGTTGCTTTTATCCCTTTTGCTAAAGTAGAGTTCTACATATTCTGTATGCAAACTCATCCTAAAGTGTTCTAAGTATTCTACATAAATAAGATATATATTTGGTTTATTGATAGCTAAACATTGAATACATAAAGTAAAACTATAACTTCATCTTAAAAAGGTTCTTACGTTTTTCAATCTGTTATTCATTTCTTCAGAGGCGAAGTAAAAAAATTCATCCACTTGGACTTCTTTATCATAAGATTCTACAAGAGTTTCTTTTGAATTAATCTTTGGTTCATTATTTAGGTCTGTTATATGTTTAACCTCTATAAAGTCAGACTCAGAAACACCATTCCCATCAAATGATGTTGAGAAAGAATTTAAATTTTGATTGAATGCAGTTTGGCAGAGTGTGTTGTCTTGTAAGAAGTTATCACTGCTGTTTTTGAATGCAAATGTTTCTTTAAACTTAAAATAATTTTTAGGAATAAAGGCAGCATTTTCAGATTCCTTTTCTAATTTACAAGTATCACGGTTACACATGTATATTTCACAGTTCTGTGTATGAGACACATGTTCAAAGCTGCCATAACTGCAGTTTTCAGGTGGCAAATACTGAGGTAAAAGAGGATAAAATCCAGATATAGTATCTAAGGGCTTTTCAACAACAGAATTCTCTTCAACTAAACTGGATTTAAAAAATACAATATGACAGAAAACTTTAGATGAAAATGCCTGCGAATTAATGTTTTCTTCATCAGCAGTTGTTTCACAAAGTATAAAATGCTGTTCAGATGATGGCTTGTTTTCAAAATTTGACACAAGATAAGGATTTATGCTCTCAAGTACCACCATTGAATTTTTTAAGGAATCGCAGACTTCATATAAAATGTAATTTTTTTCAGACCTATGAGGCTCATTAGAAGCAAGAGCAGTTAACACTGCTGTAAAGTATAGGCTTTCATCACAAATTTTAGATTTATTTAAAAGTAATTTATCACCAGAATCTATAATAAATGTACCTTCTCGGCATGCTGAAGTTGGTTTCTCACATACAAAAGTTCCACTGCGTTCTAAAGTAAAATTGCCCTCATTACTTGAGCATAATGATGTATCTTCTGCCGAATTTTCTTTCTTTAAGTGATCTATTGAACTACTATCTAATGCAGTTGCTGAAAAATTAGCAGAATCATCATCACCAATAGTTGTTCCACAATCAACAACATCATCATTTGGCAACAGTTCTGTTTCTTTTGGCATTGAAGAAAAAATTGGAAAATCTGTTCTCACATTTAAAGTAATATCATCCAAGGTATTGTGAGGATGAATGTCTTGATTTTCATTACTTTTAATTTGATCTACAATAAAACTGTATTCATTTTGCTCAATATTAGTACAATATGCATATGGTAAACATCTTATAGATTCACCCGAAAAATTTAAAGATGAAGGAGATGTGTTTGATTTGAAAAGAAAATAACTCATGTTATTTTCCTCATCACAAATTTCTATGGATTTTACGTCGTCTTTGAGCAAATTGTGAAGAACACTGTTATATATATGTTCAATATTTGTGTTGGAATTTAAAAATAAAGAAAAAAATAGATCAGAATAATTTAAGTAGTTAAATACATTAAATGTTTCTTCACTAAGTACATTGGAAAAATCTTCATTGCCAAAAATAAGAGGAATATCAGGCATATTAAACGATGGAGAACTTCTAGTGCTATCTTGTAAAGGCATTATTAGCTGCCTAAAATTGTCTTTAGATGAAAAATTCATGTTTACAGGAAATCTACCTGATAATGGCAAAATACTAGTTGATGAATCTGCTTCAGATGTGGTATAAGAATCACTATCAAGAACTAAATTTTGGCATTCAGATGAGCAATTCATTTCAAATTCTGAACCTTGGACAGGATTATCCAAAATGTTTTGTGCATCAACATCTTTCACACTATTTCCTTCGTTAAAACTATTTAAACTAGAATCAGATTCTTCTAGTACTTCCGGAACAACATATATTTCTCTATTGATTTCTTGGAAAGAAGATTCAAACATATGCGAAGGTATAACACTTGAAATACATGAAAGACTCTCTGTTTGAATAGCAATATCACACGTTGATTTGAGGCTATCAAATTCAGCTTTTACTCTTCCATCACTATCCACTGCAGTTTGTGTAGATACAGTTGCACAAGCAACTGTTTCATTTTGAAGTTCAGGTTGAAGACTTTCTATTGCATTACCTTCACCTACAAAGAAATATACCTTTCAAACAAAATTCCAGCATTTAACTACAACTAAGATTTTAACAAATCTTGGAATTCTTATTTGAAAAGAAAAAGCAGAAAATATCTAGATTTTCTGCATAATTTAATGGGGGCATAATTTTATTTTTACCAAAACTTAAATATGCTAAATTATTTCAAAACTTGATTGCACTATGAGAGTATCTAAGTATTTATTTATTAGCTATATTATGTTTATTTTATAATAAAACTATTGTGCTACATAATAAATTTATTAAAAGAACATAATACAAAAACTATTATAATGCTCATAAATGTGAATATCAAAAGCAGAGTAATACTTTCTGAAAATAACTTAATTCTAGTTTCTAAATATAAGTATGGCCTAGGCTGCACCAGACTAGTATGCATATTCAAAAAGATTTCTAAAAATATCTTTAGTTTGAATGTTCTTTGAAATTCAAAATTTCTAAAATAATGGTTTGTGAGCCATTAGTCTTATTGTGCACGTAAAAGTGAAATATGAGTCAGATTTGAATTTCTCATGTTTTAAAGTCTGCTTCAAAAGGCAGTACTCAGCAGTTTAACGAATGAAAAAGAAGAAATTGTTCTAGAGTCAAATCAAAAAATTAGGGAAACACAGGAAAAATAGATCCAAAACTATTTAATTTTTACTATTTTACATTGCACTTGGAAGTTAATCTAGACTGATGACAAACTTACTATTCACAACCCTTTTAAATATGAAATAACTCAAATAATACGCAACATATACATACTAATTATATTTTTAAAAATAATTTTTATTATTCAGAAAATTAATGTACCTAGAGCAGAGGATCAAAAATTAGAATGTTCCAAATGTTTTCATAAGTTTAGCAATTGCCATAAATCAAGCTAAAATTATGACTGCTGAGACACCCCTAGGAAGAAATGTTTGAAGTATGAATTTATTTACCCTTGCATTGTTGAACATGTAATATCTTTTAAAAACATATCAATGGATATGCAAAACATGGAAGTGCTTTAAACAATAAATCTATTTTATAAAAGTGTCTATACTTGAAGTCCTGAAAAATGATTAACAAGTTTTTCTGAAAACAGTTAGCAGAAACTTTTTAAGTCATATGTAAATGTAACTAAATTTTAAAAATTACTATTGCAGACTTTTCCTGTTATATACTATCAGTTCTTTTTAAGTCAACTATCCTATACTAAGTTCTTTGTCAAAACACTATATCAGAGCAGATTCCCACTCTAATAACTATTTGAGTTTTCACACGATTTTCAAATTGCCTATGCTGAAATTAAAACCTGAACAGCAAAAATATGGAATTAAATTTCTTGTACATATTGGTAATCCCTCCTTTTCAACACAGAAGTCTGATATCTTACTCAGAAAACAGTATGGATTCATATTAGTATCTCACGAGGTCACTACAAATCGAAAATTGAAAGGTTTATTTAAATTGTAATTCTCAATATCATGATCCAATACTTTGGTCTAAAAGTTGTTATAATTTCACAAAACAAATTATCAAATTAGCTTTTCGCAGAAGATAGAAAAGTAAACTGGTTATTCGTCAGTGGAAATTAGTTTTAGCAGTTTGATGATTGACTTTATTTTTTACATGAAAGTAGTGATAACAATCTCTGATCTAGAAACAGGTGGTGATCATTAGACAAAACTGTAAATTGCAAGTAAAAATATCCAAATATCATTGGGAAAACAGCTCACAATATACTTGCTTACATTTGTTCTAAGTATATTAATATGATTGATTAATATGAGCATTCCCCCAACTTTCATATACCCCATCCAAAAATCGAAATATATTCTAGTGAAATAATATATTTCATACTTAATAAGTTATAGCTTATATAATAAATATTCAAGATTATTATAAAAATAAGCTTTTTATTCAAAATACTGATAATTGAATTAATTCGAAAAAAGTAAAACGTTTGTGCAGTGAAACAATACACAAATCAAAATATCAATATGTAAAGTAAACTGATGTAATTAAGGTATTAACTTTAAAAAATGCAATGAGAAAGAATATTCTAGTCTTGAGAGCGTAAACTATGCTTACAATAATGCTGTATACCAAGTTTATTACTGAAAATAGTTTTCCCATGCTTAATAAATTTAATGAATCTATAGTTTGAGTTATACCTCTCATATCAGAATAAGTAGGAAATGTCATAACAATTGGCAGGTACCAAACACATACTAGCATTACAGTCCATACATACCAAAAATATAAATACATACTTGAAGTTGGTAAATCAGATGGACTTTCACACCCCATTGATACTTTCTCTAACCATTCAAGTTGATTACTGTACATATATAACACTGTTTCATCCAGAGAAGATGATTCAGTAGTGGCAATAACTTGGCCTAAGTCACTTATAACTTCTCTTAAGCCAGTTATATTTCGTCTACTTCCTTTTAACTTCCTCTGTAAATGGCAAGTTAAAACATATAAAATCTGATAATTATAATGAATTGCTGAAATTATAATAAAAAATTCTGACCTCTGCATCCATAATGAAACACTGCAGTTTATTCCATGTTCGTTTTTTTTCCTGACGAACGTTTCTTAAGTAACTCACTTCCTGACGCAACGCGCTACATTCTTCTGATAACGAGGTCACCATATTTATTAAATTTTCATCATCACTTTCTTCCACTTCTACATCACGGATAATCCGCACAGCATTGAAAATACGGCTGCGTAACATTTCCAGCTAAAAATAAGATACCACTTTAAACGTATTATTTAAAATTTGGAAAAACAGTACTTTACGACCACATCTACTGAACTCAGAAAATTGTAATAAATTGAATTAGTTTACAGTAAATGGAGGACAAAATAATAGAAATATTTCATAAGTAGCTCCAAGTATTCAAGGCAGTATGAATGAATTATATTAAAATGATACATAAGATTATCTACTATATCACAGCAAGCAGAAATTAAGAATATAATTAAAAGAACTTTAAAGGTCTAGTTGTTGAAAAAATTCCAAAGAGTGAGATCAGACATTTGACATTTTTAAGAATAATTATTCAGTATCACTAAAAACAACTAAGACTTGGTTTTTAGAAAGATGCTCACAGTATAAGAATCGAGCTTGACAGCTAGGCATCAGTGGTGCCAATTTGGATAAAATATAGTGGGTCAAGTATGTATAAGTATCCAATTTACTTGATACACACGCATAAAATTCTACAAAGTTTCAAGGCCAATCCAGATACGAGACAAAATTTTTATTTCCTTTAATGAAATTCCTATTTTTCTAACCTCTTTCTAGATTTACAATACACTCCATCCTTAGGTGTTTGTTATTAACCCTTTCAATACAGGAGCTATTAATCATGTATTATTCTCTGAGTACTGAAATGACTCAGACAGCCCTGCATCCAAACAACAGATTGTTAGTCAAGCGGTCTTCGGGCTGCTTTCTCCTCATGGTGGTGTAATAGTGTGTTGTCTAGCCACATTTTCTAAAAACACAATTTTCTAAAAAAGTCTTGAAGGGATACAAGTAGGAGATACTGAATGTAACAAAGTGGCTTTACAACTAAGATGTTAGTCGTTAAATAGCAATGTCTGTTGCTAAACAATGACATAGACTGATAATATATTTAAAAGCAAGCTTATAAATAACTCTAACCCCTTCTTTAGGTGGAGAATGGCTTTACAAGCCTCTTAAATGGCACCCCTCGTATGGAAAAGAGGGTGTAGGAAATATTGCATTGGTTAGAGATGGTTGCTCATGGTCAGTAATGAAAGGATTAATAAAACTGAATTAACAATTCCAAAATATTTTTATTTACCTGTTTATCTGTATGATTAGAACTTGCTCCAAACATTTGGTTTGCTTCAAACATTGTATCGGAATCAGCATTTTCAATTTCATCACAGCAACTAAGCTATAAAATAATGATTGAAAGCTTAAAAATGAAATCAATAAAAATGCTGATTCATTTTTATAAATCTAAACTCAACAAAACTTATTGTGTAAACATTAATTTATTACTATGGTTGAGCTTAGTGATTCAGAAATAAAAATAAAGTTCAGAGAATTAAAACCTTTGTTTCAGACCACACAATTTCATAGAAACTATTACAATAACTAATTCCAAAAAATAACTAAATAACACTTTACTGTGTTTGTGATGCACTGATGGATTCCAAAGCAAACGTTTTTCAATTACTTTTGAGTGTTTGTAATGCATCTTGTCTCTTAAGTTGTAGTTAATGTCTTTTGCATTTCAGAAAAAAAAACATGGAATTTGATGAATATTGAAAAAGCTCTGCATGAATCTCACCAGAACTAAGTGTTTGAAAACTTTAATTTTACATCTAACTGTATTTGTTTCTGACATTTTCTTTGATTGTATTTTTTCTTCAACAGTTTCTTTGATTGTATTCTTTACTTTGATGTCATTCTTATTCATTTTTATGTTAGTTTTGATTAATAGAAAATAATTCAGATATTTTTTGTCTGAAGTGAAGAGACATAAAATAAATTGCCTTTTTCTGACAATGAAGAAAGTAAATGTACAATTAGACTATGTAGCGATCCTGAGGCAGTCCAATGCTGCTTTTTATTATCTTAATTTTTTCATTTTAAAATTCGGTCCAGATCCCATCAGTTGGTATGTCGAATATTTTTCACCAGCAGTTAAAGGTAAGGAACTTTCCATTAAATTATCATAACTCATTCACCACCATTTTAAAATTTTGCAGATGAAATTGCTGTTGCGTACATTTAACAGATATTAAGTTAAAAAATGCAATTGCTTAAAAAAATTTAGGACAGGTCAAATATATTCTAAAGTGATTTCACTATGAGAAAATTGTAAAAATGACAATATCAGAAGATCGTATGCGTTGTGCAGTACAAGAAAGGTTTGATATGTCACTTTATAGTGATTTTTTGCTATACAAGGCACAAGGAAAGTGTGGGTTGCTTTCAATGAATTTAATACCATGGCTTTTAAAGAATTGTAAAAAATGGTAGCACACACACACGTGTATAATCAGCCAAATCTTTAATTACTTTTTAATTTTTAGACACAGTTCTGACAAGTTTTGTTTTATTTTTAATAGTGTATAACCCAGAGAAACTGAGATTGGAAAACACATTTAAAACATTTTTACATAAGCTACATAGCAAAATTTTGAAATACTTACAGTTTTAATTTTTTTCTCATAAGAACAGGAGCCTTTTTCATTGCTTTTGGAAAATTTTGCTTCATTTACACAGTAATCTCCTTCTAAACAAGAATCATTCTTTTTTGCATTATTGAAACATCTACAATCTGAAGAATGAGAACTTTGAAAGATATCATCAAGGTGACTTTCCTCAGCAGCTAATAAAATGTGCTTTAATTGCATCAACTCTTCTTGAAGGGTTTGAAAATGATGACAGAATTCTTCAAAACTAGAATAAATATTATCTGCTGAAAAAACACTATTTTCAATTTCAAAAGATTGCTGTTGAAATCTTGTGTTTCTGACATAAATTTGACTATGTAAAAAGCATCTTTTTATTTTAATAAAAATTTTTTGTAGACAAGATTTCAAAACTTTGTTTTCTTCAAGACAGCTATTGTAATTTTTTTCACTGAAATGAATCAACTCAATAACAGATGACAAAAGCCCTTCCCTAAAATCTAAGTGTTCACTGCAAAATTTACATTCATCACATTTTAATACATGAAGACCATTAGTAACATCAAGTATGAGATCGATGTTTGAATTAGCTTTTTCTGATTTCCTTTTGCAGCTTTTCTTGGAATTTTTCAGCCTAGAAACATCAGAACTGAGAAGTTGCATCAGTGATTTCTTTTCTTCTAGATTTTCTTCAGCCTGCTTAATCTTATCCCAAAGTACACTATTACATGTTTTATGACTTTCAAGAGCTGAATCCACAATTTCACTTTCATTTTCATGCCCACTTAATGAAGAAGAATCGCATGTTGATGTGCAATCTTCAATTAAAGATTTCACTTCATCAACCTGAAATTAACAAAAACAATTTCAAAAATTTGCTGATGCAATAATAAATCTGTCACACTAAACTTTAAAATTTAATTTGAATACATTCAAATGTCTGAAAATATGAAGACTGATTCGAAATTACAGCCAAAGCTTTGTTCATTCATATTTTCCTGAAAGAGAGATCCGAGATTTTTTACCTCACAACTTCTCTACAGAAACCTTACAGTTATGGTGTAAGTAAAGCAGTTGATAACAACTTACAGTATAGGCATTCTACTAATACAGGCAAAAGACTCTTATATTTGAAGGTAGGTATAATAACACCTAAAGATAAAAAAACAAGTTAATACTTCTCTCTGAATGTATTCCCAGACTTTATGTTGAGCAACAATTTCATTTTCCAGAAGCTTTAATCTTGTATTAATAAGATTGCAGAGGGAGTTGACACATTTAGGTTCCCTTTCTTTAAAACAAAGATCTGCAAAATACCAGCATGCAAAGATACACTTGAATAAAATGAATTTAACCAGAATTATAAACTCAAATATAAAACAGACAATGAAAGTAATAGGATTATTAAATTATTTGTGAATAAATTTATATTAAAAAGAAAAAATTACAATGTCCACATCAACAGAATTTTTGTTGAAACGTGCATGCATATTTCAACATAAAAAGTACAAATTGATTTATTTCAGTATGGAGAATATTATTATAGTGATTTTATCAGATGAATCTGAAAGGATATTGGTATATTCTTTAGAAGATCAGTTGGTATTACATGGAATAAGATATTTAATTGAAATCTCCTGGTTTACAAACTGTATTTTCTTGAGTTTAAGACCCATCTCACATATTAAACCATTTTCTCCAATTAAAAAACAAAGGGAAAGAATCTGCATATAAGACCCTCTTTCTCTTTAATATTTCAGTCAATAGCCAACTGGATAAAATTTGTGTGGAATAGACACCAAGGGGAATTAGTGAAGAAAGCTAAGCTTATATTGGACAGTTTTTGTGGTCATTTTACTGAAAATGTAAAAAGAACTTTTCAGTGCTTTGAAAATGGATATTGCGAAAATCCCAAGTGGTTTTATCTGCGTTCTCCAGCCTCCAGTGCTTCTATAAACAAAATCTTTAAAGATCATTTGTATAAATTTTATTTGGAGTGGATGGCTTCAGGTATGTACAATTTCACACCAAAACAAAGAGTAAAAAAGCTATCTATTGAAACCATGTGTGAAAAGATTGTGTAAGCTTAGATACTCATAATTCCCGAAATGTTGGAAAAGAGCATTGAAAGACTGGAATATCAAATACTATAGATGAAATAGAAGATGATATGACCTGGGGAAAATAAAGACAACATGTCCAAGACTGATGACATCGATAATAGCGACAATAACAGCTGTGAGGATCGTATGATTAATCTCTAAATAAGATCATAGTTTTTCTAAATAAAAGTATTTACAAATTAGGTCCCTACCAACTTTTGTCTCTTAATTTTGTAAAGAAAAGGGATCTTATACTCGACAAATACAGTAATAAAATTTTTAATATTCTGGGGCAATAAATAAAATTAAGTAGCAAAGAATAAACTCTAGTACTAGTCCTATTATTTCATACAATGAAAGTAGTTTTCTGTGCTTATTGAAAAGTCTAATTGCCTCATTTTATATGTATGAACATTCTATTACATTTTCATGCATACACAAAAATGTTCTTTGATATAGTTAAAATCATACCAAAGGCATGAATCTGCATTTTTGGCCATTTTCACCTAACTGCATTTTTTGAGTTAAATTTGATGTTCTATACTATGCCAAAGGCATGAATTGTGTTTCTTAGTGAAAATGACAATTTTCAGAATATCTACTTCGCCTATCTACATAAATTGGTTTCTCACCAAGCTAAAACACATTACTTTGGCATTGTGAGCAATGTGTGATTTCATGATTCTGCCACTCGCATCACTTGCCAAAATGTTAGATGTTCAAATTATTGTCACCAAACGAAAAGGAAATTATGAAGATCATAAAAAGCATTTGGAGCACATTAAAGCAAAAATCATTCCAAAATGTTGTTTTGGAATGATTTTTATTTGTGCTTCAACTTTGATCTCGAAGCAGTGCTTAATGTGCCTAAAGGGACTGCTAAATTTTTTAACTTAGAAAACTAGCAGTATACAACCTCACAGCTTTTGACCTACGATATCATGATGGAGATTTCTACATGTGGAATGAGTCAAGGGAAGAGAGGAGCAAATGAAGTGATCTCGTCTGTTGAATTATTTGAGGAACATGTGTATAACAAACATTTCTCTCATCTATGTCAGATCTCTTGTGCAGGTCAGAACAAAAATTTATTAGTGTTGGTGATGTGCGTTCACATGCTAAAAACAATGCCTGATTTGAAAATCCTGTCACGCTTTTTTTCAAGGTTGGATCAAGGTTCCATACACTTTGAATGGACTCCATCCATTCAATGGTAGAAAAAAATGTAAAAATTTGCCAGGGTTTTTTTCTCGAAGGCTGCGCCCAAATTTTTCTAGGAGCTCGAACAAATCCAGCAACTTTTCTTGTCCATAACATGTCATTGAAAGAATTTTGAATTTCCAACTTCCTAAAAATTTGTTATTTCATGGAGAAAAGTATGCAGCTATGAAGTTGGAAAGAGTGAAGGGAAGGTGGGAGTATTTCATAAGACTGACTATGATGGTGAATTTTTTAAAGCAACATTGAAGCCTCCAAAAGACAGGCCAAGCAGAAGAGTCAAGGACTTAAATTTTTTACTTAATTACTTTTGACTTACAAAATTTCAAAAGCCAAGTTTAAGGACTTGAAGAAGACGTGTGATGATCTAACCATCCCGAAAGAGTATCAGAGTATTCTAGAAGTATGTCTGGAGGTCAGTGAAGCAAAATTTGGTGTTGAAGGGATATGGTAGCAGAAGGCCAACTTGAGTGCCTTTACTCACAGCATATCATCAGCTTCAGCATCACACCTGGGTGTGGCGCAAACCCCATGAGGCTATGGAGGATCCAACAAGGCACTGTGCAAGCTAGTGATGGTTCCATAATGGTGTGATGAGTGTTTACCTGGCATGAATTGGGTCCTCTGGTCAAATTGAACCAGTCATTGACAGGAAATCACTATGTTCAGCTGCTTGGTGACCATTTACAGCCCTTTATGGACTTCATTTACCCCAATAATGATAGGATGTATGATAATGCTGTCACAGGGCCCGATTGGTTTAAGGAGCATTCTAGACAATTCCAGCACATGATTTGACCACCTATATCACCAGACATGAACCCTGTGGAGCAAACCAGGATATGATCAAAAGAGCTATTCTCATCGAAAGTGAACATTTCTCCAGGCGACTTCTGTCAACTACTTGAGTCCATGCCATGTTAAGTTTCTGCAATTCACCAAGCTAAAGGAGGCCCTGCACTGTATTAGAGAGGTAGGTAGATAATTAGGGTTTTATGGCTCAAGGTCCAAAAAGCGTACAAGCTATGGCAGTATTAGAGAGGTATCCTATGACTTTTGGCACTTCAGTGCATATATGAACATGTTATTAATTCAAGGGGGAATGCACAAATTCCTAATCTTCATACGTTCAATCTTGTATAGTGAACAAATAATTCAATAAGCTGTTAATTAATTAAAATGCAGTTATTTCATTTGAAGAATATTGCAAAGCTATTCTGTGTAGCTAATAAATATTCTACTTGTAAATATGCATTATAAAAACTTTTCGAGGCTTGAGCTTCTACAGCCCCTTCTTCTCTGGCTCCACCACTGATTTGAAACAGAGTAAGAAAAGAATACCTATAGATAAACATCACCTGTCTGAAATATTCTTTCTAACAGAGTTTTAATTAGTGTGATAAACCTGAGATATATCTTTAAAACCAAATAAAGATAAAAGCAAAGAATGATAAGTATGTTTGAGATAGAAATATTTGACTCTTTTGATCCTACAAGTCAGAAATACTGGATGTCTCAAATGCCCACCTCAGGACAAGTAGGAAAATGATGAAATGGTTTTGTCTTTTGCCCTATTTTGGAAGCTTGTATCTGTTCTACCTCCCTTCCCTCTTTCTACTGTAATCCTTTGAAACCACCCAGTGTAAGGGAACTAACAGAGGCAGTCTTTCTGTATAAGTTCACTGATCCTTTCAATTCAGAAATCTGTTTTTATGTTCATCTAAGAAACTTAATTGATTGTAGAAGTTATTTTCTTTGAACGTATCAGAGTTAGTGCTTACTTTCAAATGTGCAACAGCAAATATTTCGGACAGTTCATCGAACTTGTAAATCGTATCTAACATACTCAAAAAGTACTCCTCAAATCCTTTAGTAGTGGCCAAATAATTGTGGAAAAGCTCATTTCTAAGGGAAATTTGTAAAAAATTAATATGCATTTTACTAACTCAATAGTGCCTTTTTACTTTAAAAATTTTTTATAACAAAGTCTTAACTTGGCTTGCACTATAAAGTAGGCTCACACATTGCTTCAATAAAAGTTTTTATCTGATTTGTCAATGGCCCATCTCATAAAATTCCAAAGGAGGCTGGGAAGCACTGGATCATGAGAAGACCCAGATGAGCTTTACATCAACATTTGCTTTTTTGTTGCATGCCAGTACTAATAATTTTAAATCACTTACAAATATCCTGTGTATACAAAAACTACAAATTGTTTACTGATTTAAATTATCTAGGCAAGTATAAGCATTTTCGTCCGAACACATTTCTGTGCAATCAACCCCATTTTAATGACACTCCAGTGTAGTCAATTCTATCAAAAAAATTGCAAACTGAAGAAAGATACTTCGATATTCATTAAATGTACACTCAATATGAATTTATAGTCACAATAAAAATTGTTAATCAGTAAAATATTTAATGTGCATAATTTTTTGTCAAAACATAAAGCTGCTAAATATTAGATTTATCATAACAATTCAAAAACAGAGTGAACAAATCCAGTTAAAAAGACTAGCATCGTCATCCCTCATCAAAATAGATATTTTCTTTTTGCACTATTAATACCTTTCAGAGACAAAAATTTGCTATATATTGATTTTAGTATAAATAAAGCAAGAAATGTTCTATGCATAGTTAAATTATCAGGCTGTATTTAATGAACCACTCAATTTGTTTTACTCATCAAATCTGGTTATGGACATTCTATTTTGAAACCAAAAAGTGGTTAGTTGTTTTAGGATTTTATGGCACAAGGGCTATATTTTACCAAGCTGAGCCAAATACAAAAGACAACTTCAAGTAAAAAATGGAAATAAATTTATTTTTCAAGATTTTAGTAAAGGAAGTAACTAAAACCATAAAAATTTTCAGTCACCATTTTATAGGCATATTAATTTTATGAAATGTTTCTGATAAACAAAGGATCATTCTCATGATCTTTGGAAAGTTTGATTTTAAAAATATTCTTAGCTATCTGGTGAGATGCTCTTAATCTAAAAAATGAATTTAAAAGAAAAACATTTATAAGCATGAATAAAATACTCATACTTCTTTTGTGAAACAAAATAAATAGTAAGGAAGATATAACAAGTTCCTTTTTTAAATTCACCATCTGGAGTTGTTTCCTTTCCAAGAGAAAATGTGGTTTCTCATGTAAAGTTAAGGTACAGAAAATATAACAGTGACCTATATAGAGGAACAGACATTATGACTGGAGGAAACCAAATTCCTTCGACCTTCTCCCCTTTTGACTACATTTATTGGAGCAACATGTCATAGAAGAGTTTTTACTGTCATTCCCTCTCTTACTTTTATTACGGGAATCAAGAGCATTATCTATGCTAACGATGATTTAGCACGAGGTGTCCATTTCAATACAAAACAAATATAACGTACTATATACAGTTAGAATAGATTCTCTGATCGATAATACTCTAAGAATGGACAAAGTGCAGCAGTAGCCTTAGAAAATAAACAATAGGCAATTTTACAATGGTGTTAAGTTAACTGAGTGAGCTATCAATGACAGCATGCATTCACCACACAAAGAATCTCCCCTCTGCAAAACAAGGGACTTCTTAACTCAAAATTCCCTGTACCTCCAACCCAACTGAAAAATTGACTGGTTGTCCCCACAAGGTAAGTTTGGTCAAGTTGTGATCAAGAGTTAAAAAGTAAAAAATGAACAGTGGTGTCTTATATTTCCTTATGCATGGCATCATTTTTTGGCATGATATGCAAAAATATTTGCTTTATAGTCATAAATTATAATTATCATTACCAGGGCTTGGATTTCGTTGACATGTCAACTTCCGGCTAGACATTCATAGGCAATGCCATTATAGATAGAAATCCTGTTTATAATTTGATTCTAATGCAAGTTTTTAGGTTATTTTCAGTATTTTTTATTTTTAGGACATTTTTAGTCCTTTATTGAGTTTTTGCCATGTTTTCATTTTGTCTTGAGTTTTAATCAAATTTTTCTAGAAACATATTCGAGTCGCAATTTTATTAGTGGTTTCATTTTTGACATGCAATTCAAATCATTCATCTGTCAGCTCCTGATGCCAAAATACCTTAAACCCTACCCTTCTATATATAAAAAATCCTTTATAAGCTTCTCTATTAGTAAGTGAATCATTGATACCAGAAAGAGTCAGCTGGAGGGAATTTTCTCCAGTCTTGACACAGAAAATGAAAGATTGCATTTTATTACTATATCTTCGAATTGTTAGTGAAGTCAAGCAGTATTTCCCAAATTGTGTTCCACAGGCCTGTGCAGGTTCTTGGAGGGAAAATAGAGGCCCACCAAAAATATTAGAAAAATGACAAAAGTGCCTCTCACAAAAATGTTCCAGTATAACTGAGAATCGATCACAATGATTGTACTTTAACCTTTTAAGTACGTACCTGTTCAGATGGTCAAAAGCTGATGGTTGAAATATAAGCTTTGAGGCTCAAATGTTTGGTTATATATGTGTGTTTATATATCTATAAAATATTTTACAAATTAAAAACATTTTAATTAAATTTTTGGACATTTTTTAGGTTAAAAGAATCCAGGCCCTGGTTATTACTAACTTGTTTCATACAATAAACAAATGCTAGTGTTGGTTTAGGTGTTTGTCAAATTGCACAACTTCAAAATTTGTATATTAAAATATTACCACTACAATCAATGTGAAAAGGAATCCTGGTCTTTGGAGGAGAAAATTCAGTATCAGACATCGTGTCATCATTGCTTTATGCAGGTTTCCGAGTCTATTTCATGAACTTGCATTCCAAGCAGATTTCAAATGCAAGTCTGCAAACAAAGGAAAAATAAAATTTTTATTTAAATTTCTAAAATGGTACAACAGATTACATGAAAAGGTTATAAACTGTTAGATTTGAACACCTAACTTGCAATTAGAAAAATCAATTATACACATACTTGTAAAAAATATTTCAAGTTACATAATCTCAAGTTATATGTCGTAGAATGTTTAGATGAAATTTTTTTTATGCAGCAGCACGCAATTTAAAATTAAATGTATCAGCTTTTCATGAAATTATAAATTAATGTGAATCAACTGCAAAACAGAAAATAGATGTCAAAGAACTATTGCAACAACAATCTGTAGAAACACTCAAATAGAAATACATTTTTCTAGTGTGGAAATAGTGGGGTACCTTGCATAATGTTAATGTGTTATACCTTGTTAATGTGTTATACCTTAGGCTACTTACATAAAGTAGGCTATAACACCAAGTGTAAGGAAAAATTAGACATTAGGGAAGATAATATAAAAAGGCCTTAGTTTGGAAAGTAATTTATATAAATATAAGACCTTAAAATTTTAAAAGCATGCATTGTTTATGGATGAAAGTAGTCTTTATTTAGATTTCCTGGCCACCAGTTTGTTTTTTTTTGGGAGGGGGAATAAAAAGGCTCTCCTCAAAATATGGTTCCAACTGAGAAACATGGCGATGGCAGTATTATGTTATGAAGCTGCATGACATGAAATGGAGCTTGTTATTTAACTGCAATCAAAATAATTTTGAATGCATGAATATATGTGTGGACATACTAGTGTGGACGAATATGTGTGTGGACAATGTAAGATCATTTATTTGAATATGCATTAATTGGGAATAAAGGATGACATCTAATTCCAATAATATAACTGAAAATTCATGGCAAGAGTCATCCAAATATTTGATATAAATTTCAATATTGACTTATGCACCTTCTCAATTCCTTGATCTAACTCCAATTAAAAACGTATGTACTTCTGAATCAAAAAGTAAAACAAGAGTTTTTAATAAAAAAATTAATTTTAAAATATTCTTTAGGTAGGCAAGTAGGTAGTTGAATTAACACTGTGCACAGAGCTAACACAACAGGCTATTGCCAACAGTACAGGATCAATCCAGAAGGAAAAATCCGAGAACGCCTCACAATTATGAATCAGTCAGTGACAAAGTCAATATCTAATAAGGCACAAACACTCCAAACTTCCACACCATGCCAACATGAGGACATTTGAGGCCATGACAGATTTAACATGCATCATTCCCCACGTACATGAAGATCTTTGATTGGATTGAGTTTTGAACTTGCAACCCTCTGGTTGCTAATCTGCTATGCTTTCAAACGGGCTACCAACAACGCTACTCTTCCTACCGGGTTTCAAAAACATGCTATTGCCAACGGTCCAGGATCAATCCCGAAGGAAAAGATTCGAGAACACCTTGCAATTTTGAACAGTCAGATGACAGTCAACACCTAAGAAGGCACCAACTCTCCAAATTTTCACATCATACCAACATGAGGACATTTGAGACCACAACAGATTTAACATGCATTATCCCTAGAGCCATTCTGCACCAACAGTTCAATACTTTCCCTCAGTGGCCCAAATGCCGCTGTGGAGTGTTCTGTTTGGGATTCTGATCCATACGACTACAATTCCTCTAATTTCCTCCCTTCAACTTAGCATTTGCAAGTCTAACTAAATTGATTGTGTTCCGACACCAGTAAGATTGGGTTAAGGACTCGACAGGACTCTTAAACATACCACAGAACTATCTGTTAAATTTAATTGCTTCTTCTACCTAAACTCTTTCCTATTACACCACCCTAATGATTTAAATTTTAACTTGCATTTCGCAAGAGACATCAGAGGCACTGCGGTCGTCCGTCTGCTTACTCGACAACCAATGTAAAACTTCCTTCGTCAATGATACACTTGGGAGGAGTTATCCACTTGAGTGCTGACACATTCCGAGGTGGCATGCTTTAACTTGGCTCTGCTTATTTATTAAGATATCCAACCCCTTCCACCCATATTTTTAATCAAAAATAATTCATTTAAAAACTTTCCTTTCTGATTTTTTCTCTTTTTTCGATAAGATAAGCTGCAGCGGGTACTCCGTAATTTACATGTCCAGCCCAACATGCATTATCCCCACGTATACGACGGTCTTTGGTTGGATTGAGTTTTGAACTTGCAACCCCATTTGGTTGTTAATCTGCTACACTTCTAACCAGGCTACCATGGCCCAATATATATTTTTACGGATAATGAGAAAATTTCTAATCAGATCTTATAAAATCAATTAACAGAACAATAGTTAGAATATCAAAGTTACAAGCTGTTTAAAACAATCAATGGCCATTATAAAATGTATTAAATTTTGTTTCAATGATAAGTAGCAAAATACTTTTCCCTATTAAATTTAACATATCTCTAAATTATGAATCGTCACTCACTACTTTCCATATATTTGAAGTAAATGTGAAGTATTTCCTGGTTAAAATGTAATTAAATTTTATTCATTCACAAAAACATTTAGCAGGGGAAAAACGTAGTTCACAAAAATACTTATTTTCTCCACTGCATATACAAAAAACAACCATTAAGTAGGAAAAAATAGTGACTGCTAGTTTAACTAAGAATGAAATATATTTTAATTTGGGTGAATAAAAGTGCGCTTATTCAAGTATCTGTGAGCATAAATATTGAAAATCAATTATCTTAATATTGCATATAGCATATCCGATGCTATTGATATTTTGTAACAGCATTATTAATTTTATGAGACATGAAGGCTAAAAAAGGATTCAGAAATAAATCATTAGTGGTGGTAGTGGTAGTGGTATTTCAATTAACGTCACACTGGAGCAACACAATGGGCTATTGGTGACGGTCCGGGATCAATCCCAAAGAGAAAGATCCGAGGACAACACCACGTAATTTTGAACCACGGTCAGATGACGAGGCAACACCTGAGCTGGCACCCCACTCTCCAAACTTCCACACCACGCCAACGTGAGGACATTTGAGGCCACGACAGATTTAACGTGCACCAGCCCCCTTTGTACACGACGGTGTTTGGCTGGATTCGAACTCGCAACCCTTCGGTTGCTAGTCCGTTACTCTTCCAACCGGGCCACCGCGGCCCAATAAATCATTAGCTGGTTTGAGGTTGGTTTGTTGGATTTTATGACACAAGGGCCATATTTGACCAAGCTGTGCCAAACATCAAGTAAAACAAATAATTAGCATTTTGTAAGGAATTTTTATAATTTTTAATATTAAATATAAATGTTTCTGTGATCAGCAGTTTCCAATACCATCCTTCATCAATTCAAATTTTTCTTTCTTCCAAATGAATTTTTCTATTGAAGTGTAAAAGGAGAATGCAAAAGTTGGTAAGTTTCAACACTGAAAAATAAATAATTTATGGCTAAATGCTAGTTTTCTGTGGGGTGGTCAAAGTTAGCATTTTATCAGCAACAATAACTATTACATTTGGTATTGGCTAGGCAACAATGTAGCTGTTACCTGGAATTTTAAACACAATTTTAAATTGGAATACTTTAAAACCAATAGATGATTCAAAAAAATAATTTACTCAGTGCGAACAGTACTTCCTCTTGCTACGTATTAAAATCGGATTTAATTAGACTATTTAAGTTTATAAGATATATCCAAGACTGAAAAAACATCTTGGAATGAAACTGGATCATTCTTCTGTGCTTCATTTTATGTTTTAGGTCTCTGTCGTGTAGTTCTACACAGATTCACCAATGGAAGTACATAAAACAAAAGTACACTGCCGAAAACAAAACAAACTTCCCTCTTCGCTTTTTTAAATACAAACCACAACAGTGTTAAATTCACTTCGCTTCATTTCTTGAGTAGTGCAGAGTCTGAGAAATCAACATTTCAGCAGATTTTCGACATGACAACGACACTAACGAGGGGGGGTATTTCAATTAACGTCACACTGGAGCTACACAATGGGCTATTGGTGACGGTCCGGGATCAATCCCAAAGGGAAAGATCCGAGGATAACACCACGTAATTTTGAACCACGGTCAGATGACGAGGCAACACCTGAGCTGGCACCCCACTCTCCAAACGACACTAACGAGAAAGTTAGTGTCATTATTGTCATGTAGAATTGTCATCTCTAGACAAGAATTTCCATTTCGTTTCGGGAAACCGAAAATAAAATTCTCGTTTTCCCGTTGTTTGCGGGCCGCGGTGGCCCGGTTGGAAGAGTTACGGACTTGCAACCGAAGGGTTGCGAGTTCGAATCCAGCCAAACACCGTCGTGTACAAAGGGGGCTGGTGCACGTTAAATCTGTCGTAGCCTCAAATGTCCTCACGTTGGCGTGGTGTGGAAGTATGGAGAGTGGGGTGCCAGCTCAGGTGTTGCCTCGTCATCTGACCGTGGTTCAAAATTACGTGGTGTTGTCCCCGGATCTTTCCCTTTGGGATTGATCCCGGACCGTCACCAATAGTCCTTTGTGTTGCTCCAGTGTGACGTTAATTGAAATACCCCCCTCCCCGTTGTTTGCTTGTTGGCACCATAGACGTGAAATATAAGTAGACTGAGCATCGTATTGAGAAGAGCTTAAAAAAGTGGGAGCAAGATGTCGCTAGTAATCACTTGGCTGATACGCGAAAATTCAGCTTGGTTCATTTATTTGATTTTTTTTTATCGCTTCTCTTGGCGACAAAATATTTACTTATAAAAGGTTAGCGATGCGAATGCATAATTCTGAATAATTCTTGAATTTGAGTTACATTTTAACATTGCTAGGCGATGCGAATGTGCATACTACTGAATATTGAATTTGTGTAACTTTTTAATGTTTTTAGCAATTTGAGCTGTTATATAATTAGCTTAAGATCACATTGGGATCAAGTTTAAATAGAACGTATACAACAAAAATCCGCACGTGTAAGATAAATACGTTGTAGTGAATAGATTGATTGCAGGCCAGGGGTTTAGATACAGCCCTCTGGACAGGTTTAACCGGCCCTCAAGCCCAATAAGCCCCGTCTGATATGTTTACCCGGCTCGCAGACCAGATATGGCCCTCCAAGTTTTTATCAGGACCGCACTTCAGATATGGTCTCCGGACAGGTTTACCCGGCCCACAGTCCATATACAGTCCACCAAATATGTTTATTAGGACAGCAGACCAGATACTGGACAAATTTAACCTGCCCGCTGTCCAGATACGGCCCTCAGGACAGTTTTCCTAGCCCGAAACCCAGATACAATCCTCCAAATAATTTTTTATCAGGCCCGGTCCTCCAATCGACTTAACCAGCTTGCAGTCTAGATACAGTACTCCGCACAAGTTTACCAGACACGCAGTCGAGATCGGTCCTGTAGTACTGGTTTGATTTATCGCTGGACTGTTTACCTTTAGCAATTGTATATTAAGAGAAAATGCCAAAAGGGTTAGGGGATGTTCACAAGTATATCGTCACTGGTTAAAATTTTGTGTAACATAGTTGTCCGAAACCTGACCTTTTTAATTCAATATATTATATATATTTCTTTAACAACTGTATTAGGCGTTGTGAAAATTATCTTAGATTTAATAGCAGAAAATAATTCAAACTTCCTTTAATAAACTTAATGAGGTTAACACGAGTTGGAACAAATGAAAAATAATTGCACAAGTTAAGAAATGACTGCCTCAATAAATATTTTACTAATGCATAAAATAAAAATAGCGAAAACACAGATAAGAAGGTTGCGTGCTCAAATCCCTTCTGGGTCACCACTGAAAGCTTTAATTTATATTATGGATAAATAACTGCTTATGTTTTTGTAAATGTAAATTTATTTTAGGACAATTACACATAGAACTATTATTACCTTGAAAAATTATATATATATATATATAACATTTACAAGATGGAAGGTAACTTTTTAAACCATGTACTTAAAGTTGTTAGCTAATTTACCCAATTTTAGATTTTTGGTTCAAAAGCTAAATAAGTTACACCTGTGTGTCTATATATGGATTTTAAATTTATCAAAGTGATCAAGTAAATAACTCGTGACAAATTTTACAATTTTAAGTGTGTACAAAAGTTCTGTGCTGGATTTTTAACATTAAAATTGCATTAATTATTGTGTGTGTGAAATCAATATTTTATAAATACGAAAGATAAATAAGAATCGTAAAATTGAATCCTTGGCTCTGCTGTATACTCTTTCCACTCTTTAGCAGAAAAATGAAGACTAATTCGAGTTATGTGTAGCAGGGATACTAAAATTTTTTTAACAAAAGAGGAATGTCTTTAAGGTGTGTTAAGGAATGTTTTAAAAGTATAGGACTTGAAAAGTAACAGGCCATTCAACATAAGGGGAGAATTCGCCAAAAAGAAGGTTGGTTGTGTGGCGCACGTGCCATATTTGGCCAAGCTGCGCCAAACGCGATAGACAACAGCGAGTACGAAGGATCAGATCATAAAGATTTCGCTAATTTTGCAGTTTTGTTATTAATTCCTTGACACTCAATTCGTGTCGAACAATTATGTCCATGATTCATGGAACAGCCATTAACACCACAAACATCGCAAATTTTCAGATGGGGAAGCCAGTACCCTTAAAATAACCTAAATATCGATTTTTTTTACTGTCCCATATAAATTGTACAGCTTTGAAGAACACGAGTGCGAAACTTCATAGCTGTAGTTACATTATTTAGCGAGTTAGCAAAGTTTTTCGATCGAAAAAAAAAAAAATATATATATATATGCTATTTTTTTAATGTATTTAAAATGCTATGGCATTCTTTGTAATTAACATAGATTTATAAAACGTTTTGGGGTTGTTTTTCTTATGATGCATTTGATAACTCTCTGCATAGAGTAATGATTTAGAAGAATAGTTAGTTTTTTAAAAAATATTTGATTAAACGATTTGTTCGATAAATCAATTATTTTCCAATCAATCAGTAAAAAATAAGAGCAATACATACAAACCCATGCACAGAATTGTGTGAAACACTTCAAGGAAAATAAAGAAATAAAGTTTGAAAATAATTAACATTTCCAGGAGTAGGTAATGGTAATTAATTAAAGTCGCACTAGAGCAACACAACGGGCTATTGACGACGTCCGGGATCAATCCCGAAGGGAAAGGTTCGAGGACAACACCACACAATTTTGAACCACAGTCATACGACGAGGTAACACCTGAGCTGGCACCCCACTCTTCAAACTTCCACACCACGCCAACCAGGAGTAGTAATTTTAAAATATTAAAGTATTTTTTAATTATTGTTTATGTAAAAAAATATTATTTCCTTTTGCAATGTATATTTCATGTGTATTGGAATAAGGTGCACCAAGACATTTAGTTTTAAAAGTATAATCAAAAATTAATTGTTCAAGGTACTACTGTTACATTTTAAAATGTTGAACACGCTGAAATTAAATTCGAGGAACATGCCAAATTACGTCCCTTCTGACATGAAACAGGAAGTAGGTATTACCACAGAAATATTAGCGCCCTCTGTATTTAGCTACATTTTGTAATGCTTGTGTGCCAAATATTCTCGTCTAAAAGTGATAAGTGTAGAAACTCAATGAGAAAGTAAGGAGTCAGATATTTTACTGATATTAATTCTAAAAATATTGTAATGGAAACATTTAATTTCAGACTATCACTACTAGGTGACGCTAGCGACGCTCGCTCTAGCCAATTCCTGAAAGCTTGGTAGAGCAAAACTGATTAATATTCCCTGTCACCCTGTATTCGGAAAACATGCAAAGTTCGTCGGTAGTGGGACACGTTCTTCGTGGAAGTGTTTTGATCTTTATAAGGAGGGTTGGAGGATTAAAAAACAGAAACAAATATAAAAATTCCCCATTTCATTGGGTAGGTATGGTAGGTATTTTAATTAACAACACACTGGAGCAACACAACGGGCTTTCTGAGTCGGTCCGGGATCAATCCCAAAATGAAATATCCGAGGACAACACCACGTAATTTTGAACCACGATCATATGACGAGGCAACACCTGATCTGGCACCCCACTCTCCAAACTTCCACACTACATGAGGACATTTGAGGCCACGACACATTTAACGTGCACCAGCCCCTTTGTACACGACGGTGTTTGGCTGGATTCGAACTCGCAACCCTCCGGTTGCTAATCCGTTACTCTTCCAACCGGGCAACCGCGGCCCCCATTTCATTGGGACTTACATACGTTATGAAGTCATCATTTGTAATAATTAAACCTATGATATTAACGCCGGTCTTCCAGTTTCTACTAGTTATTGAGGTAGGTAGTTAATTAACGTACACTGGCGCAACGCAACGGGGTATTGGCGACGGTCCGGGATCAATTCCCAAGTGAAAGAGCCGAGGACAACCCCACGTAATTTTGAATCACGGTGAGATGACGAGGACAACACCTGACTGGCACTCCACTCTCCAAACTTCCACACCACGCCAAACTGAGGCTACGACAGATTTAACGTGCACCAGCCCCCGTGTACACGACTGTCTTTGGCTGGACCTAGTTTCGAACTCGCAACCCTCCAGTTGCTAATCCGTCGCTCTTCCAACTGGGCTACCGCGGCCCCAGTAGTTATTATTGAGAAACATGAAATTTTTAAAATAACTTTTTGCTACCTCAAAACTGATTTTTTTAGGATTTTTTCGTTAGATGTCTTCACTTGTTATGCAGTTGCGTGAATTTTGTAGTTTTTATATAAAGTGCATTAATAAATATTGAACACTTTACTGTTCGAAATGACGCGGTATCGTAATACCACTTCATCTGGAATGAAATCGGACTCAAGATGCATTTGAAGTCGAAATATCTCAACGAAAGGCTTTTCGTAGGTTTCAAAAGTCAATTGATGTCGTTTTTAGGTACTAAAGTCGTTTTAGGTTTTTATAGGTCGTAAACGCCAAATTAAGCATTTTCGGTGGTAAAAAATTTAGATATTTTATTCAGGACATCCCAAATCGTAAAAATATGTTGACATATTTCAAATAAAGTGTATAGAACCAAAGAGGTAAAAACTTAAGAATCCCGGGCCTATTGATTAGTAATCGAAATCATGTCCCTATTTTTTACCTAGTTCATTTATCAGAAGTCATACATATTTTGTTTTACTATAAAAAAAGGCCAACTACGAACATGACTAAAATGTAGGTTTTTTGAGTATTACTAGAGTTCATGAATTCAGAGCAGCATATAGGTACGTTCCTATACAGGATGGTTAAAAAGGATGGTTAAAAGGAAAATTACGAGATAATTTTTTAAGCGTAGGTCGTAGTAACATATTTCCTGAGTTTTTAAATAGGGTATGGATGTTGGATATATGTATCATCTATTTTACACCGGGTCGTATGTGTACAAGTATTCGAAATTTTAACTTTTATACGGCCCCTTTTGCATAGAAACTTCTAATTAGAAAAATGATTTTCAATGCCTCATATAAGTCAAATAAAACAATAGTGTTTTAAAGGATGCGTTCCTAATATAAAAATAATTTTAATTGTATGTCTTAAGGCCTATTACCTATCTCTCTTGGCGAAATTCAAGCTGACGGCTTATAAAAACAATCCCATTATTCAAAGAGTCTCTAAGAAAAGTTTTCGATCTTTTTCTTAGGGATTGATCCCGGACCATCACTAATAGCCCATTGTGATGCTCCAGAGCGACGTTAATTTGCTACCTACCTAAGAAAAGTTTGTATTGAAGATATTCGTCCACAATTCGTGTACTTTACACAATAGCCCGTTATGTTGCTCCAGTGCAACATTAATTAAAATACTTAACCTACATACCTTCGTGTACTTTACGGGGGCCGCGATAGCCCGGTTGGAAGAGTAACGGACTAGCAACCGGAAGGTTGTGAGTTCGAATCTATCCAAAGATCGTCGTGTACAAAGGGGGCTGGTGCACGTTAAATCTACCGTGACCTCAAATGTCCTCACGTTGGCGTGGTATGGAAGTTTGGAGAGTGGGGTGCCAGCTCAGGTGTTGCCTCGTCATTTGACCGTGGTTCAAAATTACGTGGTGTTGTCCTCGGATCTTTCCCTATGGGATTGATCCATTGGGTTCATTGGGGAATTCTCCACTGATTCTTTAAAGATTTTCACTGCGTGAAAGCAATAAATAAAACGACCAAACTCATTCTTCGAACATTATGAGTTTTTGATTTTATAAGTAAATTTCAATCTGTTAAAGGAAATGAAAAAAAGTTAAATCCACTATTTCATGTTTAATCATGGCATTTTGATTGCTAAATCTCAAAAACTTAGATTAGGGATTTCATGGAACTCTTACGAATTGTAGCTCTCTTACAGAAATAACATAGGCTCTCTACTAATGAATCTAGTCGAGCGCCTACACTGTCACAGTCTGGGTGATTCGTCACTGCCCCAGATGACTTCGTGAAACAACCTTCAATGAGTAGCTGCTTTACTGTCTTATTCTAAGATTTTGAGTTTAATAAAATGCTCGCTGCTTTAGATTGCACTGTTTTGTTTAGATATCTTTGCTGCATATATTATCTTGAATCTCTGATAACAGACGCGATTCTATTGTATATCAGTTTTTTATGCTGTACAGAAAAATAAGTAACAATCCAATAACATGTTTGGTTGTTTCGCTCAATCGCAAAAATTAATTCTGGAAGTCTGCATTGTTTTCATTTTTTTATCAGTTTCAAAGAAGCATCACTATGCTTGAGGGTCTGCACTTCATATCACGAATGAATGAGACATTTAGCCTTCAAATCTTTTTCAGATTTTGATTTATTTTCAGAAACTGCATTGCAAATATGAGCAAAGGGAAATTATTATTAAAACCTTTATTTTCTGCTCATTAGAGAGCAAATTTTACTCGAAACAAATTTTCTGTTTCGAAAGTTCTACTTGATATTTTTAATCAAATGTAGTTACGAAATTTACGAGAAAAAGTAGTGACCTTATCTTAACGTAACTTATCTACAGCAATCAGAGCTAAGCGCATGCTAAAAATTTAATAATTTAACATTATCATCTACTCAACAGTTTCCATTTAAAATCAAGGATTGATGAATAGATAAATTTGCACGGGGTACACGTGAAATCTGTCATGGCCACAAATGTCCTCAAGTTGGCGTGGTGTGGAAATTTGGAGAGTGGGGTGCCAGCTCAGGTGTTAACCTAGTCATCTGATCGTGGTTCAAAATTGCGACGTGCTGTCCTCGGAGCTTTCCTTTCGGGGTTGATTCTGGACCGTCGTCAATAACCCGTTGTGTTGAACTAGTTCGACGTACATTAAACTACCTGCCTACCTTATCCTTATCTATACTATAATCTTTTGCTTCTAAAATATCAAGTAGGTTTTCTATCTAATGGTGTTTTCCCCAATGTTGGTTATACAATTTCCTATCTGATGTTGGCCAGATCATACTTCATCTAACGATTTTGTGCTACGATGCAATTTGAGATTCTATATGTGCAATAATAATTATATGACAGCATATAAACTGCATAATATATTATAATTCATACTATATAATATATTACACATATAGGGTGCAATTTATATTATCAGACAATGTGTGTGCATGTAGAGTTGAAGAAGTAACTACTGGATAGTCTTGAAGTATTCCGTGTGGATATAGTATTTCAGTCAAACTCTATTCTCTGAGTTTTGACGAAAATACTATTATGTTAATTTTCACATACTTAAAAACTCATTTCTCGCATTGATTAAAAAAAGAAAATTCAATTATTATTATTTTCAAAATATATTTCCAAACATGGAGAATGCACGCTGTATGAAATGTGTTCCATATTGCGCGCAGTTGTGGTGTTCCACATTGAGTCACATGCGCATCGAAGGAAAAGTTACACTTGCTTTAAGAAAGTATAAGTTTAACAGAAAACTAGTATTGAAGTCACAAACATATTTTATGATAAATCCAGCAATAAAAATATTTTTGAACTCATTTTCCCTTAAATAATTGCTTTTTTAAAGAAGGCTCAAAAATATTTACGTCACCTCGAAATACAAATATGCTTTTATTCTAAAAGAGATTCTCGACTGAAGTTTAAAGCTGAATATGGGTGCTTTCGTCTAGTAGAGCATTTTGTACAAACTTCGACAGATTGCCAACCGAGATATTGCGGTGTTCCATATTAAGTGCATATCTCTTATGAGAGGTATTTTCAGTATAAACAAAGAAACCACCGGAAGAAAAGGATTTTACTTCCGGTTATCCAATACTGTCTCTCAGTTGTTTTTAATGGAGTTACCTTGAAATGTAGCCGAGTAACTTCACTTACAGAATACTCACAGGAAACACGTTCTACCTCAAAAACCACTAGAGCCATTTACATTTAGATTTAAGGGCCGCGGTAGCCCAGTTGGAAGAGCAACAGATTTGCAACCGCCGGGTTGCGAGTTCGAAACTAGGTCCAGCCAAAGACCGTCGTGTACATGTGGTCTGGAGCACATTAAATCTGTCGTGTCATCACGTTGGCGTGGTGTAGAAGTTTGGAGAATAGGGTGCCAACTCAGGTGTTGTTCTCGTCGTCTGACCGTGGTTCAAAATTACGAGACGTTGTCCTTGGATCTTCCCTTTCGGGATTGATCCCGGACAGTCGCCAATAGCCCATTGTGTTGCTCGGTGCTACGTTAATTAACTACAAACCTACCTACATTTATATTTGAAAAAAACCTCCCATAGGTAAACAAATATGTAGCGTAGCATGATCATGTATGTATGGCCTCTATATCAAAAGACATTGTGTATTTAATGCACAGACTATTTTATGCAGAGTAGTTACCAAGGGGCCAAATCTCCATGCGCCTCAAATATTTTTAGGGTTTCGACACAGTCCCACTTCTTCATGAGGGTTAAATATTATAAATATTCTGATAATATATTGGTTTGGGTTGTTTTTGGATTTTATTGTACAAGGGCCATATTTGGCAAAGCTGCGTGAAACACAAGACTGACAATGTAAAGTAATTGTGAAAAAAAGGATGGAGAAGAGAAAGTAAAAAGAGTGATTGGGCATCCTGGGGTCTTGACCCCCATGTTTGCCAGAGACAGCAAACCTCATGGGAAAAGAATAGATCACTAGGGTACCTCGGGGTTGGGAAGCCCGTTCACACCTAAAGATGTGCCCCTGAGAGGGATAATATATTGGTAATAACATATATAAACAAGACAAATTATTCGGAAAACCCATATATCTATCTATATAAAGCAAAGTTGGCGTCTGTCTGTTCTCTATTCAAATCTACACCGTTTGACCAATCCATACCAAATTTGGCACATTTATTCTTTAGAACCCTGTGGGTAACGTAGGCTACATATTAACCCCGTTCTATTTGTCTTGGGTGTGCAGAGAGGGCTAAAAACAATTCGAAATCCCCATGAATAAAATTGAGTATTTTTACGATCACTGTCAGACCAATTCACGTCAAATTTGGTACTCATTCTTTAGAATCCTGCGGGAATCATAGGCTAGATAGTAACCCCCGTTCCATTTGTCCTGGGCCTTTAGAAGGGCTAAAAACAATTCTAAAACTCCATGGGAATAACAATGAGTAATATTACGATGAATTACAAACAATTCAAACCGAGCAATGCTGGTAATTCATCTAGTATATATATAAATCATCTGTTCTATCATTTAGCTTCACCAAATAATTTCTCAAGTTAGCACTACAGTTATTGAATTTAACTTCGATTTCTTCTACTTAGCTTACTTAATTTACAAAAATTAGAGTTGCTGTGCACATACTTATGGATGAAATGGAGATTTAAATTATTCCTAGTTCCCTTTCGATATACACAAAGAAGTTAAATTATTATGACCACTACTATTTTATGCATAGTAGTTATCTCGCTGATACTGATGGTTGAATCGTTACAAAATACGAATGCACGGAGGGGCTAATGAAGTGCTTTGCGAAAGAATAATGGGTAAAAGACGTGATGCGAGGAAATTTGAATATAGATTAATCGTGGATGGCGAAGCAGTGACGCGAGTATTATCAAAACGGACGCACCCACGATTTGCTGGCACATCAAATGTTAAAGTTCAGAGAACCGTCAAACAAAAAATCGGATCTGAGAATAAGGTGTGTCGTTAACCATTACTGGGTACTTAAGTTGAGCGGAGAAATGAGACATGCTTGTATGAAGAGACAGAAAATACTTTGTCAGATTCCAAATTATCTGAATAGGGGCCCAAGACGAATTAACGTTCAATATGACATTGTGTCATGGACTTTGGAAGCATAAGTCCTGTAAGCAAAACATGGCCCTTGCGCCATAAAAATGTTAAAGTTCAGAGAACCGTCAAACAAAAAATCGGATCTGAGAATAAGGTGTGTCGTTAACCATTACTGGGTACTTAAGTTGAGCGGAGAAATGAGACATGCTTGTATGAAGAGACAGAAAATACTTTGTCAGATTCCAAATTATCTGAATAGGGGCCCAAGACGAATTAACGTTCAATATGACATTGTGTCATGGACTTTGGAAGCATAAGTCCTGTAAGCAAAACATGGCCCTTGCGCCATAAAACCCCAACAAACCAACCAACCTGTAAGCAAAACAGCACTCAGAATTTATATTTGGAAGAGGCGAGAAATGGACATAATAAATGTAGTTATTTGAGGGTATTTGCTTCCCCATCTAACTTCGCAATTGATTAACTAGCTTAAGAGGGTGAAATTTGTACACAAAATTCGTTATAATAATGGAGAGCATTGAAGCATTCATTCTGGGAATTTAGCAGACCGTCAATTTATCTATTTAAAACTGAGGGTCGCGGTAACCCAGTTGGAAGAGCAACTGATTAGCAACCGGAGGGTTGCGAGTTCGAAACTCGATCCAGCCAAAGACAGATGTGGATACGTTGGCTGGTGCACGCTAAATCTGTCGTGGCCTCAAATGTCCTCACGTTAGCGTGATGTGGAAGTTTGGAGAGTGGGGTGCCAGCTCAGGTGTTGTTCTCGTCATCTGACCATGGTTCAAAATTTCGTGGTGTTGTCCTCGGCTCTTTCACTTGGGAATTGATCCCGGACCGCCGCCAATAGCCCGTTGTGTTGCTCCAGTGTGACGTTAGTTAACTACCTACCTACCAACCTTCCAGCTTGAAACTGAAGACGTTAAGAGTGTCATTTATTTGGAAGAGAGCACTGGTGTCTTAAAACACATGACACGTTACTCCCTGTTTCATAACCCTTAATCCTCTGAGCATCACGAGATTTCAGAGAAGTGTAGCATTGGTTTTTACCCCAAAACACATTTACTGACTAAATTACCACACCTGTTGGTTAAAAAAAATCCAGGGATTCTTTCAATCTTTGGAAATATGATATTGATCCTCTCCTTAGAATAGAATTCTTTGGACAGATTCTATTTGTCCTTTAATTAGAAAAGAATCCTTTGAAAAGATACCGTTGGTCCTTTCTTTAGAATAAAACCTTTGAAAAGAGGGCCACGGAAACCCAGTTGGTACAATTACAGATTAGCAACCGGAGAGTTGCAAGTTCGTAAGTCGATCCAACCAAAGACCGTCGTGTATGTGGGGGCTGGTGCACGTTAAATTCGTCGTGACCCCTGAATTGTCATCATGTTGGCGTGGTGTGGAAGTTTGAAGAGTGGGATGCTAGCTCAGGTGTTGATCTCGTCATCTGACCATGGTTCGAAATTACGAGGTGTTATCCTCGGATCTTTCCCTTTGGGATTGATCCCGGTTCGTCGCCAATAGCCCGTTGTGTTGCTCCAATGTGATGTAAATTCAACTACCTACCATTTGGAACGATACTATTTATCCTCTCCATAGAATAGAATCCTTTGGTAAAGATTTTGATGGTCTCATTTCTTTAGAATAGAATTCTTTGGAAAGATTCTGGTGATCCTTTACTTAGAAAAGAATCATTTGGAAAGATTCTATAGGTCAAGAAAGTCAAAGCTTTAGAAATGCCGTGAAGATTGCAAGTTGCGAGGTGGAATAATGCTTGTGAACCCTTAGAGGGTTAAAATGCATGACACTTTACTTCCTGTTTCAACCCCTTAATTTCGATTTCGGTAGCATACTGCTATTCGGCCACTTCCATTGCACTGTCCATTCTGGCGCTACATTACGGAAAGGGGTGGAATTTTACCACACCAGAAATGGGATTTTTTTGTTGTCCCCTCATGATAAGATTTTTGCATCCTTTTTCTGCGTTCAAACATTTAGAGAAAGCGAAAAGGAAGAGTTAGACCAAGGGTATTGAACCTATGGCCTACTGGCTGCATGCGGCTCGGAACAGCTCAGTGATGTGATCCTACAAGATCGTAAGCTTTTAATATTATTGTGTGATTTTTAACGATATTTTTATGACTCAAAGATCTATCTTCCTAAAAAATATAGCTCGCATCACAATCACGCCTACTTCATGTCATCGCTTTTTGACAGAATATATATTTTTGTGATCAACTATTTTCAAGGAAGAATCATTATGTAAAATTAGATCCACATTTTCTGACGAGCACCTTGGTAACTCACTAAGAATTCCAACCCCTTCCATCGAACCAGACATTGATGAATTAGTTTCATAAATACAAGATCAAATATTCCACTAGTTTTATGTTTATGCTGGCCTTTTCTTTTAATGCTATAAAAATATTTTAAAATAAAGGACTGTTTATTACTCATATATTATATTTTATATGCGGCCCAAGACACGTGTTCCACCCTTGCACTTAGGACAAACTGGAAAATATTTTCGACCACTCAGGAATTTCATGCTCCCAAGGTGCCCACTTCGTTTGAGTCTTGCCCCTTTGTAATACAAGGACAGACCCCGAATTTTTTCAGGGCGCCAGTCATGATTAGTTGGAATTCGCCTCATTCATTATATGAAATTTATGTTTTGGAGAACAAATGCTAAATAGGAGAATCAGGCGCCCCAAGAGCATCTGAAGAACAGTCCTTGGCCAGTCTGTCAGCAATGTCATTCTCTCTGATGTCAATGTGGGATGGTATCCACAAGAAATTGATTTTAATTTGAGACAGCACATTTTTCAATTTTGGATTCATTTCAATTGTTAACTGTTGTTCAATTGTTAATTGAAAAGAAATCATTCTAAATGCTTATAAGTCAATGACAGAAAAGTGAGCAGAAATTTGTGGTCAGAAAATGTAGTGCTTATTTATTGTGTCCAGTAAATAAAATGTGATTGTTTTAAGGTGGGTGACACACGAGGCGTTTTAAGCAGCGCGACTCAGGTCCCTCGTTCTGGTGGATGAATACGTTTCTATTGCTCTTGTGGGTGAAGATTTTCGTCAAATGTGGTGAATGTGTGTGAAGCCTTTCATTAAGGTCATCAAAACAGACGATCGACCATCCGCTACTTAGTCGCGACTTACTAGTCTCTCAAATCCTATTGTTTCCTTAGGTGGGTCACACACGACTTAAACAGCGCGACTCGGGTTCACTTTTTCCTCCTGACAGAGAAGAAAACCTGTTGAACCTAGGTGGCACTTCACAAATTGTCCAGTGGGTCACCTTAAGATTCAAGTGAAAATATATTGTTCCATAGAAGTGATACAATGTTCAGTGATACAATGTTATACAAAATGTTTCAAGACTTCCTGTACAAACTTTAAGGTCTGGTAGAAACACAAAATCAAGTCATATTCATACAGGAGTGAATGTCTGCAAGCGCCATCTATATATGTCAGAGGGCGCGAGCAGTTGGCCATTTGGTACGGCCTTCCCTACCTTACCATTGTCGCTTCAGTTGATAGTCGTAACTTTTAGGCCTACTGTGCAAGTATGCAGCTACAGTCAAACTGAAGAATTAGGGTTAATAAAAATATTCAGACTTGATGTCTTTCAATTCTGCACCTTAGTATATCCTCTAGCATGTCCGGGTGGTAGGCACTTGCTGACGTACATCTCTATGTGAATGCTGCTTAATTTTATTTTTCATATCTCCCCTTAAAGATTGTACAGGAAGTTTTGAAACACCCAGTAATTGAAGTAATTGAAGAACTTGCTTTTACTATTTACATATAGTTAGAAATATCCTATTCTAGTGTCAAACTATTGGCGTGATAATTTGAAGTTGATATACCATAAGAAATTTATTGATATTCATGTATCTAAGTATCTAAGTTCTTTCAAAACTAGAAAGTGACCATGCCAACGGTCTGAATTTGAGACCGCTGGATTAGAGACTGAAATGATTGGAAAGGATAACATAGTCCGATCAAACATGTTTCTTATACACCGAGCTGATAATACAACGAAATAAATGAGCCATGAATTGCAAAAGTGTCAGGACATCAAGGGTTTATCTTTCATTGTCTCGGCTCTTCAAGTCATACTAAAACAAGATGCATTGTCTGAAATACGGAATTTATGACAATCTAATTAATACTATCCCATAATCTCTCCTCTCCTCTATGCATTAACATGGATCAATATTTAATTTTAAAATATACTTATTATCTAGAAAAGTTTACCCTTAATATACATATAAAAATTGCTAAGAAATTATGTAAGCTTACATTTCTAAAATATTTCCAAGTTTAGACTAATTACAACTTGCATCTTACAATTAGAAACATTGTTCTAACTATAATAAGCACGCGTGTTATATAATTGTTTTTATGAGAAATATTTAAAAATTACAGAATCACCGTGAAAAAGTTATTAAAATTTTAGAATAAGAAATCACACATTAATTGTCTTGATAAAACTTAATCTAAAGTACTATTTCATTTGTCATATAATGGGATTCTTATGAGTCATAGACTTTTCTTTGCATTTACATAACCTGTAAGCCAACAACCAACAAATCAGCCAGATTACCCAGAAAGTATAATACGAAGTCAGTGTAATTAATTTGCAGAACATTAACTAAAAAGTAAAGACATATTTTCCATTTTTACACACTTTTTCTTCTAATGTTATTACATTTGTTATAAACTATCAGTAGCATTGCCAGAATTTCATTTCGGTGGGGGTACAAAGATAAAAATTAAATTTTTAATCCAAATGAAGATCTAGATCTTATTTCTTTTGAAGTTTAGCTAAACATTTTTAACCTTATTTTCTAAAGTAGGGGATTATCGTAAGCATAAAAGTGATTAATCTAATTCGATCCTAGCTTATAATCAATTCGCTATGGCTGTATGTGCCGAGTACTTATAACAATAAATAACTTTAAGGTAGGTAGGTATTTAATTAACGTAGCACTAGAGCAACACAACGGGCTATTGGCGACGGTCCGGGATCAAACCCGAAGAGGAAAATACGAGGACAACACTACGTAATTTTGAATCACGGTCAGATGACGAGGTCACACCTGAACTGGCACCCACTCTTCAAACTTCCATACCACGCCAACGTGAGGACATTTTAGGACACAACAGATTTAACGTGCACCATCCCCCTTTGTACACTATGGTCTTTGGTTGGATTCAACTCGCAACTCTCCGTTTGCTAGTCCGTTACTCTTCCTACCTCCGCCCAAGTAACTTTAAGGAAAAATTCAAATATTGTTTCGCGTAATTGAGTTTTTACCATTTGTCACTTTTGAAGAGTTGATATGATACATTTAAATGCTAATATGTGAGATGGTTAAGTCGGTGAAAAAAACAAACGCATAATATTCATAATTCAATAATTTTTGTGAATTAACTTTTCGATAAACTGTAACTTAATTTAAAGAATGTAAGTACAGAAGCATTCCATACATTTAATATTTAATTTGTAAAGTCATGTAAAAATAAGTCAGATACTTTCGGGAGGGGAGGTCTTGGACCCCTACTGTAAATTAACGATCTATTTTTCATCCAAAAAAATTTGGCTGATCGACCCTGAACAATGTATTTACGAATGTCTTTTCCTTCAATTTCACTGTGAATTAATTATTCACGTACAGTAAAGAGGAATCAATGAAACATCAATCGCGCCAACTAATACTCATGCGATTTCAGAGAATGAACCCCGTTTCCAGAAGATAATAATTTTCCAACTGTTAGATGACGGCAGATCCTGCAATGGGTGATACAAACTTAAGCGAAAAATCGATTAGGGGGTCACTGCTGGTCACTCCGGTTAACGGTTACAATTCAAAGAAAATCCCTCTTCCCCATTCAGTAATTTATATTAATACCAGGAAAAAGCCTTTGACCGACCTGCATGACGTGCGAGAGGTCAAATAACTCAGTCGTGGTAGAAAGAATATCGTCAATGGGGTAGCTGCGGGGGTAATGCATGGCTCCTGAATCATGTTTTGTTAATGGATTTATTAATTTCATCGATTCGACTATGATGAGAGATTACAAGATATGAAATTTTGTTTTAATATGAAAAATTTGCTATATCTATTTCGTTTATGGATTTATTAATTCCATCGATCCAACTATGATAAGAGATTACACAATAGGAAATTTTGTTTTAACCTATGAAACATTGCTATACATGTTTTGTTAGTGAATTTATTAATTTCATGGATTCAACTATGATGAAATACAACCTAGTAGGAAATTTTGTTTTGATGTATCAAAAATTTGCTATACCTGTTTTGTTAATGGATTTATTAAGTTAATCGATTCGACTCTGATGAGAGATTGCAAGACATGAAATTTTGTTTTGACGTATGAAAAATTTGCTATATCTATTTTGTTAATGGATTTATTAATTTTATCGATTGACTATGATGAGAGATTACAGGATATGAAATTTTGTTTTAAGATATGAAAATTTTAAAATCTCTTTTGTTGATGGATTTATTAATTTATCGATTCAACTATGATGAGAGATTACAAGATAAAAGAAATTTTGTTTTGACATGAAAAATTTGATATGTCGGTTTTATAAATAGATTTATTGAATTCATCAATCCATCTGTGAGAGAGATTACAAGATATGAAATTTTGGTTTAACATATGAAACATTTGATGCATATTTATGTATATGTTGTTGGATTTATTAATTTTATTAATTCAATCGTGATGAGAGATTACACAATATGACATTTTGTTCTAACATGAAAAATTTGACATACATGTTTTGTTAATGGATATTTATTTCGTTGATTGATTCAACTGTGACGAGATTACTAAATATGAAATTTAGTTTTAACATATGAAAAATGTGCTATATCTGTTTTGTTAATGGATTTATCAGTTTCGTCGATTCAATTATGATGAGAAATAGTGCAGCATGAAATTTTGTTCTAACATGATGAAACGTTTTATGTATCTTTAAGAGGACCCTTTGAACAATTATTTCAGATTTCCCATTTACAACAAAATGTTTTAGTGTACATATGAAATGCACATTACAAAAGAAAAAATCTTTTTACATGAGCAATAATTAAAAAATTCTATCTTTAAGAAAGTGTTACAATATTTTAAAATTCCTAACCCTGCAAATTAATTTGTTTCAAATATTTTTTTCTTTATTTTCCTTGAAGTGTTTCCCACAATTTTGTACTTGGGTTTGCTTGTACTACTGTTATTCTTTTTACAAATATTTTTTATGGACGCTGAAAAATAGTAAAAGAATAGTCATGACTGACAATAAATTTTTTTTAATTAACTATTCTAAATCCTTATTCCATGCACAAAGTTATCAAATGCATCATAAAACAACCACATAATTTCAAAAATGTCCATATTAATTATAAAAAAGCCATACCATTTTAAATATATGGTAGTCATGAAAAACAGAAAGTTTAGAAAGAGAACTTTATAGTTTAATCCTATGAGCGTCGTAAGATTTCCGAGTAGTGTAGTGTTGCTTTTACCCCACAACACATTTAATGACTAAATAACTACACCTTTCTAAACAATCCATGGATTCTTTCAACCTTTAGAGAGATTTTATTGGTCGTTTTGTTTTCTTAGAATAGAATACTTCTTTGGAAATATTCTATTGACTCATTCTATAGAATAGAATGAATTGAATTCTATGGAAAGATTATATTGCTCATTTCCTTAGTACAGAATCCTCTGGAAAGATTATATTAGGCAAGAAGGTCAAAATTGGTAAAAATTCATGCAGGAAAGGCTACAGGTTGTAAATCTGGAATTACGAGTGTGGACCCCTCAGAGGGTTAAATGTTCACTCCTGGCATTCGATGGAAAACTTAAGTAACACTCGCTAAAAAATGTAGCTACAGCTATGAAATTTTTCACACATATTCTTTAAATCTCTACACTTAATATAAGATAATTAAAAAATTCAATATTTTTGGTCATTGTTAAAATATTATGTCCTCTTGAAATAGTTCTAAAAGACGATATTATTTTGACAGCCTGTTTTCATTAATAACTGATTTTTGAATTAATTTTTCAAAATTAGGGATTAAATCAAGGTACTAAGTGTCATCTTATGGTTATGTCGGCATGTTCGTAACAGTTAGACTTAACTCTTTGAGAAGTAGACACGCATAATTCCATCTTGCAACCTGCAGTCTTCCTTGTATGGCGTTGTCAATAGCCCGTTGTGTTTCTCCAGTGTGAAGTTAATTTACTACCCCTCCACCCTCTTGTATGGCTAATAACCTTCTTTACTAGTATAATATTGCCGAAGGATTCTAAGGAAATGAGCTATAGAATATTTCCAAATGTTTCTATTCTATAGAAAGGACCAATAAAATTTTTCCAAAGGATTCTATTCCAAGGAAAGGAGCAATATAATCTTTCCAACTGATTCTATTCTATAAAGCAATCTTTCCAAAGGATTCTATTCCAAGGAAAGAACCAACAGAATCATTCCAAACAAATATTCTTTTCTAAGGTAAGGACCAATAGAATATTTCTAAAGGTTGAAAGAATCCTTGAATTAGAAAGATGTGGTTATTTAAGTGAAGGTAGGAAGGTAGTTGAATTAGCGGCGCACTGGAGCGACATGATGGGCTATTTGAGAAGGTCCGGGATCAATCCTGAATGGAAAAAAACGAGGATATATCGTAATTTTGAACAACGGTCAGATTACGAGGTCGACACCTGAGCTGGCACCCCACTCTCCAAACTTCCAAACCACGCCAACGTAAGGACATTTGGGCCCCACGAAAGATTTAACGTGCACCAGCCTCCATGTTCAGTCGCGGGAAAAAAAATCACCCCTTTTCATTCGAGCAATTTTAACTGTAGAAAAAGTTTAAAGATGGCGTTTGACAGGAACTAACATCTTCTATAAATTCAAATGCATATAATTTGCATAAGGGGCCGTCTTCATATTAAGTTGAGCACCAACTTTATAATTTGCAATAGAAATCCCCCAATTTCGACACACAATTTTGAATCTATATCAAAATTTAACTTCAGATACCAAATTTCAAGTCATTAGGTCTTACCGTTTCGAAGTTATGAGTACAGAAAGATTGGAGTTCCTAATGTTAAATCAGTTTCTTAGACTTTTATGGATATCTTCCTAAATATTTCTATAGTTCTGATATTTTGTAGCCATGTTATTATTAAACCCAAACAAAATCCGCCTAATATTTTATTTTAAAAATAGTTTTTAATTTGAATTTGTAGAGGACGCTATTCCCTAGTGAATGAATGATATCTTTGAATTTGCTCTACTTTGAATAATGCTCGAAATAAAGGGGGTGGTTCTTTTTTTACCCCCGACTGTACATATCAAGCTTAAGAGACTAACACTATAACCAGCTCTAATATTTTTCTTTTTCAATTTTCTATAAATGCTAGAAAAATTGCATGCTAATAATCTAGTTTATCTCACAGCACTTACTGCATGAACTCAGAATGTAGTCTACTTTAACGTTTATATCTTATGACTTAACATTAGAAATTGCTGAGAAGTTGTCAAAATAGATGTTATACCATGCTGAGAATAGGAAGTGCAACGAAATCAGCAAGAGTTCATCTATAATAACGGAGTACAACAGCACTTGCTTTTAAATGGGCTATTAAACATTGTATCTTGATATCCCAGCTTTTGATTTCGTCCCAATTACTTTTATCATCGAGATACGTTATCTTATGTATAATACAAAGCGTAATCGCAAATATTTGACGTCAAGCTATTTCGACACTTAGAACAATGCTCTTTAATGTCTAACATTTAACACTGTGCAAACAATCTTTGATACCTTCTAATATCTCGGTAACCTTTATTTAAAAAACGTCGCCAAACATATTCTGTTTTGAAAGCACTTCACACAAAGAAACGTGATCAATGATACTTAAGCTTTTCTAAAACAAAAACATTGAACTCAATGGTTCCTTATCGATTGACCTCTTAACCATTGTCTGAATCAGTACATTGAGAACGAAGGTCTAGACACTTAAATAAGATACGATGCATTAAACAGTATGGTAAAGTAGTCTCAATATAATCGCAAATATAGGGGGGGGAATGCCGGCAAGAATTTTAGCTACAATAGTTGGATTTTTCACTTCTTTTCAATACACGTTTATTTTATAATTTTATAATTGAGATTAACTCAGGATAGCTTTCACCAACTCTTATTAACCACTATAGTAGTATAGTCGTATGTGTACACAGTTTATTTTATCCCAAAGCAAACTTTGAATTGAAAAAGTTTCTACGCTAAATTTAAATATTTGCTTCTTTTTCTTAATTTTGAAACTGAAGTTTTTGAATTTGGAATTGAGTTTTTTGAATTTGAATTTTATAATTGAGATTAGTCCATGATAGCCTACTCCAACTCTTAGTACCCACTACCTAAGATATTTATAGTACATGGCAATTTATTATAACCAATGCACACTTTGAATTGAAAAGGTTTCTATGCTAAAATTAAACATTTGTTTTTATATCAAAATATATTTTGAATACGTCGATTGAAACATTCGGTTGGTTGGTTGGTTGGTTTTTTATGGCACAAGGGCCAGATTTGGCCATGCTGCGCCAAACAATAGCTAGTTCATAACTGGTATTTAATTAGAGCGAGTCAGAAAGCCACGTAATAAAATTCAGTACAGTTGTGTATGTTGCAGTCGATTATAAAATCTAAATAAAGTTTACGAAACCAATGTCAGTAAGGAATAAAAATAAGTTTTTATGATGTGGGTCCATCAACAAGTCTGTTAAGGTAATAGGGGAGATACCAAATCGGTTTAGTCTATGATGATTAAAATTCCGGCATTCCGTCAATATGTGCTTTATGGAAAAAATACTATTGCATGATGAGCATAAAGGAGCTGGTTCTCCCAGCAGTAAATGTCTGTGGGTAAAAAAGGAATGTCCAATTCGGAGCCTTGTCAGTTTTACGTGATGATTTCTATTTAAGTTTGTTTTGCTAAATCCCTTTATAGATGGTTGAATATCATGAAGTTTGTTATGGTTTTCCAAATCCCAAGCGGATTGCCAGGATGAATTTATGGCTTGGGTTAAAACACTATTAATGTCGTGAATCGGGACATTGGAGTTTATAATCAATGTTGCGTTTTTGGCTGCCAAATCCGCTTTCTCATTGCCCCGGATTCCCACATTGAAACATTCATAAATATATCATTCTAATGTTTAAAATATGATTAACGATTCTTAACTAATTAGTCTTTTCGGAAATATTTTTTGTATCCACTGAATCATGCGATACCTTTAGTTGTGATTTTTTACGTGTTTAAAACTAACTAGTTGGTTAGAATATAAAAATTCAAATCGTCATTCTCTCATTTTTCTTAATTACTTTCGAGATGCTGATCTTATTTAAAACTGCTATTTAAAAGCACTCTTTAAAATTAAGTACTTTGAATTGTTTAAGTTTTGTAGATTAAAGAGTTCCATGACTAATTTTATTCACACAACAAATTCTTTATACAGTTAAAACTTTTCACTAAGTAAGCAGAATCCGGAAGGAGATACAGATCAATAAGTTACAGAGAAATTCGAAATAAAAGCAATTACAATAAATTTTGTAAATCATATGTATTCCTCGTTTCTGTTATTCCCAGAAAAATCTGTAAGTGCCTAAATATTAATAAATTGCTGGGAAATTCGAAATAAAAACATTCGATTTAAAAACAGACCTTTTAAATCAAATACTTTGACTTATGAAAGTGTTGTAGACTATCGAGTTTCATGATTCGTTTTGTTAAAAAAAAACCTCTATACGGTCAAAACTTTTCACTAAATAAGCGGAATCTGGAGACAGTTAAATATCAATAAGTTACAGCGAAATTCGATGTAAAAACTCATACAGTAAGTTTTTTAAATCCCATCTCTCATTTCTATGTAATTCTGCAGAATAATAATAAAAAACCAACCAAATATAAATTTGTTACAGGGAAATTTGAAATAAATACCATGACAGTAAGTTTTGCAAATCTTATCTTTCGTCCCTGTGTTATTCTCCATTAGAAACAGGAAGGAGCTAAGTATGAAGAAGTTGCAGGGAAATTCGAAATAAAAATCATTACAATAAACTTTGTAAATTCCATATTTTGTTTTTATTATTCTCCAGAAGAACCCGAAGCAGCTAAGTATCAATAAGTTACAGGGAAATTCGAAATAAAATTACAATAAGATTTGTAAGCCCTATCCTTCGTCTCTGTTATTCTGACACATTGCTGATGACAATTATTGATGAAAACAAATGATTGAATATTGAGATACAAAAATAGTTTGAAATGAAAGACAATCACGAAAATAATTTGCTAAAAGACAATGTTAGGACACTTTTAGACAAAATAATCATAGCCATTCCTCTTTTTTTTATCAGAACGAAAAATGAGGTCATTGACTCTAGAAATTGCAGGTAATGCATGTGGTCGAAACATTACGTGCCTTGTATCTGAAACATCTCTGGGTTTGATCCAGTATCGCAACCAGGAATTTATTTCAAAGGGGCAGATAAAGTTAAAAGTTAAATTTTTATGTTAAATGGAAGGTCTGGACACTTTAATATTTAAAAATGCAGTGACCCCTAGTTTATATATCACTTTTCTTTTAGTACAAGAAAACCCGTGATATATCGAGGGTGCGATATACAAGGGGCGAGAAAAACTTGATGATTAGAAAACATAATGCACAAACTATGCATTAAGGAGACAGCGGACTTTCAAAATCACAAAAATTGATCGAAAAATGGATTTTTAAGTTTAGTGTTAAAAATTAATTTATATCAAATTCTGTGAATTGCAGAAAGAATTTTTCAACTATGATCATTTTTGATGGAGTTTCATATGCAACAACACATGAAAGATATAATACGTACTAGGTATTTTAATTAACGTCGCACTGAAGCAACACAACGGGCTATTGGCGACGGTCCGGGATCAAACCCGAAGGGAAAGATCAAAGAACAATATAATAGATAAGTATAGGAAATCTACAACAAAGCTACACTTGATTGAGAGTTTTTGACATTCATCTGATTTCGAAATGTTCCCTGCGATCTGGTTTTAATTGAATTACTTGAAATTGTTTTGGGATAATCTTTGAAATCTGTTTTATGTACTTAAGTACAAATAAGAGAGAAATTCACCATTCCTCCAAATTTTGAAAAATATTGCTTAACCTAGGCTTTTTTTGCAAAATTTTAGTTTAGTACGAAATTTTTTTTGCAATACAATTTAGCGGTACACTTACCAAATGCAGTTAATTTGAATTATATGTATACGAACTATTATGTGAACTACAATTTTGGTAATACATGGGAAATTAATGCGTGTGCAACTTATCAATTTTTGCTAATTTATCAAAAAAATTTTGACCACCATTTTATGTAATAACTTCCTCAAAACTTAATATTTTAGGACCAAACTTCATATATAGGCTTTTTAGTAAAAATAAACAGTCCGAAAATTTCATAATAATCGGATAATAATAGAAAGTTTGTTTTGAAAGCCCACTGCCCTTTAAATTATGTGTTTTTCATTTAAAATATGTAAAACTATATATTAAGCTAAATCGATGGCAACACTTTTTAAAGTAACTCCAAATATGGCTCTGTCTAGCTCAAATCTTAACTTCTATAAGAGAATGTTTGGTGTAAACATAACAAACTATACTTGAGAAGAAAATGTACTTCCTATAAGGAACTAATTGACTTATCATCCCCTTGGCAATGTTTGGCGTTAATTTTTAATATAAGAGACATGCTGAAATTGTATTCGAGTAACATGCCAAGTTCCGCCACAAATTGCGAAAGAAGTTACCAAAACATATGCGCCCTCTGTAATTTAGCTTGACAGGAAAACTATAATATTATTGACATTTTTATAGTCAAAATAAAACGAAAATCTAAAATATACAAGGATGGGATGTTTAAAGTTTCATGTTCAAAATAAATTTATTCCAGAATTTTAAAAAGAAAATTTTGAATTATTATTCCTTATATGTGGTGTGTGCATTTGCAGCAATAAAACGCATGTAAATCAAAAAATCGTTATCCAAATTATGCATATAGTTTTTCAGTACTTGATCATTGCGAAACGTTTGCTCAGCTACGATATAAATAACTCATTCATTCAAAATCTAATTTCAAAATGATCATCAGATCATTTATGAATAAGTATGTAATCCGATGATCCAAGTTCATACTATTATTGTAGATTTTTCTATTGTTTTGCAATTTTTAAATTTCATCAAGAAATTCGATTGAACTTGAGTATTATCTCACACACACACACAAACAGTTCCAAATTTATATACAGCTGGTAAGGTTCTAGTAACTTAAAGTTGCATGCACCAAAGCTTTTATAAATCTTATCTGACTTACATATAATGCAAAATTGCCCAAAAAGAAAAATGAAAAGACAGAATTGTTTAAATTTACACAACCTACAATTCTATCTAATATAGTTAAATTAATATTTTAAAATTGCAGTCAATAAATAAGAGAAAATTAATATCAACCACAATTAAGTTTTCGATCAACTACCTCGTTAAACCGAATTTTTAGACATTGGATAAAAGTAAAAAACACATAGACAAAGAGTTTCATAAATCAGGTGCAACCATAATGTACAAAGTTATGGTAGACGTTGACTAAACTATATATAGGTCTCCGACTGTTAATCGTAAAATCAATGAAACAAACCAGAATACATTTAGTGTGTGTAAGTAAACAGGTAATTTCTTATCTCTTCAGTCTCATCGGATGTAAGTTTTTCTATTGTTTTATAATGTTTAAAATTTCAGCAAGAAATTCTATTGCACTTGAGTATTATCTCAAAAGCAGTTCCAAATTTATATACAGCTGGTAAGGTTCTAGTAACTTAAAGTTGCATGCACCAAAGTTTTCGTAAATCTTATCTAACTTGTACATAATGCAAAATTATTCAAAAACAAAAATGAAAAGACAGAATTGTTTAAATCTACATAACCTATAATTTAATCTAATATATTTTAAATGAATATTTCCAAATTGTAACCAATAAATAAAAGAAATTTAATAAGTACCACATTTAAGTTGTCTATCAGCTACCTCGTTAAAATGAATATTTAGACATTAGGTTAAAGTAAAGTAACAGACAAAGCGTTTCATAAATCAGGTGCAACCATAATGTACAAAGTTATGGTAGACGTTGACTAAACTATATATAGGTCTCCGACTGTTAATCGTAAAATCAATGAAGCAAACCAGAATACATTTAGTGTGTGTAAGTAAACAGGTAATTTCTTATCCCTTCAGTCGCATCGCATGCAACTTTTTTCTATTACTCACTCGAAGTTCCCACCCATCTTTTCCAGAAATCTGTCTGGTTATAAAAAACTTCTATGAGCTCATCACTTATGTAGGCAAACTTTCTTTGAAAGTAACTATTTCCAACGGCCGTTCGTGTTCTCAGACTGATAAATTGATTTTTCCCCACTGCACTACACCGCAGCAGTGAGAACACATGGGCAGAACTGACAGTGCTCGTTATCCACACGGATCACTTGTGAAGTGGTGCGAGTTCGAACTTGTGATACCCTGCTCAATTACTACATTTCGAGTTTTCATCTTCGGAGAGAAAAGCATTATTTTTCAATAACATGAACGAGATCCATTTTAATGGGGAAATGATTGATGGTTGGTAATAATTAGATCACACTTTCAGAGCTGAAAGATATCAGATTACAACAAAGCACCGATTTTAAACCTTTTTCATCTCATGACACACAATTAAAGTAATTACGAAAATTTTCCAGCACACCAAAAAAATATTATATTTTTTGCCAATCTGATGAAATAGGTATCGTTTTGATTGGTTTACAAAATTAAAAATGGTGATTAATTATTAATAATAGTACCCTTTTTGCTCCCAAGTGGTTTTGTGAATTTTTAAAAACCTTTTTTTCGAAATAATTAATTTATGATGCCTTGTAACAAAAAATATTGCTCAAAATCATTTACACGGGTATTGCTTGAAATTATTCGAACACACTTATCAAAAGTTCAAAACTAAACCTTTGAAATGAAATTAATCACAGTTTAAATCGTTTCAACATCTCTAAAGACCTACAGGCAGCGTAGTCAGGTTGAAAGAGTAGTGGATTTGTAACCGGAGGGTTCCGAGTTCAAAACTCGATCCAACCAAAGACAGTCATGTACGTGTGCAGTTAAATCTATCGTGGCCTCAAATGTATAATATTTTTTAATGCACTGCATATATATATATATATATATATATAAAACTACAAAACACACGCTACTGTATAGCAATTGAAGACATCTAAAGAAAAAATCTTTAAAAAATCAGTTTTGGAGTAGGAAAAATTTATTTTTATTTTTAATATTTCATCTGTTTCTCAATAACTACTAGGGCCGCGGTAGCCCAGTCGGAAGAGCAACGGATTAGCAACTGGAGTGTTGAGAATTCAAATCTCGGTCCAGCCAAAGACCGTCGTGTACACGTAGTCTGGTGCACGTTAAATATGTCATGGCCTCAAATGTCCTCACGTTGGCATGGCGTGGAAGTTTGAAGAGTGGATTGCCAGGTCAGGTGTCGACCTCGTCATCTGACCGTGGTTCAAAATTACGATGGATTGTCCTCGGATCTGGGTTTCCTTCGGAATTGATCCCGGACGGTCGCCAATAGCTCGGTCAATAATTGTGTTGCTCCAGTGTGACTTCAATTCAACTACCTACCCGTAAAGGCACATCAGTACGATTCTTACGGCAGTACGGGTGAAAACCGGTGCACTAATGTAAAGTAAAAATTTGGTGTGCCAAGTAGATTTCAGTATAATATGGGGTAATTTGGTAAATTCCTTATAGTGATGGTAAAGGAGGTTTATAGTCCATACCAAGGATTCCCAACCTATGTGCGACCGCGGCTCGGTAAATTCTTTCTTTATAGGACAAGCTCCTGATAGAAAAAATTTTCTTGTTAGTACCCTTCTAATAATTTTAAGTTCATACTTTAAACTAACAGAAATATTAACTATAGCATAATCATAAAGAGTATTAATATACGTATACGGTGTGTCATGCTATCAAATATAAAAGTACATTTAAATCAGTTATCAATCATTGGTCTGATGAAATCTTGTAGCGAATTTTAGTATATTGTTGAGTCAAACACCTTTAACACGAGATTTCTTAGCACAAAAAAATTTCAAAGTCCCATGTCTCCTATTCATATCAAAAGTTAAATCTACAGGCCTATCACTTAAAAAATCACTTCATTCGGGTTTCGAAACAAACACTGCACACAGCAATGCGAAATTACGAAGAAACTATTCGGTATTATCATAATTGAGAACCGGATATATCAAGGCAGTCACCTTGATCTTCAAAGTTTCAGTGGAAGAATTTTCTTTATACTTACTTCCTTGCTGACTGATTACTAACATTCGCAACACAGGTGTTATTTAGGCTTTCTGGGTCTGAGCTTTCCGACACATTCACGAATATTATTCCCCTGAGAATATTTCCACTATGACAGATTTATTCACACAAAAAAATGATTAGAAAACAAAAAGACAAATTTCAGAACGTCTCAAGGCCCGATATAATTTATACTAGGGCCATGGTACCGGTTTATAAACACTGATATCTGCACGGACTGTACAATAACTTATGAATTATTTACTTGAGTTCTGTATTGACTAATTTTGGAAATCCTATTTTCTCGAAAAAACCACACACAATTTATCAGAACAAAATTTTTGGACAATGTGCTATCTCAAGGATTTCATGAAAACTTTATTAATAAAATTTAAAATACTTTATGGAACGAAATTATGAAAGAATGATCCATCAGATCAAAAACAAGCAGTCAATCAGTTCAAGTGAAGAAATCGAGAAGCCACCTTACTACAATATTACTGGACTGGTTATGAGATGGCTTTTCAGTGTAAACGTAAATTACAGAAGAAAAAACACCGAAGAAATTATTAAATTTATACCCGTTTTAACGATGTTGAGCGTTGGTTTTTAATACAGGGTGGGCCACAAAAAAACAGAACGCGCAAATCTTTAAAGCAGATCTATGCGCAGATCACGTCTGAAGAGCTGGAATATTGCTTCTTCCACCCAACGGAATGACCTGCTACATTCTTCACATTGACGAATCTGACTCGAATCCATGCTGCCTTCACTGAAGAACAGACTGTGAGCAATTATTTGTGGCCTCCTCGTTTGAAGGACATGTTGAAATGATTTTTACCTGTGGGTAAATTTAAAAGGGAAAGTGTATGCCAAAAATTCCAAGACAATGTACGAACAGATGGAAAACATTCGGGCTGCTATTCGGAGCATTGAGGTCAGTGAGTTGCAACGAGTTACTCTAAATATACTGCGACCTGCAGAGGTGCATTGATGTTCAAGATCATTTTCAACATCTTCTGTAAAAGGTACATGGGGATAAAATATCTTTAAATCATATTTCGCGAGATATTTTCAACATACAGTAACGAAACTGCTACGGACTGTTTCTTCGTAGCTCATTCCTGTAAAGCGACATGCTGAAGTTGGGATAAGTAACGCCACAAGATACAGTAAGTACGCAGGTAGTTGAATTAACGTCGTACTGGAGCAACACATCTGGCTGTAGGCGACGATCCGGTATCAATCTTGAAGGGGAAAATTCGAGGACAATGCCTCGCAATTTTGAGCCACGGTCAGATGACGGGGTCAATACCTGATCTGGCAGCCCACTTTCCAAACTTCCACACCACGTATGGACATTTGAGGCTACGACAAATTTAACGATTAATTGCACCAACCCCAGTTTTGTCTTTAGCTGGTCTAAATAGCCTTTGACTGGACTGAACTCGCAACCGTCCAGTTTCTAATCTATTACTCTTCCAACTGGGCTATCGCTGCCCCTTCAATCCCGAAGGGAAAGATCTGAAACACAAGTTGCCGATAGAGGCTACCAAACCACTAGTGCCCTTTGTGTAGAGCTTTACTAAAAAAATCTCTCATATAAAGATGAAGTAACAGAAATAATATTTACTCAAAGTACACGATTAGAGGAATGTCTAAATGTCACTGGATATTCCTGTAATTGCTGAAACATGGGTGCAGGAATACCTAGTGATTGAAGAACACTTTCGAAAACCAATATTAACTCAGCAAAATATGTAACGTAAAGGAAGTAAAACTCAGACCTTGAAATAGATTTTTAGAGACAGGCCACTCCATGTTTAGTTACAACCTTCCTTACAGTGTTAGGCGTACTTCGAAACTAATAGAAGTTGTTATGCAAGAATGACGATACAACTTTGAATGATAAATTATTCGATTTCTGACAATGTATGTATGCAAAAGTTTTCCTCTATAGTCAAAAGATTTTAATGATAGGAGCAGTAATAATCATTTATCAGTCTACAGCATGATCATACTAAATTGTTAAATTAATTATTAACCCATAAATTAATATTCTCAGTTGCTGTTGATACGATTTAGTGATTTACCTTGTAGGTTTTTGGAATCAGAGCAATAAGTTACTCTGCTTAATTATTTTTAGTCACTATTATCGAAGTGACGTTAATGGTTTTACTAGGATATGGCTATGAAAGCAGCTATTCCCTTAATTGTAAAATTGTTGTGCTAAAATTGGGTACTATTCTAAAATTTGGCATGTAAATGAAATATGTGAAATATTAAAACTAAAAAAATCTCATGAAAAAGATCAAGGAACTCGTATAGAAAATAATTAATACATACATGTTTTTATTATAGCATTCACGCGCAATATCAACATTATGGACTAGACTATAAGTATAAGTAAAACTATATCCGAGCTCAAATTGTAATTTAATAATATAAACCTTCTTTCAACCCTCTGAGGGATTCACACGCATAATTCCACCTTGCAACCAGCAATCTTCCCTGTATGACTTCTAACCAACTTTGACCCTCTTGACTAATTAGAATCTTTCCAAAGGATTCTATTCTAAGGAAAGGAGGAATAAAATTTTTCAAACGGATTCTATTCTTTGAAAAGAAGCAGTAATTATTTTCAAATGATTCTATTCAAAGGAAAGGATCGGTAGAATCGTTTAAAAGGATTACATTCTAATGAGAGAAGCAATAGAGTTCCAAAGAATTCTATCCTAAGGAAAGAACCAATATAGTATTTCCAAAAGTTGGAATAGGTCAATAGGTGTGGTTATTTAGTCATCAAGTGTGCTGTGGGTGAAAACATATTACACTACCCAGAAATCTTGTGAAGCTTAGAGGGTTAGCTGGAAAACAGACACAAATAGGCATTACTCTTATACCTGACACACCAAACTAAAATTTAAACAATTTCAAGTATAAACATCTTCGTAGCATGTTATATTCTAAATTGAAGTTAAACGCATCAATAAAAGTTTTTTTAAAATTTGGTCCCGAAACACAAAACGTATCTCATAAAGTAGAAGTGTTTTTTCTTTCAGTTGGGGTTTTTAACTATCAAATACGTATGAAAAGAATCATCGTCCCAATCCATATAACAAGTTACAGTTACGTATTGAAAATTCAATAAAACTATTGCATTTATCATGTCTGAAATTAGGCGAATATTTGAATTTGTGATATCTTGAATCATATGTGTTTAAATTTATTACAATCATTTCTTTATAAAAATGTGTTTTTAATTAATGCTATACACCATATTTACACAAATTGATGGTAACAATATTTGAACACTTAAGTTTTATTATATGCAAGCAGCTACAACTGTTAAAGCAAAAACGTTTTTAGTAAATAAAACTATTTACTCACTCTAACTCACATGTCTTCAAAAATCCGTGAATTCGAAAATGCTTCTATTATTTAAAAGCGTAAGTTCAAGTGAGCATTTTAGAATTTTTCTCTCAGTATGGTATGACGTATACACTGCAGTATAACGATCCGATACTGGAATTTACCCAGTAAATAGTTTGGCTGTAATCCACGGGTGTGGTCTTGTTTCTAACAATACACCTCAAACTGCAATCACCTACTTTCTAAAGAATAATATGCATTAGAAATTAGTTTATGAAATTTGAATCATTAAGCTAGTGCACATGAAAGGTCGAAACTCTAACCTACTTTTTGTAACTGTTTTGATCTATATTTCTATATATTTATGAATGAGTCTATTTTATGATAATGATAAAATATAATCATGAAAATACTGTAATAATTTTATTCCATTGTTTAGTAATAATTTGCATTTAGCCTTTAATTGTGAGATTATCCGTACTTAAATACTTGTGTGATCTTCATATTTGCCTAAACTAATAAAATAATTTGGGAGGTAGGTTGATGAGTACATGAATTTACGTTGCACTGGAGCAACACAATGGGCTATTGGCAACAAAATAATTTATAAACAAATTCATAGTCCAAACTTAATACACGCTCAACGGCATCAAATACGTTTAACAAGAATTAATAAAGCTATAATCCATAACTCTTAGAGATCTGTTTTTGTATTTCAGAAATTACAGTATTCAAAACTACTATAACTCATTTAAGATATGAATAATGTGCTAATAGATTATGAAAACATTATGGATGTTTCAGTAGCACTAAGTAATCGCTTTTATAACTTTTGTACTTTGATTTAGTCACCTTAAAAATTAATTATAAGCTTACACACATGACTAAATTACATTTGGCTAAATTTGATTATAGATTTCATGATTTAAACTATTTGTTTTCATATTATTGTGCCTGCTATATATTTTACTGTATATATTATACTCTCATTTTTTAGTCGAGAACTTTTTTATTATCACTATTCGGGTTTTAAATGACCCTAGTATTTTGATTCAATATATTGGTTTAATTACCCAAGAATGGAGAATAATTACTATTATAATGCATGTTTAAAAGTTAACTCATCATTTAAACTACCAAAACTATAGATATTCTTAACTTAATTTTAAACTTTTAAACCTTTTTTGGTCAAAGTCAAAAATCTTATTAAAATGTCTCACATTGATATCAATTGCAAAAAATAACAAAAAAATTACAAAATTTTGCAATTTACTCACATTTGCACCGTAAAAACGAATGTAAAGCTTATTCCAACAAGTAGTCATAAATACTGTACGTACCATCGTTTTAGACTTTAAAAATAATAAATAAATAAATCTATTTCATTTAATAACAAAGTTTTTACAGTCCTATTTATCGTTGTAATTACTTAGTAATTAGAAATAACATTTAATTAAAAACTTTTTAAGCTTTCGGCGGTAAAGCAAAAATATTATTGAAAATGTCTCGCATTATAGACTTCATATCGATTGCAAAAAAGTAACAAGAGATTGCAAGTTTTGAATTTGACTAACATTTACACCAGAAATACAAATGTAAAGCTTATTCCAATTAGTAGTCATAAATACTGCACGTACCATTCGTTCTAGATTTTAAACATTATAATAAATAAGTCCACTTCATTTAGCAACAAAGTTCTTTCACAGTCCCATATATCATAGTAATTAAAATTAATTGAAAACCTTTTTAAGCTTTCCATGGCAAATAAAATAGGCCTCGCATTTTTTTAATTTGATACCGATTGCAAAGAACAAAAAAATACAAAATCTTGAAATTGTCTGACATTTGCTCCACAAAAACAAAAGTAAAACTAATTCCAATTAGTAGTCATAAATAATGTACGTACCATCGTCTAGATTTTAAACATAATAATAAATAAGTCCACTTCATTTAGCAACAAAATTTTTTCGCTGCCCCATTTACCAAATCCCATGAAACATCGTGTTTCAGTCCTATAAGAAAAACTACCTCGTTCATTAGCTTAATGGGAGTCTTATCTATCAGTCCAAGGCTGTCCATGTAAATATCCCCCTACGGTAATGTTTTCTTCGTAGTTAACTATTTAATATCTCCGTAAATATCCTCTGACTTAAATGTCAAACGTTCAGATTAATCGAAACATTAGTTAGATACAGTCGCAAAATAATAAATATAAAAACTAATGTATTCTAGGCATCACAAAAATCCCCTGAGAGAGTTTGGCCTGTCTAGTTGGGCTAAATTTACTTGAACTCTAGTCGGGGGATTCGATGGACTGGCCTAATTACTCTCAGTCTGGTTTTAATCAACATAAGCACTTTTCACTTAAGGCCGTTCACAGCTTTTAAATGAGGTGGATGAACAATAAAATGGGCTGGAAGGATGAATTTAGACATTTAGACTCACTTTTTATCATCGAATCCGTAGAAGGAAGATCAATATGGGTGGGGTAAGTTAATAGCAGTCTGGACTGCGTGCCCACATCACTGGCATTTGTGGTAATTGTTGCGGTGTGTGTCTGATACTAATTAGACAATTTGTGGAATCTCTATCAGTCGAATTATAGTAGAGTGCTTCCGGAGAGGTTTTACATGGGATGAAGAGGTACTTCACAGACTGCGAATTGCACCTGGAAGTGGCGATGTAAGATTAAGAAGCACGCACACTTTGCGCTAGATACGCGAAATGGGTTTCCGTTCTTTCCTTCCTATTTTAACTTTTTGTATATTATTCAATAAAAAGGGTAGTTTGTACAATGGCGTAGCTAAGGGAATGGGTAACACCGAGAGCTAATATCTGAAGGGGCAGAATTTCATAAATGTTTACGTAAAAGTTTTGAGGCTTTTCTAGAAAAAATGTTTTATGAATTTTAACCCAGCTGGTGGTATATTTTTGCATCGAAAAACACACTGTAGTGACTAACCTCTGATGCGAAACTCGGTTCTAAACTGTCACTAATTCTAGGCAGGGGATAATGTGTTTCTCGTACTTGGATCTTCATTCCCTTGGAGTAATTGGACAGTTTTGTCTCGACGAGTTATCTCGTCATTAGCAAAAATGACCAGGACGAGATATCTCAAGATCTTGGAAAAGATATCTCGTCGAAACCACTTGAAGGATTAAGCACAGTTTTGTCCTTGTAACAATTATTTTGAAGTGCTGTGAAATTAATGCTTTCAAGCACTCAATCTTAAAGATAAGACACTTAAAATTGAATCACTCCTTTCGTATAAGTCCGAGTTAGGCCAGTTGGTAGAGTCACGGATTAGCAACCGGAGGGTTCAAAACTCGGTCCAATCAAAGATGTCGTGTCCGTGGAAGCTGGTCCACATTAAATATGTTGTGGCCTCATGGTTTCGTGGCGTAGAAGTTTAAAGAGTGGGGTGCCGGCTCAGGTGTTGACCACGTTATCTGACAGCGGTTCAAAATTATGAGGTGTTGTCCTCGAGTCTTTCCCTTCGGAATTGATCCCTGACCGTCATCAATAGCCCGTCGGGTTGCTCGAGTGTGACGTAAATTCAATATTACATACCTGTCTACCTTTCATGTAACCCCCTGCAATCCAGCCTGAGAGCTGTAGGCGGCAAAGGTTTGATTTCTGTAACAACTAGTAGAGTATTTCTCTTGTGTCTTTTCCTTCTGGATTGATCCCGGACCGTCACCAAATCCCTCGGTGTTGCTCCAGTGCCACGCTTTAATTAACTTTGGAACTAATTATACTTTGGGAAGATTCTATTGTTCTTTTTCTTATTATAGTACCCTACAGAAGGATTCTATTGCTCCTTTCCTTAGAGCAGAATCCTTTGGAAGGATTCTATTGCAACTTTCTTAGAATAGAATTCTTTGGAATATTCTTTTGGTCAAGAAGTTCAAAATTGGTTAGAAGCCATGCAGGGAAGATTACAGGTTAAAAGGTGGAATTATGCGTGTGAACCCATCGAAGGGTTAAATTATTTTCTCATAAACGTGTCTGGAGAGCACAAAACAAAACGGGATTATTTTTCCTCCTTAGTTAGGGAACTGATTTACAAGAGCTTTAACAAAGCCCGGTGTTCGCTAGTTGTGCAAAGTCAATAATTAAATTCAATGAAAAATTAATATCATGAACATTAATATAATAACAAAATTAATATGGTAACTAATTAGTATATTTTATCTTAATTATTAAATAAGTATATATTTTTTTATTTTAAATATTTAAATTTTGTTTTTGACTAGGTGACATCAGTCTTATTTGCCTAGGATCTTCAAAAGTCTAGCTTCGCCCTGAGTTTATTATATTAATCCTTACAGTAGGCGTCTGACATCCCACTTCTCAAGGAATTAAGGTAATTAATTGTGCATGAATATTCAAGGTATATTCACCCTTCAAGTGATCTCGACGAGATATTTCGTCTCTGGTCAGTTTTGCTAATGACGAGATACCATATCGAGACAAAACTGCAGTATTACTCCAAGGGGGAATAAATATCAGAGAAGAAAAAACAAATTATCCCTTGCCTAGAGCTGGTTACAGTTAGTAATAAGTTTTTGCACCAGAGGCTAACCACTACAGGGTAGTTAACCAACAGGAGGGTTAAAGATATGCAATAAATATTATTTCATTTGATATTCTGCTGTCAAGGAGTGTTCTAGATAAGTTATTCTCAACCTTTGTCAGATCGCGGTTTGGTAAATTCCTTTTTTATAAGACAAGGGTTAGGTTCCAACAAATTTTCTCGTGAATGACTTTCTAATTTTTTTAAGTTCGTACATTAAACTAACAGAAGTATTTAATTAAGGCATAATCATAAAAATTATTAATACACCTATGCATACGGTATGTCTTGTCATTTAATATAAAATTACATTTAAACTAGTTAATAATACTGGACTGATGAAATCCTGTAGTGGATTTTAGTTTTCCTCCAACATAATTAAATTAATGTATGCTGATTTTCAGTGACATATCCATTCTGATCACCAAAATGTTATATTTGTCGCGTCACAAGCACTTTTAATACGAGATTTTTCAACAACAAAAATTAAACAAAGTCCAGTGTCTCTTATTCATATTAAAATTTAAATCTGCAGACCTATTACTTTTGAAAAATCACGTCACTCGTGGTTAGAAACAAGAGTTTGCACACAGTAATGTGAACATGAGAAGAAACAGTATTCAATATCATTCGATTTGAGAACCGGGTAGACTACCTAAATCTTCAATTTCAGTCAAAGAATTTTATTTATACTTACTTCCTCGTTGACTGGTCACCAACATTTGCTACACAGGTGTTATTTTGGCGTTCTTGGTCTGAGCTTTTCGACAAATTCACGAATTTTATTCTCAGAATATTTTAATTATGAAAAATTTATTCACAAAAAGTGCAATGATAACAAAAATGACAAATTCCAAGAGTACTTCTCACTGCCCAGTATAACTGATGCCATTGTCCAGTACCGGGTCTCGATCCCTCGATTGAGAAAGATTGCTCTAGAATATAGAGTCTAGATGATCTGAGGAATGTACAGAAAGTATTTTATGCAATGAGTTTTAAAACACTGCAAGAAATGTTTCACCATTTGTGAAAAGATTTTTTCTCTAGTTTTTGTACTACATTTTAGATGCAGTAAAATAGTTTAATGTATATGCACCTGCAGAAAAATATCCAGCCTTCCCTTTCCATTCACGCGTCGTTCATAGTATAGAAAAAACAACGGTACCATTCAATAGGGAATAACGTCTTCTATAAATTTACGTGAATAAAATATTCAATATGGTATGGTCTTCATATCAAATTGTGCACAAAATTTATAACTTCCAATGACATCTAATTTCGACAATAAATTTCGCATTCATATCAAAATATAGCTTCGAATACCAAGTTTCATATCATTTGATCCAGTCGTTTCTGTATTATGTATTTGGAAAATGTGAAGCAGCTAATGAGAAATTAGCTTTCCGAATGTTATTTATCTTACGAAATAGGCTGTATGATCACCTCGAACATTGATGCATTCTTTGCACCTGAGAATGAATTTGGGGATGAGTTGCTGCCGTAACGGAAGCCATTCCTCTGTCAGAGCCTCTGAAGTCAAGATTCCGAAATATGAATATGCACCAGCTCTACTGAATATATCCTCGGTTATATGCAAATATTCCACGCTGTTTCGTTTAATTTTGAGGTTTTAACCTTTAAAAATAATATTTTCCCTTAACTTTTTCATGCCAGTGTAATTATTAATGTTCAACCTTTTCCTAAAGAAGAGTATTCAATCTATGTTGAGAAAAATGTGTTCAGAAATTAAGATTTTAACATTTCATGTAACAAATACCAGAACAAAAATAAGAAACATGACGTAGATTGATATTTTCAAGGAAGCGTTTCTTTTGCAGTACATGCATAATAAAAATTAAAATGCGGATAAAGCGTATTCAATTCTTTGTGTATACCGTTTACTACAATTCATTTCTGTCAGATGTCATTTAAGATTATTCTGTTGCACCATGGTAATTTTGAATAATAGTTTAGGATATATTGATACTGAATTTCTGGAATACCATATTAAGACAGAAAAAAAATAAAAGTAAAGCAAAAAAGGATAAACCTCAAATGAACGAGTGTGAATAGTTTACATTACATAATGAGGTTAGCAAGATATATGCCGATTCGTCCATAAATAGGTAGATAGATTTGTAACTCATCGAAGAGTAAAATATTTATTTAAGTTATCGAACGTAAGATCTTTAGCCTTAGAATCAAAAGTCTAGCGCAGATGTTATCGTTATGAGCCAGAATTATCTGCATCGATCAGAAAGAAGTTTTGATTCATAAATTTCATCTATTTCCGGTCGATATGCGCAGGCTTCCAAATCGATAGCAAATCTATGAATCAACTCAAATCTGAAACTAATGCATGGATTTTATGGAGACTAGTAGGCAGGGAGAAATGATACTAAAATATTTTATTAAGGTGCTTACTCAAGATTTGAATGATGATATTTGAATACATGTTTATTTCTTTCTCTAATTTCAGCAATAAAAACACAGGAAATAAATATTCCTAAGACAACTCAAATAAGTTTATATCTCAACCTTTAGTGAAAAGAACCAAAATTTTTTAACCTTGACGTCAAGGCATTATAAACTCTATTCCAATGAATTTTGAAATAGAAAATATGAATGTAGGAGTTTGAAACCTTACTTTTTTTGAAAGAATAATTTATTTAATATGAACTATGTGTAAGCATGGAATTTGCTGGGATTTAACCAGATGCACTAACTTGAGGATTATTTTTTAAGAGAGGGGGAACAAGTATTGTATATCGTTAGCTTAGAGCAGAAACTCATTAATTGACAAAACAAACTTTTACTGAAAAACTGTTTAAAGGTAGGTAGGTTGGTATATTTTAATTAACGTCGCACTGGAGCAACACAACGGGCTATTATTAGTTCTTAGGTCAAAAAATAAAATTATAAGCATATTGATAGCGTTATATATCTTTTAAACAGACAATGTTTTATCATCATCATGAAAATAAGCATTCAGTATCTCCGAAAAAAATGTCAGTTAATGAATTTCTGCTCTAAGCCGATTATGTGTGTTTTCAAAACTCTTCAATTAGTTTATACAGATTGTTAACAGTATCATTGGTAAATTTGTAATATTTATCCCTCATGTTGGAGTGGAGAACAACCATAAAATCTTGAGGTACAAAGTGTTCGGGCCCCTATCACTTTTGTCCTCGTATTATCTACATTTGTAATATTTATGCTTTTCATGGTAGCTTGTTTGTTGAGCAGACTCCAAAATACAACTTGGATGAATACGTTTTGTGAATTTGTGATGTCAGTGTGAGTTGGAGTGTTCTTGGGACTTTTATTTGTTTTGAAAATTTATACTTCGTAAGAAAATTTATTTGATAAGCAAACAACATATTTGAAAAGCAACCACAAACGTTAATTTCCATAAACAAGGTTTGAATATTTGCTTAAAGCCTCTTAATGCTATTTATTTTGTAAATATTCGTAAAACAATCGTTGCAGTTTTCTGTGTACTTAGATCTACTAAAGTAAAACATTTATTAAAGTAGAACGTTAATTTCCATAAGCTAGGTTTGAATATTTATTTAATGTCTCTTAGAGTTATTTATTTTATAAATATTTGTAGAACAGTCGTCGTAGTCTTTCGTGTACCTAGATCAATTAAAGTAAAACGCTAATTTACATAAGCAAGGCTTGAATATTTACTTAATGCCTTTTAATGTTACTTATTTGGTAAATATCTGTGGAACAATTGTAGCTTTTCGCATACCTAGATTAACAGAGATGTGTCACTTCATGCACTTAAAGCAATCCTTTTTAAGTTCATAGTCTATGGAAAAGTAACGAAAAGTTCTTCAAAAATCTTATCAGATCTTAACTGCATAAAAATTACATTTTCAACCTAGGGCCCTTTCCGGGACGAAATCCTACAGCCCTAAAAGAATTTTTAAAGCGCTAAGAGTTTTCACATAATACTGAACGAAAACCACTAATGTTGAAAATGGATAAATGGTCTATAGATAGAAATGCTTTATCTTGTGCTTGATGGAGGACTTTCTAAACAGAGATGTGTCACTTCATGCGCTTAAAGCGATCCTTTTTAAGTTCAATCTATGGAAAAGTAACGAAAAGTTCTTCAAAAATCTTATCAGATCTTAACTGCATAAAAATTACATTTTCAACCTAGGACCCTTTCCGGGACGAAATCCTACAGCCCTAAAAGAATTTTTAAAGCGCTAAGAGTTTTCACATAATACTGAACGAAAACCACTAATGTTGAAAATGGATAAATGGACTATAGATAGAAATGCTTTATCTTGTGCTTGATGGAGGACTTTCTAAACAGGGCTATTAGCAAAATGCACCCTCGGCTAATGCATTTACTATTAGCTGAAATGCCCTCGTCTCGGCTTTCGCCTTGATTGAAAATAGGGTATTTTAGCGCGAGTTTCAGACTTCCGGGAAACGCCCAGTCTTTCAAATGATGTGCATACGCTGCGTCTAAAGCAACTTGTCATTAATATGCTTTCTTTAACAGCATATTATTGACATCATATGAATTAACAGCAACTCAATGATCGTTGGAAATTTATAATAAATAGACTTAGGATTTTTAAGTTTTTAATTTAGTACCAGTAATTCGGAATATTTATATAGCAACAGAAATATGTATGTGAATTTTCATTTTTAAGTGCAAAATAAATGTTTATTTAAATTATTTAATTATCAGTATCGTCATAACGCATGGTCTCAGTGCGCCCATACGTTATGATGGTACTGATAATTAAATTAGGCGATTGACTAGACGGTTGATTAAGAAGGTTGTTTAGTGCCCCGTGGTATCATTTACCATCTGAGCGACACAATATTTCAAAGTCGTGTAGTATTTGCTTCAACCCCACAGCCCACATAATGACTTAACAACCCGATCTATTGGTTGGAAGAATCCATGGATTCTTTTAACCAATAGATCAGTCTTAATCTTTAGAAAGATTCTATTGGTCCTTTTCTTCGAATAAAACCCTTTTGGAATGATTCGATTGGTAATTTCCTCAGAATAGAATCCTTTGGAAATATTCTATTGGTCAAGATTAAAACTGGTTAGAAAGGAAGACTGTAGGATACAAGTTGGAATTATGTGTGTGAACTCCTCAGCAGCTAAAGGTACATTGACCACCTGTACGGATTTGGTTCGCTGTTCAATCATTGATACTCGAGGACTAAATAGACTATTGTCATGGAAGTAAAAATGCATTGGATTCCACAAGTGGTAAACAAAATAACCCAATTGAAAACAGATCACATCTTTAATTCAAGAATCCATATAGTCACATACATTACAAATCTGGATTAATTGTATTCGAACACTTAATTGACATTCGTTACAAATTTATATTTTCATTACAAATTGGATTGATGTTGAAACTACAGTGGACAGGAACTTACAAGCAATCTAGCAATTAAAACTGCTCATTTCGGAGGAAGGAATAACTGTTGGAAAAGATTAGTAATGAGTAGGTAAGAAGGTAGTTGAATTTACGCCGCAATGGAGCATCAAAACGGGCTATTAGTGAAGGTCCAGGATCATTCCCGAAAGGAGAGATCGAGGAAAACACCTCGCAATTTTGTACCACTGTCAAATGGAGAGGTCAACACCTGAGCTGGTACCCCACTCACTAAACTTCAACACCACGCCCAACGTTAGGACATTTGAGGCCACGAGAAATTACTCAGAGGAAGGGATTAAGGTTTGTCAGATCGAAGCTTTGGGACTGTGAATATTTATTTACGCACCAGCTTGGTGTGGTGATTCAATCTGAGGAACTGGAGATTATGAGTAATTGCAAGTGGTTTATTATTTCGGCAAAAAGATAACTGTTAATATTGTGATTGGTAGATAAAATATATATATATTCATCCATAAATTAATTCGTCACATTTCTAAAGCAGTGTAGTTAGAGCTTAAAAACCAGTAATGAATTACCGATTTTCTTAGTCTATATTTTAGCTTTATGTTTCAGGAATCAATTAATACGACGGCATAGTGGTAAATATCACAAACGCGAAAAATAAGTAGACTGAGCATTGCTGTTGAGAAGAGCTTCAAAAAGTTTGACCAACATGTCGACTAGTAGTCAAGTGACTGATCTGTGAAAAATTGTCTTGTTTGGCCTATTTGACATCTCATCGCCTCGTTTGGCATTATTACATATTATGACAGGGTAGATGTGTGAATGAGCATTTCTATGAAGTGGTGACAAAAATGGTGAAATCGCCAAAGTCTACAATTATGTCGAGCGGAGCAATCAGATGCTGAATGAATTTATGTTCGTCTTGTCTCGTCCTGTGAATGAATCATATAATGAATGTTCGTTTCCAACCGGTAGACGAAAGTTTTCTAAAGGTAAAGTTACTACTAGTTTTGGTCATGATCCTGGATACGTAATATGTTACAATTGCTCAATTTACTTTTATATTTCCTCTACGGCAAATACATATGGAGAGTAAGTATGGGGATTAAATACAACCAGATGGGGATTAAATACAACCAGAAATCTAAACAGAGCAGCAATTTTTACCATGAAGTTTAAGGTTAAATAAACATTAGTAAAGAAACATTTAAGGGCTCCAAGCAACTTAATAATAAGCCACGGAAATAATATTCCGCAATTAAAAAATTAAAAACAAAACATTCTAGAGGATCAAAATAATTTCTGATTGTTTGAATGAGTGCTTAATACTAGAAAGCTTAAGATAACATGACCTCTTGAACAGTGAATACACAATTATAATTGTAGAATTCTTAAAACCTGAAAATTTCTCTCCTGAAACATTTAAAGTGTCTTATCATTATATTGAGTGAAGCCCTTCCATTATTCAATCAATCGTATGACATTTTTAGTCCTCAGTCAAATATGTATTTAAATAACGTTGATTCCTTGAGGGGTTCACACACATCATTCCACCTTTCAACCTGCAGTCTTCCCTGCATGGCTTCTAACCAGTTTTTACCTTGGCCAACAGAATCTTTTCAAAGGATTCTATTCTCAGGAAAAGACAAATAGAATCTTTCCAAAGTTAGGATCAATAAAATTTTCTCAAAGGATTCTATTCTAAGGAAATTATCTATAAAATCTTTCCAAAGGATTGCATTCGGAGGAAATTATCTATAAATCCAAAGGATTCTATTCTAAAGAAGGGAACAATAGAATATTTCTAAAGGTCGAAGAAAAAATCCAGATTCTTTTAACTAATAGATATGATTATTTAGTCATTATGTGTGTTCTGAGCAAAAGCAATGCTACACTACTCGGAAATCTCGTGAAGCTCAGAGGGTTAATTTCTTTAAACAAATCGGCTTACCACATATTTTCGTCACACACGAAAACATTCAAAAGATTCAACATTCGCACTGCTTATCGTTAAGACAAATTAGAGCCAGTTAATATCAAATTCAGCTCAGTTCCCAGGCCCCTTGGGAAAATTCTTGACATTGTTGAATTTATCTAGGTGCGCGTGACTTCTGAGATTCCCTTTAGTCTAGAGCCCCAATTCCCTCTCTGTATCAGTTTTCTTTATCAAAGAAACGAGACCTTGTTGGCGTCTGTAAATATCCACGACGAATTCGCTGAACTCGGATTTTAACAAAAAGCATTTTTAGTCCTATATCTTCGAATATTTTATAGATATTTTATTAAATTTATACAGTATAGTTTTGAAAATTCGATGTTGAAGGTACCGCCAAAAATATTCAAATTGTTTAAGAATTCGAATTAAAGAAATTTTTATGGTTTCCACGATTACCGAAAATTAATATCAAGCAATTAACCGAGTATTTACATATTTTAAAAAATTGGTGTAAAGCGTTAAGAAAAGAACAACGCTTTAGACAAAATATACATAAACGTTATCATAAACAAAGCGTCGAAAGATGTTTTTTATTTTGTCAAACGTTTATTTAAAAAATTGTAATTTCAATTTTTTTGCAAAAAATAACGTTTTGCAAACACCCCGTTTTGAGCCAGACCCCATAATGATAATGAAAACAGCAAAATTTCTTCCATCCATATACAGTAATTCCAAAATAACATTAAAGACGAACGAGACAAAAATCACTATTACGCAGATGTGGTAGTATATGTTGACTTCCATTAAAAAAAATATAGCTTCACAATGTTGTGAAGATGTCTTAAAAAGGCTAATGATCAAAGTTTGACTACATCTAGAATTTTCAATCGATGGTGTTGTTGCATTGACAATAAAACTTTCGTCTAAATACGAAACGTTGCCAGTTTGAAATACGTAAGCGGTTTCAAGTTTTTGACATAGCTGCTAAAGAGATATTAAGTAGTCTCCGAATGACAGTATGAATCATATATAACCATTAATCTCGATATGATTGATTTTCTCAATCAATTCCATATAAGAAAAAGTTACTCATTACAGCATTAACGTTTTTTCCCATTAGTCCATCCCAGTTATCTTTCATTTCATTTTCTCAAAAGGACATGCGTTTATCGATTGGACACGAGGCAAGAGTTGAAATTGTTGATCACTCAGTTCAAGAAGTTTTATGTGAATTAAAGATATTTTTTTAATTCGTATATCAATAATAATTTTTTTATTACTCTCCATTAAAGATGGTTAGCTTCTTCACGAATGCCCACGTGTCACAGGTCCATGATTTTAGCCTTCCACTCTGAACATTTTCGTACGATTCTAACCATTCATAAAAGTATTGAGGGTATACGAAGTTATTTAATCAAATTTACCAAATCCATATATTTTAAAAGGAGTCTAACTGAACTAACTAAGGTTTATATATTCAATTTATACGTTTATAGGCATAACTAAATTTATATGTTCAATTTATGCTTTCATATGTATAACTAAATTTATGTTTACACTTTCGCTTGTCCTCTATTAAAGAACGTAGAAATGATAATCATATTATAGAATATAAAAACATCGCAAAAAAGTATATAAAATAATACGTCAAATAGACTCGTATGTGGTCTGTTCGGAAAGTATCCATCATAGTTAATCCGGTTTACGAGAGCGGTTTGCATTGCATCTATGTAACTTTGCAGAAAGTAGAGGAGACGTTGTTGTACATGTGTGAAAAGTCACGAACTGATTGGACTAATCTGTTGGTTGTAAGACGCCCTTGAGTGAGCGTATGTTCTGTGAGACCATAGCATTCATTCACAATCACCAAATGAGTAGAGCGACGAATTTGCATCAAATTTCGCGTTAAATTTGGAAATTCGTCCACGGATACTACTGAGAAGGTTTTCGGGCACGCTGCAATGAGTGCGCAAATAAAAATGTGGTACAGCAGATTCAAGGTTGTTCTGGAATCTGTTGAAAGTTATCCATGTGTTCTGGAAGGCCTCCAACAAGCAAAACACCTGAAAGAGCTGAACTTGTTCGGGTTGCCATCAATAAACTTCGGCGATTGACAGTGCGAAAATAAGATGATCTAGAGATTCCAAAAATCACGATTTTTTGATGAAGGTTCATTGCATGAAACGTGGCGCCTATTCATCACGTCTCGTGCAGGATGTTATAGAAAAAAATCACCCACATGGCTCATCTCTATAGCCTGGATTGTAGGTCCTGCGACTTCTGGCTTTTACTGAAGCTCAAATTACCTTTGAAAGTGAAGATTTTAGACGTGGATGCTATTCAGGAGAACACGACGAGGCAGCTGATGGCGATTCCAACTATGGACTTTGTAGAGTGTTTTGAAAAGTGGCTGGGAGAAGTGTGTGACGTCCAAAGGTGTCTACTTTAAAGGAGACTAGTTGCCAAACGTCCTAGGTGCTTCATATAGCTTCTTAGGCTGGATACTTTCCTGACAGATCTTGCATTCAGAAAATAATTTCACACATAGCTCAATCTTCTCTCTCCGTATGCTTTACTTGTATGACTAACCAAACTTCGATTTACCCTGGTTAAACTGATTTCAGAGTACATTTTTAGTTGTTTCTAGCGTAAAATATATGTTTTGAAGAGGACTGACCCCCGTGGTTGCTTCATTTGAATAAGTTCCTGCGTAAGGCGAATGGACAATAAGCCACGCATGATGCTATTTTTCTCGTCTTCATTAATGCTCTGATCAAAGTGATATGCTAACGATTTGACAACAGATGGATCTAGCATGTAATTAACACAGTTATTTATTACTTTACGACAACTCAAGTATAAAACTCATTAATGAAACGCATGATGTTATGCCACTCTTAATTTCCAATAAACAAATTCTAAAAAATATCAAACAAATATCTGATTTCCTATTATAGTAAGTAGATCGGGGCCACGGTAAACCGGTTGGAAGAGTAACGGATTAGCAACCGGAGGGTTGCGAGTTCGAATCCAACCAAAGACCGTCGTGTACAAAGGGGGCTGATGCACTTTAAATTTGTCGTGGCCTCAAATGTCCTCACTTTGGCGTGGTGTGCAAGTTTGGAGAGTGGGGTGCCAGCTCAGGTGTGACCTCGTCATCTGACCATGGTTCAAAATTGCGTGGTGTTGTCCTCGGATCTTTCCCTTCGGGTTTTGATCTCGGACCGTCGACAATAGCCCGCTGTGTTGCTTCACTGCGACGTTAATTAAATACTTAGTAAGTAGTAAGAATTACTTTCCCTATTCTGGTAAAAAAAATGTGAAAATATATGATTTATTTTTCAGAAAAATATCAAATAATGAACTTTGTATATGTGTATCAAAACTTAAGATTCTAAATTCTGTTTCAAACCATTATCACACTTGTACTTTAATGGAGATAAATTAATGTTATTAAATTTATAAGAGAGAGATCAAGTAATAATAAACCCTCGTACCCCAATGTGAGATTATTTTTACGCTTTTTAGAGAAGGATAGTTATGAACAGGATGTGTCGAAATAGATCCGGCTCCAACATCATTGATTCTATTTATAATTTCACAGGATATCTATCATCATTTACTTTGTCAGAACCTAAATAGATATCCACTGGCGATTTTCCTCTTTATGTATGGGCAGACGTCGACGCTAGGCAGTATAAAACAGAAATTCTATTAGTAAAATTGCATAGAGTTGACAGAAAAGCTAGAATCATTTTATTTCTGCTGCTTGCTAATGGAGATGAATTCTCAGAGTAAAGAAAATTGTGTGACACTAAAGAAAATTTGGATACAATGCGCTTAGATATGTGCGTTTGTTCCGGATTTCTTCAATCGCATTGTGATAAAATCATAGAAAACATTTAATAAACCTGTAACTATTACCGAAACAAATTATATTGAAAACTGAATGAGATAAAAAAATTTAATTGAAACTTTAATATGTCATTGTAAATGGAATTTTAGTATACAATATTTTTAATAAGTCTTATTATCCCCTTTTCTTTCGTGGTCTTACAAAATTACCTATCGAATATAAGCTCCAAGTTTAAGAATTCGCTTTTGAATTTTATAAGCGTTCAAACCCCCTCCTTACGCTACTTTACAAGTTAATTCATTATCTTTTGGAAATAGGTAGTATTCTTTGAGAAATAAAGACGAGCCTGGTTTATATTCTCAGTTTTTTCTTTTCTCCCAATTCCAGGTTTTTCTAGTCTTTTGGTCATGCAATGTGCTGGAGATCTTCCAAGTTGACTTCATTTTACGACCTCATTAAGTTTCCTAATTTTTGTACTTAAAGTATTATTCATTTCAGTAAGAGTCTAAAAACTAAAAGAAAGTTTGGTCGAGACCTTGGATTTTAATGCATGACTGCTCATACTGACTGCTAACATCTGAATATATCCAATCAAGAAAAGTATGTTGGTCTACATAAAGATAATCAACATACTTAAGGTTCATCCAATTTCAATAGAAATTCTTCGTCCGATGGAATGTAGCCGTATACCCTGTATTTGAACTTCGGAATCATCATTGCAGATATTGACCACTTAATACAAACATTAAATCCGGAAAAGGATGTCATTTTCAACGTAATGGTAATTAGCATACTTCGTGCTGTTCTGATTATATTTGAATTCTCGGATTGCTTACTTGGACTTTGGAAAAGTAAACTGCTCTCCTATTAATTTATTACAGATTAAAAAAACTCGAACTTAAATATTTGCAATTTAGGTTTGCGTTAAGTGAGAGATGAATTTCAATTCATAATTTGTGTAATAAAAATTAGTAGTTTGAAGTTCAGAACTGAAGATGAAAATGCAGGATCAAAACTAATAGTAAAATCTAATGTAAGCCTAATGTACTCTGTATGGTACTAAGTACCAATGACCAATTAACCAAATATTGCGATCTTACAAATTTATTTAGATCATTACAAAATTAATTTTCTCTCCTCGAAATACAAATGTCTATAAAATATGTCTTCTGTCTATTACACAATCAAAGTTCATAGTTAAGCAAATTCAAAAGTATCATTCAATAGGAAATAATATCTTCTATAAATTCATATACATAACATTTGCTTAAGGGATAGTCTTCATATTAAATTGCACGAAAACTTCATAATTCCTAATTGCAATCCAACTTTTATGGCTAATTTCTAATCTATATCAAAATCTAACCCCAAATACCAAGTTTCTAGACCTTTAGTTTAGCGTTTCTGAATTATAAATTTGGATCACTCAATGATTTATTAGTTTCCCAGACTTTTATTCATATCTTCCGAAACAATTTTTCTATCACTGAGATTTTTTTTATTATGTTGCTTTTACAAAACTCGAACAAAATCTACGTAATGCTTCTTCTTTAATTAATTTTAGCAAGCAATATTGATCATCAAATAATTTTTCGTAAAAAGTACGTGTAACAACCTTAATATATTTTGTTGGAAATCGATTTCGAAAGACTTTAAGACTTGCAAAATTTCAACTCTGCTTCTAGTAGAAGTTAGTCATTTCCTTTTGAAAAATAGCTAAAATACGAACACTTATTATAGTGAAAAAGTACCGCAGGAAAGATCGGAAATTTTATTTATAGTCAGACTAAAATCCTTGAAGTTAAAATATATTAATCAAATACATAAATAATATCTTAATGTAATTAATGTAACAGTTAAATTATAACCTTTTCAATATGTACTTAGAACTATAATACTATTTTAATAATATAAATCTTATACAATATTGTACAAAATATATCTTATACAATATTCTCATTTGGGTTTTTACTACACTTCATTTATAAGTAGTAAGATACATTTTAGTAACGGCACATAAAAATTGCAATCTCTCGTCAATTTAGCATTTTGAATTAACCCATAATGCCCACTGTTTGGGAGATAAGCTTAAAGTTTTCAAATGTTTACCAAAAAATCATGATTGTGCTCTGTTACATGTTGAATTCGATAAGTTGAATGATTAGTGAAAACAGAATAGTGTCTATTCATGAATATTAATAAGCAGTTTGCTATTTATTTTACAAAAATATTGTATATATGGATTATAGTATTAATGAGGAATTTCTCAGTAGAAAAATAATCGTGCATTTGACCTGGGAATTTTATTATTCCAATTTTTTTACGTTCGATACTCACATTCATAAAACAAACAGAAGAGCTTAGAAAAAAGTTGGGGTTTTGAAAAGAGTGTGCAGAATTTAATTATACGACTGTATTATTTGTCTTTTTAATTGTTTGGAGAAACCTATTTTGGAATATGGCTGCGTTGTCTAGTCCTCGTGTAAATGTCTTAATTACAACCTACAAAAAGTACAAAATATATTTCTGTAATTCATTTCTGACATGATAGTATGACATGATTTAGATATACATAATGATTCGGGTTTTTCCTTCAACTATCACAAAATATCTTATAAAATCTTCAAACTGCAAAATTTATTGGATCAAGAGAAAAACAAGAGATTTTTGTAATACTAACACGATGATTTTACTATTTAAGGTCTATGTCAGATCGGGACTGGAATACGAATCTGTAATTTCAAATTCTTATTATGATTGCCATATTATAGATATTAAAAGAATACAGAATAAAAATAATAATGAATCTTCAGGTGTACATTCTTTCAAATCGCGAAATCATTTTGGTTTCATTACTGTGAAGCGCCGTAGAGACACTGGTTTAACAAAACGTTTTTACAATCTTCTACGTAACAAATTTGATTCGCAATTATTAGTATCCTGTATTGATTTTAAAGCCCCCAAGTATATTGCCGGAAACTGTCAATTGTTTTTGTTGTTTTTCCTTTGAAAAAAATGTAGGTAACTATTTTGCTGAAAATAGGTTTTCAAACTGTTTAATACTTTCTTGGAGGTTGATATTTTTTAATGATCTCAATACAATAAGTAATATGCTTCAACGATGTATTTTGCTTTATGTATTATATAACAGTATTTTTGTCTTTTTTCTTGCATTTTTTGCTCATATTTGTGTTCTATAATTAGATTTTTCTGAAGAGAAGCAGCAATTAAATAAATAAATATTTGTAAAGATGATTACACAAAACGCCCTTTTTGGAAAGAATTTTCTTTGTAGTATATAGTTAAATTTTTTTATAATTTATCACATAACCATACTTATTGCTCAAGACTTCTTAATCGGATAAATATTTATGTACCTTCCTCATATAATACACGTAAGAAAAAGCATTTTAAAAAGACATTCTATACCAAACGTTATTTAAAAAATTTACAATTTTCCAAATTTATGAAGATCACAAATAGTTTAACACAAAAAACCTGGACATTTTCTTCTAGTCCAGAAGTTTAGAAATATTTTATCATTGACTTTAAATACTAAATTTTATTTATTGTATATTTTATTTATTGGTACTTTTTAGAACGTTTTGTGTTTTGTTGTGTCTTTATGTGAACGAGAAGTGTGTGGGGTCCCAAGGTGCCTACCTTTAAGAAGACCTAGGAGCAAAAAGTACTAGAAACAATATACCGTGTTTCATATCACACCACTGGATAGATCTGCCTCCTCGTGAACAGTGATTTAGGTTCATAATTTTGACATTTTAAGAACTACGGTGATTTTTTTTATTTCGTAAGAAATTTGTTCACAAAAATAAACTTTCTTTTCGCGAAATTCGTGTGCATTTGCTATTATTTTAATTTAAAGTATTTTAATTTAAAATATTTTTAAATACTTAAAAGTTTGTGAATCACTTTTATGTAAAACGTATTTCGTTTTAAAGTATAAAAGGGGCACTAAAATACATTGTCACGTATAGGATACTCACACACAGATTTTAGCTAATATCAAGCCATCACGTATATGAGACACTTCTGGTCATATTGAGATATATGTGTCCCATAAGTGGTGGCTTTATATTAAGTCTTTTTGTAAGGACAACATGACAGATATACCCAAACATTCGGGGTGCTTACTTGAAGGGAAAATAGTTTAAGTTAAAAATTTTTTTGATTAATAAAGAGTATTAAAAGATACGATAATTTTAATGATTGTTATAAGTGTGTGAGATTATGTCATACGTGACAGTAGAATACCCAACACTGATATTACGAAATATTTAATCACCTTCAAATAAGTTACTAATAAGCAATAATAAGTTACTAATAATTAGTAATAAGTTACTAAGTAAGTAGTAATAAGTTACTAAGTAAGTAGTAACAAGTTACTAATAAGTAGTAACAAGTTACTAATAAGTTACTAAAGATAGTGGAATGCCCCAAACATGAAAACATTTAATTACCTTCAGATAAGTCGTCACGAGACCTATTCTAATTAAATAGGATTGCATTAAAATGTAAATCTTAAAAAATTATTAAAAACTTATTTGACTCAAGACAGTGGAATACCCCAAAATCCGATAACCCGAAAATATCTAATCACCTTCAAACCTGTAACCTTAAGTTATCACGGAACCAATTCCGATTAAATAAGATTGCACTAAAGTTTAAACCTTAAATTACGGAACGTTTATTTGACTAAAGACGTGTTCGATTGTTTTAAGAAGTAAAAAGCCTAAAACATGAAGATATTTAATCTGTTACACTTTCGAACCTTTCATGTTAAGTTATCACGAAAGCAATTTTATCAAATAAAATTATACTACTGCTTTTTAATACGACAAAATACACTGCAATCGCGTTCCCATTGCGCCGTATATATGAATCTTGTTTTCATTATTTTAACTGATTCCGTACAATAAGTCGAGAGGAAAATCTCAGATAATCAATGCAACGATTGAAGCAAAAATAGGGTCTTAGGGTTTATGAGACCAAAACGAGGTTAAAATATATGACAAATCTTAAAGAAGAAATTTCGTTATTGGCATTGTTCAATCTGGGGTGACTTTTTCTTCTTCAATTCTTTTTTTCATTACCCTACGTGGCACAAGTCTAGTATAACGAGCACTGGAAAAGCGTGACTAGGGCACTGTTTTATTCCCTGAAACGACAGTGTTCAATCAGATTCAATTTTTCTACTTTCACTCTACTTCTTTTATTCCTTCTTTATTTTTCCGGAATGAGGATTAAGGAATCAATGTTACTACGATGACATTTTTTTTCTCTTTCATCGTAAGCCTTGAGGATGGAAAGCAAATGCGAATATTGCTTAGATGAGAACATTTTGTGGGTACACGTACGATGAAAGCTCATTCAGAAATATTTTGTCAAAAGCCATGTAGCTTCTCTCATTTTTTGAAAAATATTATTACTATTATGTATGTAATAGGTCGTGACCTTTCTGACAATGGATTGGGGAATATTTCTTATTGTCCTCCTAATGTTTAGTGCTTCTTTAAAAGCATTATTGTTTCGAAGATTATTAGATCTGTTACTACAATGATATCTTTTGCTGAGAAATATTTCTTATTGTCTTCATAATGTTTAGTAATTTAAATGTTTTTTTAATGCATTGCTATTTTTAAGATAATTAAATCTGTTACTACGATTATATCTTTTTCTCTTTCATCGTAAGCCTCGAGAATGGAAAACAAATGTGAATATTGCTTAAATGAGAACATTTTGAGGGTACTCATACGATGAAAGCTCAATCAGAAATGTTTTGTCGAAAGTCATATAGCTCCTATGATTTAAAAAATATTATTATTATTATGTATGGTATATGTCATAACCTTTCCGGCATTGGGTTGGGAATATTTCTTACTGTACTCGTAATGTTTACTGTTTTAAAAGGTTTCTTTAAATGCATTGTTCTTTTGAAGACGCGAAAAGTCCAGATTTCGATTCGTGTTTACGTTTTAAGGAATCGAAAGCTTTTTGTCAGTTCAATAATTTTCGCAATGATCTATTTTTAAATATAATATACCCTTGTCCCTTATCTCCCTTGTCATAAAAAAATTACTCCAAGTCTATTAGCCCGTGAGACTTGATGCCCTCAAGAACCAGCTCAGGATGGTGAATAAGCTTGCCTGCTGGACCGACGTTATATACCTAGCTAATTACCAGTAAACATTTTTAGTTATGAAATACTGTACTGTACATGATACCTTTAGATAATTATATCTGAAATAGATTGTATGATTAAAAAGTCCTTATAGAATTTTATGCAATGCAAATATTTCACTACTTTCTGAATACGAAGTTATAAAAAAGAATGATGTAAGCTATGAGGCTTTGAGACCAAAGAAGCATTTAGCGAATTGTTTTTAATCATTGTGCCATCTCTTTTCGAAAAGTTATATTATTTTTAATACTTTATTTGGTGATATTTATTTATTTATTATTCGTACTGCCATAATATAAAAATCCATTTACATGACATTGGAAAAATTCACAAAATATAACAGAAGGCAAAACACACTACAAAAAAGAATATATATGAAATGGGACCGGGAAAGAGATACAGTCTATAAAATTCAGTTTAGTTTTTAAGTCAATTAGAATTTTTTTAAACTTCGGAACTGTCAAAGAAATGTCCAAGATCAGTGGTAAATTATTTGCGATTTTCACAAATTGGAAATTCGGTTGATTTTTTAAATAACTCTTGATATAAAATGTTTCTTTCAAAATTATTTGATTCGAGTATAGCTAATTCTTTATGTGGTACTAACGATTTTCTATTACATACTTTCATAAAGCATATTTTTATTCCTGTGCCAAAATGTAAGACATGTTTACATGCTGTGAGTTAAAAGTAGTTGAGAATGGTATTAGAACCAATAATTTTGAGAAGTGAATAGTTACAGCAGACCATGTAGGGTCTTCAACTTATAGATGCAACAGAACTCAAAATTCACATATTCAAAAAACTATCTTTTCCTTTTTCATTCAACGGTATTTTTATTTAAAAGGTTGCACTAAAAACGTAATGAAAATGAGCCATTATAATGTCTACACTGCAGAAAGTTGAACAATGTGGTTGTTTATCAAAATATTTTCTTTATCTTTGGTCTTTGAAAATCGATTTTACGTTCACAAATATTATTTGGAGCGACATTCTTTAGAAACTTATAAAACAAAAAGTAAGTCTTCATAGAAACATACGTCGCCTCTCATGCAAATATGTTTTATCAGATTTGCTTCAACGTAATCAGCAAACTAATCTATAAATACACTTCCCAATCAAGAATGACTATGGTCATAAAGTACTTAATGCAATTTTTGATAACTTTGTTATCGTTGTTCGAAGATCGATTCCATCAAACTACAATAACAGTTTGGTGACACAAATCAAGTTTTAAACTTATTCATACAATGTTGTAGAATCAAAGTAAGGGACCATTAATCTTCTTTGAGAAAACAATATTAATATAAAATGGTAAGTCATATATAAAGAATACAAAAAATGTGTGAGATACTAATGCGGTTTGAAAATCTACGTCATGTATCCTTCCATATACGTCAACCAACAATAAAATGCAATTCATAGCATTCAAATCGAAATAACGATTTGTAAACGAAGAAAAATGCTGTTCATATCAAATATTGAAGGATCTTAATCCAATGTTTTCAATTTAAAAACTAAACAGATTTCAATAGATGAAATTCAATTAATTATAAAGCGACAGTAAAAACTGAAATAATAGGTGATTTAATCTTATCTATTATTTGTGACGGATTGCAATGATTTAAGCTAGTGATTGAACTAAAAGTTTTCTGATTTTTTTAGATTTATCTAAGTATTCGATAACTAAAGAAAACACTTTTGAAGTGTCCTTGTAACTAATTGAGAAAAATATCTAATACCTGTATCCTAAACTAGACAAAACAATAACACAGTACATGCAGTTACCTCACCCAACAAAAAATAGAGTTCGGGAAATTTTATTGGGAAAGTGAGTCAATATATGCCGCTATATCCCTTTGAATTTAACACTATAACACAAGCCGGACCTATGCGATAACGAACAGTAATTTGCAGACTAAAGTTGATTCAATAGCTTTAGATGTCATAGGCTTCCCTTCTGTCCGTTTTCTGATGTAAAACAAGCAAGCAAATTTATACAAGTGGTCGATTTACTTAACGAACTGCCCGTGCGGTAATTACTTATGTCGTTATACCCTGTTGCACGCAGGTACAAAGACCGTACATGTCCGCAGTATAATTAATGTTTGAAAATCAAGTTCTATGGCTTCACAATTTGACTTTCTTGTGTTAAAAAGAAAGTCAAATAAATGCGCGCAGAGTAATAAATAACTGGATGGAAAATGGACTTTTATGTCCCCTTAGAATTGTTGTTCAAATATTTCATAGTATATTAATACTCGTATAGTGTTTGTTACTTATATCTGCATCATCTCCGACATATTGTCTTGTGTGGATAAAAACTGTGCACTCTACGATAAACGGTTGAAAAACTTTACATTCGATTATCCTGATACAAAATGCTTGTCAATAATTAATTTATTGTTTTGTTTTTAGTGATTGATAATGTTTTACAAATATAGCATACATTTACAATATTTAACAATTTCGTAGTGTGTGGAACATGAAACGTGTATAAGCACGGAATATGTGGTTCAGAAAACAAATTTGAAATTATTTGTAAGAAAGGTCTAAGAGAATCACATTATGACCTAATAAAAGGAATTGTTAATTGGATCCAATGAATTTTCATATCAAACACATAGACAAACTATATGGTCGTTAATAGCTTACATTTATCAATGTAAAAATATGGATGCCTGTAACATTATGAAGATCTGAGTCAATATAATTTTCATCATTCGATTGCTAAACCTTGGAATGCGATTTGTAACACATTTATTAAATTAGCTGAGATATAATTGCTTCGGACAGAATTTAAAAAATTGTGGAGGCATTAGATTAAACTGCCCATTTTAAGAAACAGAACAGTTTTACTTGTCAGTGAGTAACAAATCTAATAAGCTAAGAGTATGATTATTTTAGAACCACGAGTGGAATAAGCCATAAAACAAATGTTCACGCCACGCATAACACTAAACCGTCCATTTTAATAAATAGCCGTGTTAGAAGAAAAGAACGGTTTCTCTTGACAATGAAAAGTGCCATAGCTCTCAAAATTGTAGGAAAATACTGGTACCAAAATAGCATTAAGTGGCATAATTGGTTGCAGTATGTAGATCTTACGAATCAGAGCAAAACCATTTGAACTATGAGTAAGTTGTCTGAAGTAGCAATATTTTAAACAGTGGCTCATTAAAGTTTTGGGCTCGTTCCATAAGTCAAGGTCAGAGCAAAATACTAACCCTTTTCGGTGTTTTCCAAACTTTATTGAGTATAAAACATGTTTTATTATTTCTCAGTAGTTTATCAGAGATTAAGTAAATAAGAATGCATCAGCGATTAATTTTCGTTAATGTTTCGGAAAAGGGTGATTATGCGCATATGAGGTGTGGTTCATTCAGTGGTTATGTGTTCTAACTTTATAACGGAATAGATATATATAGGCTTTCGTGCTTGTACGTGCGAGTAACTATGAATAATCTACGAACACTTATCTATGACTCGATGCAAAATGAGGGTAAGTCAGGTATTGAAAACTCATGAGATATTCATTGGGGTAAAAACGTTTATTTTGTATTCTTCTTTCAAAAGCTGTCTCTTAGTTGACGATTAATGTAAAGAAACTAGTTCAGCGGTTAAACTATAGATTACTTAGACGTAAAATATTCAAACGCATGCATTAAAATGATAAGCTTTTGATATGTACTTTCACCAGAAAAAAACTACTATAAAAATAATTAAGAAAAGTAAAACTTTGAAAAATGTTTGAGATTTTGTACATAAAATTTAAATTTTATATTCATTTCAATAAAAATGTTTTCCGATCAGGCAAATTCTATGAAGTTTTATAATTAAATTTTATGTAATAAAATCTGATATCTTTAGATTATATCAAAACCTATTTTGGACATCCATAATCGGCTTTGTGTCTTGTAACAGTTGACGATTTTACAACTTTGGAAATGTACACTAAATTCAACATTTAAGTAGCAATTATTGATTATATTAACAAAATGGATATTATAAATAGAAGTACAACAAATGTTGAAATTGATATTTATGAACAACAATTATCTGGTTCAAAGAATTTTTCGTTAGTAGTGGATATTAGTAAAGTGTCGAATTTAAATATATGCCGGAAATTTAAGTTTGATTTATCAATATCAATAATTCGAGCAATAAGAAATAAAATACAGATAAATGTAATATAATTTAACATTAAATTTATAATAAAATATGCATATAAGAAATTGTCTCGCATGGAAATTTTTTGGACTTAAAGTGGAATATCGCAAAATATTCAAGTATTCAAAAGTTATTACAAAGTAGAGTTATTTATAAGCTCAAAATGTTTTGTGTTCATTTTACCAGCAAAAAGATTAAATGCTAAATACTTCCTTCATAACAAAATTTCACAAAATATTAAGTCCATGCAAAACAAAATTAACGTAAGTCAAAAAATACTGATGCACATAATTTATCTTAAAATTAGCTTTGACTTACAGTGCTTTTTCCTGTAAACCCACAATATGCATGAGATTACATTGTTTTCAAAGTATTTTGTGGAATATTAACAGTATTCTAAAAGTAATAAATGTATCGTTTAAACATTATTTTTTGCTGAAAAAGCTGTAAATTTTGTATTTATGGAGTTCATATTACCATAAATTGAATGTTTCATTACATTAGAATATCCTATACTCGTTTTAACAATTTCTATTTCAATAAGAAAGTTAGAACATTTCGATAATACTATTTATTGCACACCTTTAAATTCTGTTAGTTGCAATATATTTGTAAAGCTATTACATTAGAGAGCGCTTTCTAGAGTTAACATAAACAGAGTCTAGTAACCACGTGATCGTACGTTTGATAAACTCAATGACAAATATTTTAATCTATTAGTTAAGATAATAAAAGTTATGTAAATTTGCTTTACTTGTTGAATGATTATTTGTGTTGTCATATCATAAAATTAAAAGCGTTTTTGTACTCATAAAGAAATGTTGGAATATACTCACTGTACCGAAATTTTCTTTGCTAAATATTGAAAAAGAAACATTTTAAATAAAACAAATGAAACGCTATCAACTATATATTGCAAGTATAAAAATCACACACTAAGCAAATAATATGCTGTGATTTCATTAAATTCCAACACATTTTTCCAATGCGATTATTTTCAATCTAGGTTCCATTAAGTGGGAGCACGTGTATTTTAATATAAAACTAAATTAAAATCGTGCATTGTTAATCACCATTAAACTCACCTCACAATTCAGAAATCATCACAGAGGCTCTGATGAGGAAGAACAACGAGTTGACTACAATAATCACAATCTCTCTTGTAGGACTTAATATACAACCCGATATAAACACAACACACGCACGGGGCAACAGCGACCACCTTCACCAATAAACGGAGAGGTAATACGGCTGGCAGACTTTTTACATTTGACCAGATGGATAAAATGACCAGCGCACAAGTTTCAAGACTGGTTGCTATGGATACTGTGCTGTCCATCGCTAAAGGAGTGTCAGAAACAATTTTTCTCCCCAAAACCATTCATCTTACACTAAACTTTTTTATTCCTCGCGTTAATTGGGTGTAGGCTTTATTAAAAGTTTGTAGAGGGCTATGAGGTTAAGAGACTCTTATTCGAAGTCGATACTTATTTTTAAGACATCTTTCTAAAACTACTTACAAGGAAAGTCAAATATAATGAGATATATATTTTCTATTTAAACAACTTTTAAAGATTCAATAACCCTTTGTTATATCGCGTCTCGATATATCGCTCTTTTTACATGTTCCTCGATGAATTTTCGGCCTAAGGAAGAGGAATTCTCACACTGCAGTCTAGTAGGACTACACTATAGTCTACTAGAACTTCACTTTGTCTACTAGATCTACACTATAGTCTACCAGAACTATCTTAACTAAAGGTGTTTCTATCCCTTGGTGAGAACAGAGTTACGGAACAATATGTACCCCAACCCCCGTGAAAAATTTAAAGTGAATTGGTAAAATTGTTTGGGTGACTGTATCTTGCATTAGACTTATCTATTTACATTCTTTAAAGATACACTAACCTTTTGTTATATCGCGCCTTGATATATCGATCTTTTTATGTCCCTCGATGAATTTGCGGTTCAAGAAAGCAGAGATACCCACACTATAGTCTACTAGGACGACACTATTGTCTACTAGAACTACACTATAGTCTACTAGGACAACACTATTGTCTACTAGAACTACACTATAGTCTACTAGGACAACACTATTGTCTACTAGAATTACACTAGTCTACAAGAACTACTTTCCCTCACTACACGTGTTTCGATTCCCTGGTGAGAACATAGTTAAGGAGCAATATGTATCCCAGCCTTGTGAGAAGGCTAAACTGAATTGGTAAAATATTTGGGAGATTATACAATAGCTTGCATGAGAAGGAATTTTTGTTTTAAAAATACTCTAGCGTATTTAACATTATTTTAGAATATTTTACCTGCGAGTTTGAGTTTGATAAGTAGTAAATAAAAAAGAGCGTAATGGAAATACATAATTTAATGTCCTTTTAATTCTAATAAGTAATTTTTTTTTCTCAGCCCTCACTACATCACTCCCATCGATATATTGAGCTACTTTCTTGTCTTCCAAAAAGCGTGATACACTGAGGAGTTAATGGACGTAGGTTTTTCAGGGCATAATTGTTTTCTAACGATGAGTTTTAAAATAATAGTTTTGAAATGTTTGAATAAATGAATACATTTTGTTTTCATTTGTGTTTGGCAAACTAAGGTGGCAGTTTTTCCTTATATTGACAGTGACTGAAAATTTTCCTAACATTCGTAAACGTCAATCTCGAAATGAACGAGGTGTGATCAAAAACATTTGGACTGATTATATAACTTTGGAAATAAAAGGAATCTCTTTAGCACAGATGGACCTTGGAACCTTCAACAGATGTGCCATGAGTCAACCCACTTTTTTCTTTAGAGCAGTGCTTTGTTCTTGAGTTGGTGAAGCTACTCATCTTACTTTGACATGTCGAAAAAAATTGACACGTAAAGTATAGAGTACTTGAAATTGCATACTTAAAATTGCAGATAGTCTGCAGATGTTGGTATGAGTCTTAAGAAAATTTATAAATAGTATAAAAGTTAGAAAGTTTTGAAAGTGATAAACAGTCTGGGAGGTTCAGAAAAAGCAAAAGTGAAAACAATGTCAAACTGGGGCTCATAGATGTTATTGAAAATAGTTTTACAGGCGGCCCTCGATTTTCGCACATTCTACTTCCGCACAATTCGCTATTTCGCACTTTAAATTCTTTTATTCAATCTTTAAATTCAAATTTTAAAGATTCTTGTCGATAATGCAAAAATTGTTCGCTTCCATGCAGTCGCTCCCACGGAGCGCGGTAGCTCGCGCTCACTCGCACATTGCCGCCTAGAGTAGCGGACTTCTCGGAATCGTTGTGACGTCACTAGGGTCCCGAGCCGCGGTGGCGGTGGCCGAATGTCAATATATACAATGTATTAAACAGGTTTAGTCTTGAATTAGGGCGCGTGTCGATGCGTTGTGTGTTTTGCCAATTTATGTGTTTATGTTTAAATATTTCGCCCTTATAAATTTATAAACATGAGTGGAAAACGGAGAAACTGCAGTGTTGATACGAACAAAAAGAAATTAAGGACTCATAAACTTCATACGATCGAGACAAAGATGGAAATAATTAGACGTTCTGAAAGCGGTGAATCTTTTGCTTCAATCGGCCGTTCGTACGACATAAACAGGTCTACGATATGTTCAATTTTGAAAAACAAGAATAAAATTAAGGAATACGTTCAAAATTGTGGAAATATATCTTCAAAGATTGTTGCCAAAAGACACGGCAGAGTGATGGATGAAATGGAAAGATCTTTGTCATCATGGATTGATGATCAACATCAAAACGATGTTCCTCTGAGTTTTTCCATTGTTCAAGCTAAGGCTCTTAGTTTGCATGAAGATTGGAAGACTAGATAAAAAGAAGATTCTAACACGGTGTTTCAAGCAAGTAATGGCTGGTTCGACATATTTAAAATGAGGTATTCTTTCCTTATATTAAATTCACTGGAGAATCGGCTGATGCAGATAAAGATGCTGCAAAATAATTTATTTCTTCGTTGTCCAAAATTATTGTACATGGAGAATATTCTCCTAGCCAAATATTCAATGTAGACGAGACGGGTTTATTTTGGAAAAAAATGCCTAATCGTACATTCTTATCGAAGGAAGAATCAGTTGCCCCTGGACATAAACCTTCTAAAAACCGATTGACATTGCTTCTTGGCGATTGAGAGACACAGCATGTTATAGAACTCTTTATCAAGAAAAGAAAAAAAAGGGTGGTATTCAACTAACTCTTGACAACTTTATAAAGAAAACACCTGAAAGCACTTAAACACTCCTCGTTAACTTAATTATGTATATTGATAAATAAATATTTTAAAATACAATTTTTGATGTTTTTTTACATCCCTCTACTTTCGAACATTCAACATTCGCACACATTTTCAGGAAACAATTATGTGCGAAAGTCTAGGGCCGCCTGTATTATTATTCGTAAGCTATATGAAGGATTTCATATAAGTTTTGGTTTAGTTCAGTAAGTTACCATGGCACAGTACTTCACAAAAGATGGCTTTTGCATGAAATTGGAGAATGGTAACTCCATCGTGATAATGCACCTGGCCATGGTGTTAGCCCTTCATCTGACCTTGGTTCAAAATTACGAGGTGTTGTCACGAAAGCTGTAAAAGGAATAAAGCGTGAAAAACTACATTCTATTCACCGAAAAGCAACGGAGTAGCTTTAATAGCGGAGTAAATAAAATATTACTTGATAAAGCAATAATATTAGATTGCCAAATTGAATTTTGGGCTGAAGCAGTAGCTACTGCAGAGTACATAACCAAGACCCGCATATATGCTTGCTTGTGTGTGCATTACTTGACGATGTCTGTCTTGTGTTTGGTGCAGCTTGGCCAAATATGGCCCTTGCGACACAAAACCCAACCAACCCCACATCTGCACTTCTGGTCCCAGAACCAAGAAAGATGACGAAGCCCCTCATGAAATATAAATATGCATTTCAAAGACTCAATGTTTAACTTTTATCATATGTATACATTCGTCTCTTTTTATTTGGTTGGATTGGGTTTTATAGCGCAAGGACCATAATTGGCCTGGCTGCGCCAAGCAACGTCAAGGAAATAGACATACACATTCAAGGAAAGCATGTTTATGTTCTTAAACTAGCTTGATGGTATTTGGGGTATTTGTTAATACGCCATGCAAAGTTCATACACAAAACTATAGGACATTTATCAAGTGGTTTGAAGATATAATATTAACATATATTTTTCCCATTTATTATGGTGGTTGTATAGTCCAACTGAAAAAAAATCGTTGAACCTCCTTAAAGTCTTGCTATCAGTAATTATCTTCTGTATACATTTGACTATCTTCAGAGGTTCTTACGGAACTTTTGTAGTTGCTCTTTCTCAATTTATAATCTTCGCATATTTAGAATTATGGCGAAAATAACCTAAACAAAATAAACGAATGTGGTTTATAAAATTGTGCAGTTTAAAAACCAATAACATTGGATCGAAATTTCATAAATTATTTCATAGACGTCCCACTTTTATCTACGCGTCTATGAAATCTTGGTTGGTTGGTTGGTTACATTGAGTTTTATGGCGCAAGAGTTACATTTGGCCAAGCTGTGCCCAACACAATACAGGCAACCTCGAGTAATGGACAAACACACACAATGAAATTTTTACTGACGGAGAAGAAATATACCCAGAGGGAGAAATCGAACCCGCGCCGTCTCAACTCACAGGTTGCTAGCGCAGTGGGCAAACTCATTGAGCTACCTCTTTTGGTTTGGACAACTATTTATAAGCAGTGTAAATATGTAGAACCTTTTTACAGACTAACATCACAGCACAAAAAAAATTTCCCCTCGTGGCATTCATACACAAAATACGACAGAATTTACCTTGCACAATGCTTATAAAACATTTTGCTGTGTCACAGTAATACTGCTATCTATGAATTAACGAGCAACAAATTTCGTCGAGTTACGCGTATTGCGAATGAATGACACTTCTAGTGATAAGACAAAAGGTGAAAGTGCTAAGGAAATATTTGCAGTCATTGACTACGTCATTGTTCGGGTGATCATTGTTGTACGAAAATATTCCATTGTGCTCTTATACATTGTTATCAAAGATGTTCTTTTACTGTTAGTTTATAAAAGAAATGAACAAATAAACGCACCTTGAATAGTTTCTTCCTAGATGATAAAATGAGACTGAAGCGTTTCCCAGTTCATTATCTGGATATACATGGAATGTTTATAAACGTATTACCAATAGATAGTAAACATAGCATGCGAATTTTCAGCAAACACGTGATAAATCTAAGAAACTTTGACATTCGTATTAAATAAGTGTAGTATTTTTAATTTAGAATTTTAAAAGCTTGAAGGTATGACGTTTTAAGTATAATAGACAGACTAACGCTTTAGTTATTTGTATCAATATCAGCATTGTAAAAAAGGGATTTACAATGCTGGTTTTGATACAAATGGGTTCTGAATTGGTAAAATGAGAAAAGCTCAACTGAAGTGTTTCCCAGTTCATTATCTCGATCTATATAGAATGTTTATGAATCCCCCAAGTGATTTCAGAGATATTTCGTCGATCAAGATCGGATCAACTTTGCTTGTGACGAAATATCTAGTCATCAAGATTTTGCGGATTTTTAGATGATGGTGATATCAAGATTTGGTCAATTTTTCATTCTAATGACGAGGTATCTCGTCCATCAAGATCTGGTCAGTTTTGCTAATGACGAGATACCTCGTAGAGACTGCCGTCAGGAGGGTTAACATATTGCCAATAGATAGAGAATATAGCATGCGAATTGTCAGCAAATAGGTGAGAAATCGAAGAAACTTTGATATGCGTAATAAATGACAAGTGTAGTATTTTTAATTTTAAAAGTTTGAAGGGGTATGACGTTTTAAAAAATAATAAACACGTTAACGCTTTAATTATTTGTATCAATATTATAATTGTAAAAAGTACATTTACAATGCTGATTTTGATACAAATAGGTACTTCCGAATTGGTAAAATGAGAAAAGCTAGACTAAAGTATTTCCCAGTTCATTATCATATCATGGATATTAACATATTGCCAATAGATAGTGAATGTAGCATGTGGAGTTTCAGCAAATACTTGAGAAATCTTAGAAACTTTGATATTCGTATTAAATGACTAGTGAAGTATTTTTAATTATAAGAATTTCGAAGTTTGAAGAGTACGCTTTACTTGCAATTGACAGATTAAAGCTTTAGTTATGTGTATCAATATCAGCATTTCAAAAAGTACATTTATCCTCTTTAACAATTGAATATACCTACCTTGCCCATAGGAAAACCCAATAAATCAAGCCACTGAATGTCAATACTGAATATGCTCTCGACTACAAAATTCGACTCCATACCAAAATGGAATATTTGAGGTTACTAAAGGTTAAATTTTCAGTATAAGATTTTATTTATTGCAAAATGAATTAAATGGTAACTAAGCAGCAAATAGTATAATACGAATTAATTTTATAATGAATATTAGATAGTAATAGAAACATTATAAGTTATATTCAAGTGTAATTAATCCTCAGAATGTGTTAAGAAGTTTTTGATTACTAATACTTTTAACCCTCTGGCTGTCGCGAGATTTGGGAGTAATGTGTAGTGTTGATTTTACCCCAGAATACACTAAAGGACTAAATAACCACATATTTCAAAGAACGCATGAATTTTTCAACCTTTAGAGAAAGAATATATTGGTCTTTTCTTTGGAATCAAATCCTTTGAAAAGATTCTATTGACCCATTCTGTATAATAAAATCCTTTGGAACGATTATATTGCTCTTTCCTTACAATAAAATCCTTTGGAACCATTCTATTGGCCTATTCTGTAGAACAGAATCTTTTGGAAAGAATCTGTTAGTCCTTTCCTTAGATCGAATCCTTTTAAGATATTCTATTGCTCAATTCCTTAGAATAGAATCCATTGAAAAGATTCGATTGGTCAAAATTGGTTAGGAGTCATACAGGAGACTGCGGTTTGCAAGGTGGAATTATAGATGTAAACACATCAGAGGGTTAAAAGCTATCAAAGATTAGTGTTGCTTTTCATGAAGTTTGTTCAGATAAAGAGCATTTCTGTGAGATTTGCTTTGACAATAATATGAACTACAACATTTAAAAAGGGCTCTTTATTAAACAACTAAAGCAGATCAATAATCTGAATTTTGTGAAACAGTAAGTCTTAAAGTTTGTATAGGGGAAGTTTTGAAGCACCCTGTATTAAGTGAGAAAACTCGTTACAACTGCTGTTCCACGAAGAGAAGGTACACATCACTTATCCGGATTCTAGTTATCCCAGTGGTTGAGAAGCTGATTAAACATCGAAGGGTTTCGAGTTTAAAACCCGATCCAAACAAAGATCGTCGTGTACGTGGCAGAAGTCGTGTGGTAACAGTAAAACTTCTTTTTCTGTCTGGTTTGTTTGTTTGCACTGGAAATCCCTCATATTCAGATGTGTTAGGAGTTAATTTTTTGCCCTTTCGTGATACATTCTGATTTAAAAGTAACAAAGCAGCACATACAAGAAAGTAGAAAGCAAGCACATACACATGTAGAAAGCAAGATTGCCACTTTAATTTTGACGTTTTTGATCATAAAGTATGTATCTTAATGCCTAATTTTTAAATGTTCGCAATTTCAATGGATTCAGAATAATTTTTCATTTTTTTGTTTGTACATCTAGAAACCTTATTATAATTGAATTTAGGCACATATTCAGATTGCCCATTATTTGGCAAAATGTGGATGGAGTTTTTGTTTACTGATTTCTCAGGGTTGTTTTTTACACGTGTGTACGTTTGACTTTTCTTCCTAACGAAACGTTTGCATTTATTTCTATTAAATGATGTAAGCATTTTTTAAATATATAATGGCATAAATATTTCGGACACTCCGTGAACCTGAATCAGGCCTCTTCCATAATAAGGGTTTTACCGATGCCATGATACTGGTGCTCAAGGGAGAAGTGAACGGGAAAATATGAAGTTTTTGTTTAAACTGCAATGTGTTGTCTGTTTTCTAAGTTTAAAATGTTACAAATCTCTTTTCATTGTTTTTGTAATGATAAAGCTGCACAACAAACATAAAAAAGATCATTTTTCCACATTTATGTAAGTTAGAAATTGAGCTCATGGAATACATATTTTGACCATATTTTAAGGGTCATTCTAGACAGATATACATCTTCAGTGATGACTTTTCATTTACACCTTTCGAATGCAATATGGATTCTTTTTATAAACAATGAATAAACAGATTTTGTTTATATTTTGAAACACCAAAGTACCTGTCTCGAATATACCCAATTTCTCCAATTCTCATGATCTGTCCTGAGCAAAGGAAGTTCCTTTCGCTTGAATGGTGTTATATATCTGATTCTTAAATCCTCGAGGAACTTAGGTTTAATCAAACTGAAATTTTTATGAAAGTAAGTATTTTAACTGTGGGGAAATTTCTGAATACATTAATCTAACAGAGGTTCCCAACCTTTTCTGTACCACCGCCCCTTTACAAGAAAAAATTTTCAACGCCCCCTCTCCCATAATAGTTATACCAAATATCAAAATATTGTTGCACATTATCTATCTATCTATCTATTAAGAATCACAAAGTAGAAATTAAAAAGACCATCAAAAGTAGAAAATTGTTTATTAAAAATTTAAAAATTAACACAAAAATAGTAATAAAAAATTAATGAGATGGTTGAGGATGGTAGAGTTTTATCAATTTGTTAATGTCGGTTCCAATTTTGTCGACATCAGTCGCAAATCGCCACGCTCAGTGATCTGCAGTCTTTAATTAGAAAGTAAATTTGCTACTGCACTGAACCCACGCTCAGCCAAATTCTATGAAGAAAATGCAATTAAAAATTTCTGTACTATTTCCCACAATCCAGGGTAGAGTGCTGGTATTGATTTTTGAAGCCAGAACTCTTGGTATCCATTTCTGAATTTTACTTTTAGTTCTTAGTTGATTGTGAGTTCTACGAGTTCCTCTTCTAAATTTGATGATTCTGCTGTATCTGCATTTGCGAAAGGATCTAAAACCCAACTCGGTATATTCAAGCCTAAAATATCCTGGAATCGCTCTTTAAAATCAGCATGAAGAACGACCAAGTGTTGGCAGTAAGTAAATCTTACTGTTTTGCAGAGACTGCTGATAACATGGGAAAGTGGCTGTATTCACCTCTACCTAAATTTCGTTTGAACAGAAGAAGTTTCCCCACAAAAGCAGCTGTGACGTTTTTGTTTTAATTAAATTCAACTCATCACCTTGCAATTGTAAATTTACTTCATTAAATATTTTAAACAGGTCTGTCAAGTAAGCGATGTCATTTAGGATATAATCAAGTTTGCACGCAGTTTTTCGTCTCTGTTTTCAAGGAAATCTAGTACTGAGTCAAATAGATTGTAAAAATGATTCAGACAAGTACCTTTTGAGAGACAACGAACTTCTGTGTGCAGCAGCAAGCGATAATAATCTCCATAATTTTCACTACAAAGTTGGCAAATAGTCTGTCACTCAATGAATTGCTTCTAATCTTATTGACTGCTCTAATAACGTAATCAAGCGACGTATGCAGACGTTCATTCAGATTTTTTGCACCCAAATACTGACGATGAATAACACAATGTACAGCGAGTATATTTGGTACTGCTTGTTTCAAATGCGCTATGAAACCCTTATGACACCCCGTCATAGCTGGAACACCATGTAGCAGCTGATAAAATATTACGAAAAGGAATTTCTTTCTCTTGAAAAACTTGTCCATGGTATTAAATATCGATTCTCCCTTTGTATCGGTTTCCAATTTTTTAGCAAATAATAAGTCTTGACAAATTTTTTCTTCTTCTATGAATCGTACGTTATAAGAGTGCTTCGTCATTTGGTAGAGTTGATTCATCGAGTTGAATGGAAAATTTGCAAGTTTTCAAGTAATCGCATAATGATATTTCAACGTCTTTAGCCATTTCATCTATTCTTCTTTGCGCTGAATTATTACTCAGAGGTATTTTCCTGATGATATCTGATGGTGTCTTATGATGAAGAACAGTTTTTATTACTTCTTTGACTGCCGGCAAGATTAATTCCTCGCCAATTGATTGTGGTTTTCCCGCTTTTGCGATTAACAATGAAATATTATATGAAGCTCATAGTCCATCATCTTGTTTAGAAGACGACGCAACAAGGTTTAATATAGTTGGCTGTTTCAAATATTTCTTTTCCAGTCCTTGAAAATAGGATAATTCTGTGTCCTTTTTTATCAGCATGCATTTTATTCAAATGCTCTTGTAGCCTAGAAGACTTTATGGCTTCATTTGAAAAACCTTTTGGCAAATTAAACACATAGGTAATGATTCGTTCGTATGAGAGTGCGTAAATCCATATTTCAAATACTCAATACTGTACTGCCGGCATTTTTTCTTATTAGATTCAGACATATTGAAAGAGAAAATTTGCCACGGTTTCAATAAATTAACTTTTCAACAGATTTACAGATATAATATAATGGCTAATGACTTCTATCACTTACAAATAAGGATTATTGGCGAAGCACACAAAAATAATGAGACATTCCTAACTATCCATGTCTTTTATAGATTTGATGTCGTGCACGCATCAACTCATTCGTTCGTTTGCGATGCCGGTGCACTTGCTCTGTAAACAAGTCATAACAAGCTGAACTTTTATACATATTAACTTACATATTTTTGTCGAAACATGCTTGATTGCGTGAATCGCGTCGTTGCTTACCAATTTGCAAAGTCTTGTCACCGACAATGCTAAAACCGAATTAGGTATACGTATACCTAATGCTAATTTAATTTTTTAATGATAACAATAAGATGAAAATTTTAGAAATAGGTAAAATATTTTTTCATGAAAACAGTATTTTCAAAGTATTTTATCCACAGCCGCCCCCCTTGACTGCCTTAACGCCCCCCCCCATTTGCCTCTGGGCCCGCTATGGAAGACTCCACCGCCCCCGTTGGGAACCTCTGATCTAAAAGAATCTACCAAACTCTTTTAAGCAACTAATTGTCACGCATCACCGAATTCATTAAATTTATGTTCAATGGGATACAGTTTGGAAAATTGCTCTTTATAGTGTGGGAAGCCAGTTTGCAACTTCAGATTTTTGATTTCAGACATTTGTGAAAGTCTAGCCTTTCCTCCACGCAACGTTCCATGGAATATAACATGGAAGAAATGTAAGTCTGAATTTTTAATCATACTTCTCTCTTTTATACTTTTCATGGTGAATATCCACGCAATATTATCCAAATATCCTTTAAAAATTTGGGTCCTAATTGGAAGAGCAACCGGAGGGTTGCGAGTTCCAAACTCGGTCCAGCCAAAGACCGTCGTATACACGGAGACTGGGACACGTTAAATCTGTCGTGGCCTCAAATTTCCTCACGTTGGCGTGGTGTGGAAGTTGAGAGTGGGGTGCCATCTATGGTGTTGTCTTCATCATCTGACCGTGGTTCAAAATTATGAGGCGTTGTCTTTGGAAGGTAGGTATTTTAATTAACTTCGCACTGGAGCAACACAACGGGATGTTGGCGACGGTCCGGGATTAATCCCGAAGGGAAAGATCCAAGGACAATGAATCGTAATTTTGAACTACGGTCAGAAGACGAGAACAACACCTGAGCTGGCACTCCACTCTCCAAACTTCCACACCATTCCAAGCGTTGGCTTTGGATCTTTCCCTTAGGGATTGATCCCAGACCGTCGCCAATAGCCCATTGTGTTGCTCCAGTGCGACGTTAATTAAAGTACCTACCTACCTTGGATCTTTCCTTTCGGTATTCGCCAATAGCCCGTTGTGTTGCTCCAGTGTGACGTTAATTGAAAAATAACAATACCAATACCTTTCGGTATTCGGAGCCGCGGTAGACCTGTTGGAATAGTATCGGATTAGCAACAGGAGGGTTGCGGGTTCGAATCCAAACTAGACTGTCGTGTACAAAAGGGTGCTGGCGCACGTTATGTTGTGTCATCAAGTATCCTCACGTTGACGTAGTGTGCAAGTTTGGTGACTGGGGTGCCAGCTCAGGTGTGACCCTGTCATCTCACCGTGGTTCCAAATTACTTGGTGTTGTCCTCGAATCTTTCCCTTCGGGTTTGATCCCGGACCGTTACCAGTAGCCCATTGGTTTGCTCCTCAGTGTAACGTTAATTAAAATACCTACCTACCTTTCGGGATTCATGGAAGTTTGGAGAGTGGGGTGCCAGCTCAGGTTTTGAGCTTGTCTTCTGACCGTGGTTCAAATTACTTGGTATTGTCCTCGTTCTTTCCCTTCGGGATTGATCCGAAGGGATCCCGGACCGTCGCCAATAGCCCGTTATGTTTCGACAATTTGGTATTTCAAATACCTACCTACCCGCAATATTTCTATTTTTCGTGTTTGGCAACAGTGAACAGTAGCAGACGAAAAGAAAACAAGTGCAGATAGTAGAAGAGGGAAATACAAGAACAGGAACTATTCGAAATTTATTTATTTTTAATCTGAAGTTGGTGACATTGACCATTGTTTTTCTTTTGAAGTTCCTCTTCAGTCGTGGTGAAACAACTGTTTTTTAAACAATAAGTTGAATCATTGCATTGAAATGAGACTGCGGTTTCGTCTAACTTGTGGAAGCAACAGTGATACGTCGGAGAAAAGATAACATTATCTGCAATAAAATTTAGTTTATCGGCAAGAATTGTTCGCGGGCAAATGAAATGGAACGCCGATCTTCATTTGACAACTTACAGTTTCAATGGGTGTTGCAGAGGAAAAACAAACTCTCGTTCATCATGCATCCTCATCTAAGGAATATGGTACTGTTTCAAAAAAGAGTTCGAAAGAGAAACTTAATGACTGTCACACGAAAAGGTAAGGATGTCGAAAATGTACTGACAAGAATCATTCACAATTAGATCAATCAGGATTTCTATATCAAAGGAAATATACCTTGTAGTTGCATTGTGCAGCAAGGAAACAGTGATTTTTGTTGTGTGTGTAAATCGTGGTCTGTTAATTTAGGATAACTTCCATGGAAATACTGACTTTATTCACTTGGCTCCAATAGATAAAACATCTTGTGAAGTGTTTCACTCCTGATTCTGATCTAAAAGAAAATGTCAAACTGTTCTTAGAACATTGATAACCAGACAATTGGAGAAGCTGCTGTCATTCTTTGTTTAAAAATGTTTAACATTTCTCCAATTTTTCACCTTGCACCATAAAACCCCAACATCCAATCCAATTCTCCAATTTTTCTCTTTTCATTTCCAATATTTAGCATTGTCCAACTTCCCTTTGTATTGTAAGAGCTCTGATTTAGATTGCTTCATTGTGCCTTTCTGAAAAATGCTATTGGTTTTAGTATTTCACAATCTTGCTTCAACCCATAAAAAGGAATTTCTTTAATTGAAGGGCTGTCGTGGCTCAGTGGGTTTGCACACTTTCAAACAGTCAATCAATTCTTTAATTGAAAAAACAAATATTTTTCATTATTTATAAGATCTAGTTCCATGTATACATCTTCAGTAAGGTTCCCATTTAGAAAGCTGAACAAATGGTCAGCGATCTGGCTGGGGTTCGACTCCCTGTCTAGGTATGTATGGAGTTTCGTAGTGGTTCAGAATTTACTTTGCTTTGGTCTAATTAGCCCTTGTGAATCAAAACCGAAATTCTGAAAAGCTATTTTATTATCATTGTCATGCTTTCAAGCTATTACTATATTTAAGGTCTAATCAGCCCTAGTGTTGCCAAAAGTGAGCAAACCAAACTGCAATGTGTAAAAGAATCCTATGTTTCACATTTCTTTTCGAATGCCCACTTCAATTCACCAACACATTTTCTGAGGCAAAATCTGAAATTTTAGTTTTGCAGATGACTTCATTTCTTCATTAGTAACTTCCATTCTATATGTCTGTTGCTAGTGGTAGCATTCACTGTTGTCCTGGTTGGCGTCAGGTGGCATCTACAAAAACACATGCATAAGATAAAGGAGCATGTTACCAACAAAAACTAAATCTTGGGTTCGCTGACCACGTGCTGTGATATTAATTTCTGATTTATCTCAATATTAATTTCTCATTGTGAGCTTTGTTTTTCGGTTTGCAAGTTTTGACTTCATATGACATCACGAGGTCTTAAAAATTCACAAATAAACATTTTATCTTTAGAACAACTTTTTATGGCCCCTTTTTGTGGTTTTATTTTGCAGTTTTCTGTAGTGTTAATTTAAGAAACTTTAAATTTTTTTATTCAAATTGTAAAACTTATTCAATGCAACTAAAATCCATTCGTCATTTTTTCATCACACAAACCCTACAGAATCATGGGGCATCATCTATTACTGATGATCCTGTTTATCATTGAATAAAATATATGCCTAAAAATATAAATCTTGGCTTTTGAGATTAAGTCTTTCCCATTGACAATGAGCATGGTCAATTTTACTCCATGTGCGTACATCATGTCCAAAGTAATGAAATCCCATCTTTGACAGTGGCATATGACTTCATGAATCCCAAACAACCAGAATTCCTAGCTGTGTTCAATGACCTAGTGGGGCAACTGGTCTAATTAAGGATTCTATTCATGCAAATTAAGGAATGGGATTATGACATACAATTAGACATCAAGGTTTTGGTCTTTAATGTGCTTGAAGATGTGTGGAATGTATAACAGTATGTACAGCTATCATTTGCCATTGTATATACCATTGTTGTGGCAAAAAGTCCAAATTCAATGCTTGTGTCTACTGATGAAAGGCTGAATTAGAGTATGGCCAGATCAATGACTTTCAAGGCAACATTTAATGGAAGGATGACGATGATGACCAGTGCTATCATTAATCCAAAGGTAGAATGTGTCTTTAGTTGTTGATGTGTTGTACTGGTAGAAGATATTTATTCATAAAAAGTACAATTAGAATAGTAGCAAAGCATGACATTATTTTTCAAATATTTATGTTGAAATTTTTGCAAGGGGATTTTATCTTAATTTTTTCGCTCACACACTTTCGCTGTGCTCTATAAACAATTTTAATACTAGAAAGAGTTTATTCAAACTAAGAAAATTGTACATATTTCTTAGGGGATAATTAAAGAGTGTATTTTATTATCTCTTGGTAGTCAGAAATGTGGGATATCCCTGTACTTATGAATTTGTTTCTTTAAACTAGTTTCTTTGATTCAGTTTGTAAAAACTCATCAGAACTCATGTAGATGTTGGTACATAAAAGCTTTACATTTATTTAAAGCAATGTAGAAACCTGCCATGGTTTCCAAATTCTGTGTCCTGATTAAGTAAACAAATAAAATTGTTAAAAATATGCCTGATAAAAATTGAGGTTTCATTTATCAAGTTTTACAATGAGAAAGTTGACTGAAATCAGGACTAGAAAAATCAATGTGTGCCTTTTGTTTTCACTGAGTTTTTATATTTTAGGAGTAAAGACAAAACATCTGGAGAAGCATTAAAAGAGAAAAATGGAAATTTATGGCAATTGGTAAGTATATTTTCCGATATCTTTTAAAAAATACCCTTCTAAAAAATATTATCTAAGTAAATTTATTGAATTTTCATTTTTAGAATTAAATAAAAAAATATTTTGGTTTAGAAATTCGTTTGATTTTAGAAATTTCTTTTTATCACATTTACATTTTTACTGTACAAACAAAATTTATAATACAGATATTAGGTAAAACAGTGAAACAATGTCATTTCGTTATAAGTTATTTTCATATCAACAGTTTTCTTTTGATATATGTCATCAAAAGAAAAAGTTATGAAATGGAAGTAACTTACAATTAAATGAAATTGTGATGTCTCTTCGTTTTTGCACTAATTTGTGTTTTTGCTAATAAAATTTGGTTTTAAAATTTTATCTGACATTGTTTTGACCAAACAACCATACTAAATCATGATTGATTAAGTAAAAATTATTTTTTAACTTTACTGTATTGTTTTTATGCTTAAAATTTTGTAAATATTGCTTTTTAAATGTAATATTGGTTCCATTTTGAAATTGACCACTTGTACAAAATTATTATAATAAACTCTAAATTTATATTATATTTTTGTTTAATATATTTATTGTTAAGGATCATTTTCATTTAACTTTAAAATAAAAGTAATTTTCTCCAATAGAAACCTGATTACTTTTAACCTTTTAAGTCCTATCAGTTATTTATTTAAACTTCATCATGTTTATTACAAATTTTGTTCATTAGTGTAAGTATCAGCATGATTAACTTTGACTTTTACTCTACTAAGCTCACCTTACCTAGAAATGTCAAATGAATAAATGCTGTGTGATCATAATTTTTATTAATTATGCATAAATCATATTGAAATATAAAGAATATTAATTTATTTTAATAGGTATTTCAAATTTAATTATTTATCAGTTTCTTTTTATTCATATTCCATATTTGAAAAATCTTAAGACATTACAGTTATTTAAAGTGTGCGTTTCTGGCGATGCCAAAAAATAATTGCTGTCCCAGTCTTCCTTAGCCCTTATGTACTTTATGCAATCTGTTTCTTCTTAGTTCAATTCATTTAGTTTTATCCTTTTCTCATCTGGAGAATTTTGTTTAGTGTATTTCAGTTTTACTAACATAACCTTTTAATAGTTTTACTACAGCAGAAAACTTGATGTATTCTTAATGATACTGGGATCATTATTTGCTGTCATTGGTGGAGCTGGATGGCCAATACTTGCTATTGTTTTTGGGTCAATGACAAATATTTTCCTTACACAGTCAAGTTCAACAATACCATATGGAAATAACACAGTATTAATTGATCAAGGTAAATGTTTTAATAAATTATTTAAATTCACAAATCTACTGTAGAGCATATTTGTGCATGTTTTTAATCTGCTATCTATACGTTAACATTTCCAATAAGAAGCTTAAGTACTTTTAGGTTAAACAAAATCGCAGTTGCCTAAATTATAAATTAAATGAGAGTAAACTTAAAATCCTCTTATCCTCTAGCTTAAATGCATTATTTATCTTAATGCATGCCTTACTGGGTTTGTTTATTTTATTTGCATGTTTCTTTTTGAGACTATTTTTCTCGCTTAATATAGGTTTTACTTTTTATTTATATAGGGTCAACTACATCAGGCAGTAATTTTGAAGCGATCATGACAACATTTTCACTATATTATGTTTATATTGGTATTGCAGTTTTTATATCTTCAATAATCCAAGTAAGTTATTTTTCATGTGTATAATATTTCAGTAATTCTTGATGTTTTTGTTTTAAGTATTTCTCATTGGAAACTAATTATTTCATGAAATTTATTGAAAAAGTGCAAGTATAGACATGGATATATGTTATGCTTTTTCAGATATGGAGTCAAAAAAATAATTCCATTTATATTTGTTCTATTTTGCCTTTTGTAAAAATTTGAAATTTATTTTGAAAACTTGGTCTAAATGGAAATAATCCTATTCCAAGAAAGGTTTAAAAAGTTATAAACTTTATCAGGAAAAATCATTGAACTCCTTGTACATTAGACATGCTTTATTACATGTTACACAATTATGTGGTGTTGTCCTCAGATCTTTCGATTTAAGATGGATCCTGGACAGTCGCCACTAACCTCTTCTGTTGCTCCAGTGCAACGTTAATTAACTACCTATTACATGTTAATTACTGATATTTTCAAATTAGGTGGTGGAACTCTAGAACAATGAAATGAAATGCAAAATAAGTGAAAAATAGAGTTTCATAGACAAGGAGTTAATTTCACCCTTAAATGTAACATCAATTTTAAAAATGAATGTCTGAACTCTAAACATCTGTTCATTTTAGTTTTATAGCATCATCACAGTTAGATAAGCAAAAACTTCAGTATTTAGCTAAGTAATGTTTCAAGTATTGTAAAGAGTCAAAATGTAATTGTGTAACTATAGCTCAATTTTTGACATGAATATGTCTTTAAATTGGTCCGGGGGTCTAAGGCATGGGGGGTCATCGGCAGAAACTTCCACATCACAAATGTGTTGATATCTCAAAGCCCTATACTTCAAAATTTTGAAATGACAAAAGTTTAAGTTGAAGTTGAAAGTAACTGGAATCATGAAAACATAGCAACCTATATGTGAATACTTCGTTTTAGAAACATTAATTATCACAAAATATGCTCTCTAAATGGTATTCATAAGTTTATGTGAAATAAAAAACTTAACTGTATTTCTTGAACTTAACAATCTTTAGGAAGAACGTAAATTTTATGTTCTATACCAAATGTTGTATACTGAAGTTTAAAAATTGTAAAATAATTCTTAAGTAGATAATTGCAGTATATAATAGAGGGTATAAAATACATTTGTCTATGTTTACTTTTTATTTGTCTACATCCATTTTACAGTTTTCTAATGTCAAACTGCTATCTTTTTTTATTTAACTTGAAAACATGACTTTACTTACCCTCATAACATAGTCTATTGGCATTAAATTAATATTTTTGTCAATCAGTCACCAAATAGAGGCCATCCAGTTTATATATACATATATACAGGGTGATTCTACTGTCATGGGACAAACTTCAGGGGGTGATAGAACACAACAAAGCAAATACTTTTCCCCATAGAATGTTTGGTCGCAAGTGCAGCGGTTGGCCTCTAGAGAGCGCAGTCAAACGCTTGTATAAAAGCATTACATCAGCGATGCGAGGCCTGCATCAGGTGTGGTGGTCAGCATTTTGAACAGCTTCTGTAATTGTGCATTTTCATTGTACTTACCGACTGATGTTTGTACATGTCGTTCCATTTCCATGTGAAAAGTTTCCCATGTTTTGTACATGTCATTTCTTTCTTACCCGTTGTTCCTTGTACTTATTTTTAATTTATGCAAATCTAGTCGTATTATTTTGTTTTGTCAAGCAGTTATTGATGTTTATTTGACATTAAAGCTTTGTTACCATATTTCATGCTTCTTTTTTCCAACTTGCGTCGGACCGTGTGTTTGTGCCGAAATGGAAAGTGCCCTCTAGCGACCATACATTCTGTGGTGAAAAGTGTTTGTTTCGTTGTATTCTATCACCCCCTGAGGTTTGTCCCATGACCGTAGAATCACCCTGTATATGCATATATACATATACTATATACATACATATTATAAATACATATATACACATATATATACAATATCATCCATAAAATATTTCCCCTTTCGGCTTAAAATCTTTTAACTACAAATCTTTTTTTCATCTTTTGCTTCCTCTTTTCGATATGCAATTTAACCCTCTAATTTGAATATTGCTATCTCAGTAGTTAACACTTCCTTCCTTTAACTTTAATTAAGTCCTTAGTCCTGTAGATTGAATGTATCGTGGGAAAAATTTCTCATTCTTATGAGACCAGCACCATGTCAAGGTTTATAAGATGCATGATATCAATCAGGAGTTACACACATCCTTTAAAAAAGTGTCCCATACCTGCCACTTGAAATGTTTTAAATTAAATTTATTGATATATTTTGCATTTTGCTAGAAGCATCCTCATATATATATATATATATATATATATATATATATATATATATATATATATATATATATATATATATATATATATATATATACACATATATATATATATACACATATATATATATATATATATATACACATATATACATATATATATATGTGTGTGTGTGTATATATATATGCACACACACAGTGCAACTTGGATAATTCGAAGCTGAAGGGACCACTAAAAAAATTCGAATTATCCAAAACTTCGAATTAAAAAAGTTACATCTTTTAACTTTAATTTCAGGTCCACTGAATGCTTGAAAGATTATTCTGTCAATAAGTAAATATTTATTCAGAAAGATCATGGTATGAAAGACTTAAACATTATATGTATGCAAACAAAATAAGATTTACATTACATAAGCTACAGTACATATTACACTACAGTACATATTACATGTACTGTAGTGGTACAGTACATATTACATGTACTGTAGTGGTGGTGGGACAGGTGGCGGGAAGGGGGGTCTCAGCTATTACGTGTTGAACAGGTGGCGGGAAGGGGATTTCAGCTTTCACGTGTCGAACAGGTGGGGTTTTCCGGCGATGATTTCTAACAATGAAAGGCCGAAAAGTCGTTATGGTTCGAAAGTTTTTATAAAAAACTTCGAATTAAGGAAGTTGAACTTCGAATTATCCACGATTTTTTAACATTGATTTAATGAGAAGTTCAAGAGACTAAGAGAAATCTTCGAATTAACGACGATTTCGAATTAAAGACGTTCGTTTTATCCAAGTTGCACTGTATATATATACACACACAATTTTACATGTGTGTGCCATATATATGCCATAGACACTTAAAATGGGAACTAGAATTCATTTTGGGACATTGAGTAAGGACCCATTTCAGATTTACCATGCAAATAACTGCAGTTCAAAATAAAAACCTTAATTATAGAAGTCTAAATGTAGTGAAGTGATTGAATAGAGTGCAAGTGTGTGTGAAATTGCTTGCAATAGTCACATTGCATGCAATACTGAATCGAAATAACAGATCAGCTGGTTTAGGAAGTACTAATGTTTTACAAACAGGATGAGTTTCATTTGAAAGGTCAATGAGAAGTTTTTAATATGGATTGGCAAGGGATAGGAAAAAGGCTTAGAACAGACCATGTTCCCTTGACTTTTGCATTTCCTTACATCATGCATTTTTTCTGTAAATATTCAGAGTAAACTTTTTCATTGTGACTAAATTTTATATGTTCACATTTCAAAATTTGTTAAAATGCTGTATGTATCATTGAATGTTTAATGCATTTGTATTTTAATAATTCTCATTATATTCTTTGCTTCTGTTATATATAAGGTATTATCATGGTTGATGGCATGTGAAAGACAAGTATACGTTTTAAGACAAGAATTTTTTTATCAAGTTTTGAGGCATGAAATAGGCTGGTTTGATAAATCTCAAAGTGGAGAGCTTACATCTAGGCTAAATGAGTAAGTATATATTTTAATGAAGTATGTGTGTACTAAATAAGTATATTATCAAAATATACTTATTTAGATTCTGTAGACATACTTCTCAACTTAAGTTTCTTGTGTGTTTTGAAACCATCTAACCAACAGGCTGTTGGTTAGATGTATTCAAACAGTGCTGTTTTTATGTTCTGTTACTCTTTTGGTACATTCATTCTCTTAAACTACTTTTCTGCATTAGAGTGAAATTTTATTTTGAATTTTAAAATACAAAATGTCTGAAAGTATGTATCTAAAATACTTTAGATGCTGTAACATTTTCACTGCTGACAGTTTATGTAAAAATGACTGATAGGATTCTTTCAGTGTTCAGAATTTAAATTGCCTCAGTTGATGTATAAAACCATTTTTATATCTATGATCAACAGAAAGACTTTCTTTTCATACCTTTAAACAAGGCTTTCAATGCAATTTATAATTTATGAACCTTGAACACTTAAAGCAAGGTAAATAATGAAATAACTTACTATAATTATGAATAATAAAATATTATTTTACTTTTGAAAATTCCACATTTTAAAAAAATAGAGTATAATTTTGTCCCTGTTATTTATTAAGTGAGCATATATTTTATGGTTGAAATATTGCATGCTTTTGAAAAGTTATTATGTATGAATTTTTATTTAAATTAACAAATCCTCATAGCATTACATTTTACATTGAGATTTATTTTACTTTTGTTACTTTCTTTTAATTATCTAATATAAAAGTTTTGCATTTTTATATTTTCTGAAAATAACAATGTGTGAGTATCATTAGATTTTTAAATGATAAATATTATTTTAACTGTTTTGTTTAGTGACCTTGAGAGAATTAGAGAAGGCATTGGTGATAAATTTAGCATGCTCATCCAATACTCTTCTACATTTTTGGCTGGATTTGTTGTTGGTTTCATCAAAGGTTGGCAGTTAACTTTAGTCATCATGGCAATGACACCATTATTAACTTTATCATCTGCCTTTTTAGGAAAGGTAAGTAAATTAATATTAATCCTTCTGGCATTTTATCTATGTGTCAAAATCTGTTCTGTATTGTTCAGCTTATGCTAAAACCCTGTTCCAAATAGTCACCTATTCTGAGAAAGAAGTTACTACTTGGATCTGCATTTCTTTTAAGTTTACTAAAGTGTTGTGATAACAAATTCATGTTCCTTCAAAGCTGTTTCAAGTTCCAGAATGACTTCTTTCTTCCTGTATTTCGCTTCTTCCGTCTTTTGGGCTCAGTAGAGCAGTAGACTCATTGAAAATATTTAATGATTTCTTGGTTTATTTGAAATCATATGCTTTTATTTCAATGTTATTTGACAGATGCTTGTTAATCTGTTGTTCATTTTCTCAGTATGTGAAAAACCACATGCTCTGGTGCTTAATTCCTATTGCAATTTCATCTATTTGAATAGGCATTCCTAGAAATTCGTACCAAATTTTGATGGAAGTTCAGGGTAGTGGAGTGAAACTTGTACCCATATATTCATGAAACACATACTTATAAGTTTAAATATAAATAGACAATATTTCTCCATAAAATTTCGAATTTTTGATTTATATGAGAATTGGAATGATTATGTATTAAAAAACAAGCAATAGTTAAACAAATATTTTATCTGCATTTTAGATAATTTTTTCCAATGTCAATCTCAAAAATTTCTGTATATCAGGTCTGATTATCATAATTTCATCCATGTGTAGACAATTATTTTGGTTCAGAATCCCAACAAAAACTATTCCAAGTTTTATTTGTTTAGACTACAATATTTTTCAATAATTGAGAGAAATAGAATATCTAAATTTTGTCTGTTTGCACTTTAAAAATCTAAAATAAATTTAGGATTAAAAATGATGTATATTGCATAATAAAGATCCAATTTTCAATAATAATTTTTAATTTTGATAATGGAAGTACGAAATTATATAATGCACTTGTTTGCTCTATTGTTAATAGCATATTATTGCATAAGCATGTTACACAAAACGAATATGTGATCATACTCACATCTTTGCATTTAAAACAGATTTTTCGTATTTTGTAGGCTTGTAGTGTATCATGGAAATGTGAAATTAATTATTTAGGGTTTTAAAATTGTTTTGAAGACGAATTTATCAGATAAGTTGTTTTAAAAGTTGCATTATAAAATTACTAATCATTCATAACTTATCAGTGATCTCATTTATGCAAAAATACATTTTTTTTACTTTTCTAATTAGATGGTTGCTTCCTCTTCAGCTCGAGAGCAAGAAAAATATGCAATTGCAGGTGGAATAGCTGAAGAAGTTTTATCCAGTGTCAGAACAGTAACAACCTTTAATGGCCAAGAAAGAGAGGTAGAGAGGTAATGTATATATATATATTACTAATGTTAACAGATTTTCTTAAAAGATTTCATTTTTTTTATTTTAATAAATCCCTGAATTTACTTATGCAAGATAGTTCTTAACTATTGTATGTTTCTGTATGCTACCCTATAATTTTCAAACCATGAACAAATGAACTGCTTAAAAGTGCTTGTATTGATAATGTTTATTTCCCTCATTGATACCTATGAGATGCCATACTTCAAAAGGGTGGCAGTTTAGGTAAAAGTAATCTAAAAACTGAATATTCTGGTTAGTGAAAAGTCTATTACCACACCACCTTCACATCTATCCGTGCTAACTGTCACTGCCTTCACATTTGTACTTGCAAACTACACTCATGTCCAAAATTATCTTTACATGCATAAAGTTACGGATTTCTCAGAAACTGAACTATAATTTTATGAATTTGTGTGAAATGATACATAACATCATAGCACATAAATACAAAGGAAAAAAAATTTAAGAGCACTGCATATGATATAAAACTGTAGCATAAAATAATAAAAATGGCAATATGTGACAACGAGAGCTCTCCTGACTTGTACACACAAATCACAATGTGTTTTAATGCTGGCAATAATGTTATTAATCACAGTTTGGGGAATTAAGTTCCACTCCTCCAGCAATGTGATCTGCAGGGCATTTATATCTCTAGGAGGAGGATGTCTCCGTGCAACTGCTTTTCCAAGGTAGTCCCATTAAGTTCTCTATCGGGTTCAGATCAAGAGATTTTGCTGGCCACAGTATTCGCTCAATGACTTCACTTTCAAGGAATTCGTCAATGAGGTTTGCTCGATGTGGACGAGCATTATCGTTCATAAATAAAAAGTCAAATCCATATACACCTCTGAAAAGTACCATCACACCTGCACTACCGAAATGGTCACATTCCATAATGTTTGAAGGAAGATTTCGCGTTCCTGACTCCCTTCAGATGTAAATACGTTTAGAATCAGATGTTAAACTAAACCTCGACTCATCAGTAAAGAGAACATGGGTCCATTGGTGTTCACTCCAGTTCTGATGTTCTTTGCACCAATTAAAGCGATCCCTCTTTTGTTGTGAAGACAGTGAAACACATACCCTCGGCTTTCTGGCATAAAGGCCTTTTTCATTAAGCCTTCTGTATGCAGTTTGCCGTGGTACAACAGTTCCAATGGTGGCTGCAACCTCTGAACTTAACTGACGAGCAGTAGACTTCCTGTTATGACGGGCAGTTATTGCCAGATATCGATCTTGAGAAGCAGTTGTTATTCGTTTACGACCTTGTCCAGGCTTCCTTACAACAGTTCCAGAGTTCTGAAATTATTTCCATTGTGTAGAGACTGTCTTGAAATATTCACATCTCTCTGCTTCCATGATTGTCTGCCCTGCTTCTAAACGGCCGATAATTCGCCACTTCAAAGATTCTCCTAAATGATACGTCGGAGCCATAACAAACCATTTTGAGTCCTTACACACTGAAATCAAACACTGTATTGCAGAAATTCACTCAGATATTCACTTTGCGCAAAGCGCTTGATTCACCGTCGGATGACGTAACACCTTCATTTGCATATCAGAAAACGTTTGATCACTTTTGATTGGATAATACTAATTAGGCTTGTCTTTCACACATTCCTGGCAAAAATGGATTACATCAATTGGATATTTCATGGAGTATCGTTATTTTTGGGTATGTAAAGATAAATTTGGACATGAGTAATTTCATATTTTGCAATAATTGAATTGACAAATAACGAATACATTTTTTGAAGCAATTTGCAAATTTTGTGTCATTAAATAATGTTTTTTTGTTATAGGTATGGTTCTGCTCTAACGAAGGGTATGGACATTGCTCTGAAAAAGTATATCTATATTGCAATTGCATTTGGATTTACATTCCTTGTTTTATATGGATCATATGCATTGGCCTTTTGGTAAGTGATTGTATTTTCATATCAATGTGTATTTAAATATATGCAGTAATTAATACTTGACTCTTGTTTTTATACTTTGTTATATATTGAGCATAAACATTCTTAAACAATTCAAGATCTTTCTTCAACTTTCCATATAATTTGCATTTAAAAAGGTGTCTGTTTAAAGAAAATGCCAGCCATTAAATTTTGAAAATCTACTTAAATTAAAAACTAAAGAAATTTTACCTTTACGGAATTTTTATGTTCCTACTTTATTTAAGGACACTTTCACATTATTCTTTGTTAACATGACTTTCTGTAAGCAACATTTATCTCAATATTATAAAAGTCTGTTCAATTTTATTCTAATTTTGGTACAAGGCACATATTTAAAATGTTTCACATAAATAACTCATTCTGATCAAAAAATTAACAACATACTTCTATATTCACATTATTTATAAATGACATGAATTTTCCAAAATACTGCCTTTGCAAGAAATTTTTTCAGATGTATTTATAAAAGCCTTTAATACAAAAAAATAATGATAATCTAAAAATGTGCTAATGTCCGAAGATCATATTCCCAGCGCTCGACTATGCAAATTGTTTCCTTTGATACCTGGGAAAAAGCAATTTTATTAGCTTTCCTCATATTTTTCTTACTTATTTAACTTTACTTAAATTATTATTATTTAAACATGACTTATTTTTTTATCAGTTTTTCCTTGAACTGTTATTAAACAATGGTTTCATTAGCTGTTGAGATGCACTGTATATGCATGTAATTTTTCAAAATTTAAACTAAAAGCTTTATTCTGAACATTTTCTTACAATTCTTAGAAATTTTGAGGAATACATATTTAATCTCTTGAATTGTGATGAATTTTATGTCTTCTAGGTATGGATCTGAATTGGTTTTGGCAAATAAAATGACTGCAGGAGATGTTTTTTCTGTAAGTGTTTTATGTCTTGTTTTACATGAATACTATAATGAACTTTTATATACCTTAACTACCTTAGTATTTTAATTGAAATGGGGAACTTTTAGTTGTCTACTTTCATTGAGGTTTCAGAAAGTGTTTCCATGATTAATATTTTCTGAGTTAATTCAAAATACAACTGCTTATTGTTCTGATTAATTTATGATTGTTTTACTTCCGTTTATGAGCATATTCTACATGCATTGGAAACGAATCATTAATTTATGAAAATATATAACAAATGTTAACAGCAAATCAAAAATATATTAAAGATGGGGAGACTTAGAAAAGCAAAGTTTTATTATCTCTTAATGTTATTGTGAAAATGTTAACATGTTCAAGCAGAATGAAAAAATTTGAGTTGGTTGGACTTAGCAACCAATTAATTAAGGCTCCTACTATCCTTGAAAATCCTTAAAAAGCACTTGAATTTTATACTTTAACTCAAGGTTTTGGAAAAATACTAAAATTTCATTTAGTCCTTGAATTTTACCCAGAATTTATTTCAAACAAAATTTGCTGGCTACCTACAGAAAACTTTTGATTCTTACCTCTTTTATTTCGCATCTTTTCCTAATTTTTATTGCATGCCAATAATTGATAAAACAATTTATTTCAGTAAACTTGCATAATGATGTGTAGCAAACATTGTTATATGTGGATTACCACAAAATTTCCAATGGCAACACAATGCCTTAATCAGATTCTGCATTGTCAAATTAGTCTAAATACGAAATTTTATGAATTTACTATCGTTATATCCGGAGATATTCATTGTTAAAGCACTTGTCCATTTCAGGGATCGTCTCCACATTGAAAGTCGCTATTCATAGATCGAGATTATTTGTAGTTAATCAGGAGCTGTTCATTTGTTGCTTGACCAAAAGGAATTTACAAAGAATTTTAAGCCACCTGGTGTTTGTCTCAATGAAGTATCTCATCATTAGCAAAATTGACCAGATCTTGATGGATGAGAAATTTGGAAATAATGATAATCAATATTTACTGTTTAATTTCACCATCAACTTCAATTTCTAACAGTTAATGATAAGTTTTAAACTCATACAGTAACTATTAAATAAGTTTTTCTTAATAACAGTTTATAATAACTTATCACAAGTTAACAATAGGCATTAAGACTTATAAAAACATAGTTTTGCTCATCTCTACATGTATATTAATCATTGTCATTTGTGCCACGCATGACAGGTCGAAGGCAATGTCTGTTAAATTACATAAATGATATTTCCAAACATTTACACATTCTTCAGGTATGTCATAATTTTTTTCACCTTTTGGATGCCCCTAAAATCACTAGTTACGAAAATTTAAGTTTAGTGCAAAAACTATCAAGAGGAAGGAGGTGAATTTTTTATAGTAATTGTAAGTCTTTCTGAATTGATTTCTGTCAAAACATATCCTGTTCATAATTTTTTCGAATATTAATTTAATAATTAATATTACAAACTAAAAATTATTTAAAAACTAAAACATTATGTATGTTTTGTTTGTACCTTAATAGTAACATGCTACAAAATATCAGTCTTGGAGGGGCTGCATAAAATATCCTAAAAACCAAAGAAATACATTGCAAAATTACAACTCCAATACTCGAAAAACCCATGAGGGTCTTTCGTATGCTGAAGTGCTGAGCCGACCAGCTCCTCCCCCAACTGACCCAGCAACCACTCCCATTATGCTGAACTCTCAGACCGATGGTTCACATCTCCCAACACATGTTGCGACTCATGCAAACCAAGGAATACCAGACCTCCAAGAAGTTATAGAAATTTTTAATGAAGTTAAACAAATATTCAGACACTTTAGACTTACATCATCCTTCAAAAATTAAAAAGCGCACAAAATCCTGTGGATAAGCTCCTCATTCTCGCAGAAAGCATGTTAACTGATCCATAAAAACACTTCTGTATAACCTTTTAAAACTTTAAATAATGTTTTCTCTCTTAATTTGTAACTCAGTGTCTAAATATTTTAATTCTTAATTAAATTCTGGGTAAATCAATCTGAGTACAGTTACTCCATCGACCTATTCCGTCGGGGTTAAGGCTGCTATGCGGCCATGCACTCCGCGCATTGCATGCACGCCTGACGAGTCACAATATCAGTACTTTAGGAATGTTATTTAGGGAGATATTCATAAAAGTCTGGGAAACTGATTTACATTAGGAGCTCCAAATTTTCTGTATTCATGAATGACATGAAACTTGGTATCTGAAGTTAGATTATGATATAGATTCGAAATTTTGTGTCAGAATAGGGAGTTGCTATTGAAAATTATGAAGTTGGTGCTCAATTTTAATACGAAGACAACCCCATATGCAAATTTTAGGCATATGAATTTAAAGAAGACGTTATTCCCTGTCAAATGCCATCTCTTAATTTGCTCTGTTAAAATTGCTTGAATGAAGAGGGGTGGTTCGTTTTTTTTTACTCGACTGTACATTGCTGTATTTAATAGTTAAGTTTGTATTATATGTAGATGTATTACCCAACTTTTGTAATCGGATGAATTCCTTTAATTTGTAAGAATATACTGTTTGATGTGCATGTTTCCATGTTTCTTATTTTATTTTGAGTTGGTATACTGAGTTTTCTTTATATTTTAGAACTTCTGGCATTTACTGTCTTTTTAAAATGTTAACGTTCAAAATGTGACTTAAATTAAGAAATATGTTATAATTATTTTAATTTATTTCACAATCATTAATTTATCTATTAGATATGTAGACATATATCACCCTTCTAAAGCATTCAATATAATTTATATGCTTTTAATTTAGTTTTGTTGTTTTAATGGTGTGTTTAACAAGTTACCTAAATTTCTTTTCCATTTTTATTACAAAAGGATTTTTAAATTCACTGAACATATACTTTTGTTTGTATTGAATTTTAGGTATTTTTTGCTGTAATGATTGGATCATTTTCTTTGGGTAATGCTATACCACATTTGACAGCTGTATCTACTGCGAAAGGGTCTTTCAAAAGAATATTTGACATTATCAAAAATGTATGAAGATTTTTACATTTTTAATGCTATCATGGACAGATTGTATTTAATGATAACATCCTCTTAGTTAAATATGGCTTTCTTTTTAAATTTCAAAATTTATTCATTTATATTTTGAACTGTTGAATTTGAAACAAATTATATAAGAAACTTTATGCCAGAAACAAATATTATAATATAATATAAGCACACTGAGAAAGGTCATCAATCAACAGTTATAATGAATGGTCTATTGAACCATCTTTGATAAAAGTTACCATATTGTAATAATAGTTTCTCTTGTAATTGAAAATGACTTTTTCTAAAGATCTGACCTAAATATTTTAAACATGATCTCAGAAACTAAAATAAATGTGAATCATATATTTATGTGTATAGTTTTAAATAAACAACTAAGCCAAATATTTTTTTTTGTACAATATAAATTTTAGCAATTTAAGTTACTCTAATGTAACAATCTCAGCTATTTCCGATACAAAAATTTTATAATGAAGGTGTAATGTTAAATTGTTTCATTACCATCATTCGTTAAATCCATCATTAAATTGTTTCATTTCATCATTGTTTCATTGCTTCATACCTCTAAATATTCAATGATTTAATTCGGTAACTTTTCTTCTAAAGGTACCCAAAATTGATCCATATTCTAAAAGTGGAATAATGCCAACGGAATTCTCTGCAAATATTGATTTTCATAATGTAAATTTTTCGTATCCTACAAGAAAAACTGTCGAGGTAAGATTTTTTGTACATAACTTTAGTTGAAGATTCGTATATTTTCATTTGCAAGTTAAATTGTAAATGTTTCAAGCATCAAATATTTTTAACTGTCTTAGTTACTAAGCAGTAACAATTACTTTATAATACATATTTCGTTAAAAATTATATATCCTTTATATTACTTTGGAAATAAAAGTATTACTATGGTGCATATCTATCAATTGTTGAGCCAGAATTGTTGCAGTTGGCTGATACTTTTTGATTTGCAGCTGTAGAACTAAGAGAAACTGCTTAAACTGTATTTTCACATTTTGCTGTTTAATGTAGAAAAATAATTGTATTACGTAAACACAATAAACCTTACCTTTAATTTTAATTTTTTATTCAATTGTTACTAAAATATTTTTAATATGATCCCACTTTATACCCTATAGATATGTATAGCATTAATGTATGCCATGTGTTTTCTCCTTACATCATAAGAAAGATGTTTTTGAATTTTTTAATGTGATGGGTGTTTGAAAATGAAAAATGTTAAATTTGGTTAAATTTAATTACTTTTTACTAGAGAAACGTATGACCCTGTATATATTATTTTTCACTTTTAACAAATAAATTAGAAATAGATTTTGGTTTGGAGCATGGTATTAAAATGTAAATGAGATGTTATGAGCATAATAAATGTTGAAAGGTTGAACACTCCAATAAATTCTTAGATTTTAGTTTATGTAGATAGTTATCAAATAATGTAATTCTTGGTGCAGCTTGACCAGATCTAGCCCTTTTGCCATAAAAATCAACAAATTTTTATTAGCTGAACATTTTTGAACCCTTTCTTATGTAAACATTTGAATCAGCACTAGTTGACTAGATCACTTCCTTCTGTACATGCTTATATTGCATTTATTTCTTTCATGTGAAAAGTCAGGAAATTGTATAAATATTTAAAACTTTTCAGATTAAAAGGTACTAATTTAATTTTTTCTGTAAGGACTAAATACAGAATACTTTTAGCTATGTTCTTTCTAGTATAGTTCAGAATTTTTTTATATTTCAAGTTGCCATTTAAAATAAATTAGAAATCTAGCAATATATTGTGTATCATTTATACTCTGGTTATGATTAATTCTGGCAAATTGTAAAAAATTGTGAAATTTTGGGATTCCAGATTTAGTGTTCTATATTATGTTATAAAGTGGACTGTTGAATTAAATATTATATAGCAATTTAGTAAGTCCATTTTGTTAAAATGATATGTTAATTTCATTAATTTACACTGAGTATGTGGATCTGAGAAATAACCTAGGTTATTCATGTATATTACAGGTTTTGAAGAATTTTTCATTGCATGTCCTGGAGGGACAAACAATTGCTTTATGTGGACCCAGTGGAAGTGGAAAATCTACTATTGTCAATTTAATATTGCGTTTTTACGATCCAGTCAAAGGCAATGTATGAAACCCATTCCTTTGAAAACTCAGTAAAGATAGAAATTGATAGTTTTATTTAATAAATTTGTTAAAATGTATATTACTATTGTTACAGATTAGGAGATTACAGAGAACTATAAATTAATACAAAACATGTAAAATTTAATTTTTGTCAATTATTATTTCTTTTTAAATTATAATTTGCCAATTTTAAGTGTCATTAGAGTTATTTTGATTGCTGACTTATACTCATTTAAGAAGCCTCGTCATTCTAACAAAAGTTTATCTTTTTCAAAGTATATTTTTCTTAAAATTGAGAGTTACTGTTACTACATTCTTCCAATCAGTATCGGGGATCTTAAAAAGGGGGCTCTTGCGCTCCAGTATTGGTGTCAAAGGGGAGGGAGCCCCTGATTATTTGTTTTCTCTCCTGCCAGAGGAAAATATAAGATGTGCAATTTATAAAAAGTAATATTTGTTTAAAAATTAAAAATCCTGCTTTGCATGTCACTGTTCCTTAGCCCTTTTTGAGGTAGTTGAGCTACAGGGGTTCCAATTAATTTAATTGTCTAAGCTTAGGTTATAGGGATATTAATGACATTAGAAAATTTTTTGGAAGGCTCATCTGAGAGACCTCAAAATCAGGTAATCAATTGATTTCCTTTCACAATTGTATCATCATAGTATGTCATGAAAATGTAACCTTAACTGTCTTGTACAAAGATTTTGACTCAAGCTTACAGATGGATGTGTTCACATTCTTGATAATTCATACATGGTGTCACTAAAGTTGCCCTTGGCATATACCCTACTTAACTGGCCTTAGGGGGACTTACAAACATTGCCCCAATTGAATTTTTCAAAAAATTGTAATATTAAAATTATTATTACTTAATTACGGCATTAATTACTTGAAAAATATTCTTATAAAAGTTCTAGTGCTCTGAGTATTTTTCTTCACTTTTGACTTTTTCCAAGAAATGTATCCTTCCAATTCCATTGGAATTGGAAAAATGCCCCTTGAAGCAGAATTTCTTGTTTTACTGGAACTAACTTGAATTATAGCTTTTTATAAGTACTGTAGCCGTTTCTACAATGTTTTGCGAATTTTTTTGGAAACTAAATTTTTATGCAGTATCAGCTGTACACTTACATCTATCTGTTTCAGTTTCTTTGTTGGTTACTTAATATTTGTGTTCTGAAAATTCAAGAGCAAGATTTTTACAAGAGTAATAACAGAATAATAAAACATCTTTACGTATCTCAGAATTTAGGGACACGTAAAGATATTTTTGTAAATCATACTCAAATGTCAGATTTTAATGGGATGAAAAACTGATAAAATTGACTCAAACTAAGTAAGCGAAATATTGCAAATTACAAGAGGAGAATAATTATTGAGCAAGGAAGTTCAAATGAAACTTTCTAATTGTTCATAGACAAAATTAATGCATAAAAATTTTTAGGATCTGTTGTGATAAATGTACAGTACTTTATCCCTATAGACAAATTTTAATTGTCTTTGTTTCCTACTTTATTTCCCTAGTGCCTACCAAATTCAAACCCTAAGGTCTTTTTTGAATATGTATGAAATGGTGCATTTTATGTGTTTCACAATACAAAGTTAACAATTGTATATCTTTTTTGAGCAAATGAAAAGAACAAATTTTAAAAATAAAAGATACTCACTAGAGAGGTGTCTTTCCACAATGTCAAGTGATGTACTGCATTTTATTTTTATTCAAAAAACAACAAAGCCATCTAATTCGATTTTTTTTGTCAAATTTCACCTTATTCTTAAACATTTTTTAAAACTTTAAACACTTATACTTATCTGATTTACAGATATTCAAATAAATTCTTGTGTTAAATTCAAAAGCAAAAAGTAGTTTTTCTAATGTATTGAGCCCCCTTTAAGCTTTTCGATCTGATCAACTCTAGTGGTTTGCAAAATTGACATGACATAGCTATGTTAAAAATCATGATGTTTTATTCTATGAATGAAATAAATCATTCGATGAAAAAGATTATTGATTGATATGTTCCATGCAAAAAAATCATGAAATATGAAAGAAATTTTATTATGAAATTGATTTTTTTACTGTTAGTTATTCGTAATTGAAATTTTATGGAAGTGTACAAATTTCAACACAACAAAAGTGATTTTGTGCTTTAAGAATTCACTTGTATAAGTACTTGATGAATAGAAACTTTTGATAAAAATTAAATATAACTAGATAAACCTTTAGAAGAAATGTAATTGCACTAAATAAAAATATGTACATGTGTGGTGGCATACATACATTCAAATAATGAAACATCCTTGATACTCTTATAAAAGTTACATATCTAGATATTTTTACAGTTTAATTCCACTTGAAGTGATTTTTTAACATAACCATAGTTTTAGATACTTAATTTATAACCACTGATAATTATACAAATATGACTTTAGACACAAATTGAGATTATTCACACTGTTATTCAACGTCATCATGTCTAAGTAGATAGCATGATCTAAAACTTATGTACATTATCGAGTAGATTAATTATAAAAATACAGCAAATTGAAAATTGAGATTAAATGTTACATAAGTTTTTGTGAAAAATTAAATTAAATATCTAAATTTTACGCATCCAATAAATACTACATTATAGTTGACAGATTATAGCTTAACCAGGTTGCAAATATTTTATAATTTTGTAACACATTCACTTAAATATCCTTAACAAAAAGTAGTATTTTAACATTTTATTTATTATACATATCCCATTTCCCTACAAAAGAGCACAGCCAGAATGTATGCTGGAATTTGATACTCAGGCTCACAGGGCATTGCTGAGAACTTACACCTCCAACCTGCAGTTAGAAGGACTTAGCATCCTACCAATTTGATATATACATACTTAGCAAACATACGTATATGAGGGCCAATAGCATGTTGATTTCCCAGGTAGTTGCCCTCACAAATACTTGACTGCAAAATGATTAACTATTTACTATTACTACTTAAATTCAGTGGTCTGATCGAAATGATGTTTTTTACTCATGGAATGCTGTTGGCTTGATAAAAAAACTTGAACCAAATATTTCTGCTTTACTCTCCAAATTTAATTTAATTCTTTTCCAACACAAAACTCAACCATATTTGAAAATTTATTTTTTGCTTATTGTTATGCTTTATGACATAATTATTTCAGCAAAAATTAATCTACATTTCAATTTTGCTGTATTTTGTTTATTAAAGATGTGATCCTTGCACTAAAGTACAAATCAAGTTATAAAAGTATCTTAAAAGTAAAGGATATGTTTGTAAAGCCTTGGCATAAAATTTTATGAATCCATCTGTCTGCATTGATCTGAACAGCTCTTTTCAAAGATATTTATTATTTTCTTTACAAAGCTTGCTATATGATTGAGGGAACCATAATCAGTTTTAAGTTTCGGGAATAATGTTTATGAAAACTTGCTTTTCTTTAAATTTGCTTTTCTATAAATGTTATATTTTCAACTTAGAGCAGCAACTCGTTAACTGACAAAACGTTTTTATTGTAGAGCTATTTAGATTTAGTTTTCAGCTAAAAAATAATTATTAGCATTTGGATAGTGTTATATATTTCTTAATGTCTATAATATGACAGTATTTTTCATCAAGAAAATAAGTATTTAGTGTCTCCAAAAAATGTCAGTTATGAATTTCTGCTCTAAGTTGACAGTATATTGGATAAAAGGTTTAAAATAAGCTAATTGAATGTTTATTATCGATGTTGGATATCTTTGACTATCCAAAGCAGAATTTTAATTTTTTTTTAATTTCTCCTTGGTAGTTGAAATTTACAGGTGCCAAATATTAGATGAAGCTATAGTATCTTTTGCTTTATAAATTGAATATGCTTTAATATTTAAGCAAAGCACATATGTATTGAATCTTGAAATCAAATATCTAGCATTTGCGTGAATCTGGAAATGACAACATTACTTCTGCTGTTCTCCTGAGATTGAAGGGATGTTTCATTAAACTCATTTTTTTTTACCAAAATTTGTATTTAGTATTAAGAAATTTTCTTGTAACATAAAAAGTATTCAATATTATAAAATATCAGTCATTAATTATGACATTTGCTTAATTAGCTAAATTAACTTAAAATAATACAAATTTATGCAACTAACATAAATTTTGGAATGAAACAGACTTTAAATGTGCTTTTAATCTGAATTCTGTAAAACATTAATTTGCTATATACTATTAATTTACTATAACATTTTAGGTCATTCTGGGAGATTATGACTTAAAAACATTGAATGTTCACTGGCTACGATCAAAAATTGGTATTGTGAGCCAAGAACCTGTTCTGTTTAGTGGAACAATTGCTAAAAATATTGAATATGGCTATGAAAGTGCTACATTTTCTGACATTGTTGCTGCAGCTAAAATGGCAAATGCTCATGATTTTATTAATCAGCTTCCCCAGGTATGCTATTATAAATTTTTTTGGTATGCAAATTTCATAGCATAAAATGAATTAAACTTTTTAATGTTCTGAATTTGATTCAAGGTTTGTTTTGAAGGGTTACAATACACTTGTTGGTGAACGAGGAGCTCAGCTTTCAGGAGGGCAAAAGCAAAGAATTGCTATTGCAAGAGCTTTAGTCAGAGATCCAAGAATTCTTCTCTTGGATGAAGCCACTTCTGCACTTGATGCTCAAAGTGAAGCAGTAGTTCAAGAAGCTTTAGATAAGGTAATTCTTAATTACACTTATATAAGTAGAATATTGTGCATATCAAGCATAGTTTTTCCTAGTTTAATAGTTCATAGTTTCTTTTTGAATTTAAAAGCCCATGTGGTAAGACCATGTAAGATATGTCAGTTACATTATCAGCGATCATAGAAGTTCTGTTTTACATATTCAACTGTTAAAGTCAGACACTAAAAATACATTCTTGTGTAACTCTGGGAAACAGTTCTGCTCCCCATAACTTGTGCTGTATATCTTGAATGTCTTTTAATTGCTGTTTGGATAAAACTTATATCTGCTACTAACTCAATCTATAATTACTGTTTAGCTTGTACCCTTTCGAATTCAATGAGTTATATGTAAACAAGACAGGATCTTATATTCTTTTTAAACATTTGGAGCATAAAAGCATGTTACAAATTAGTTTTATAAATAATTTATTAAAGCTTGAATTTTTTCCATTTACAGGCTCAAAAAGGAAGAACTACAATCGTAATCGCACATCGTTTATCAACTATAAAAACTGCTAATGTCATATGTGCTATGGAGAATGGTGAAATCAAAGAACAAGGATCACATGATGAGCTTATGGCAAAACATGGTTTATATTATCAGCTAGTGACAAATCAAATTTTTGTTGAAGATGATAATTGCTTTTCTGAAGATGGTACAGTTTTATCCTGTTTTACCTTCTAAACTTGATTTTTAACAGTTTCCTTTTCAATTGTATAATTTTTTGCATATTCCTTTCAAGATTATTTTTATTCACATTGCATTTTGACTTGAATGAAAAATACTTAAATATACCCATTAAAGCTACTTAAAATTAACGCCTAATTGTAATGTCAAAAAAGTGCTTTGGGAAAATTCCCTATTAGCAATTTACTTGAATAGAAATTCAAAAAAAAATTAATTAAGAATTTAAACAAGATAGCTAGTCTTTCACATATATTTTATGTACATGAAATATACATGTATATAGTATGTTATTGATTCAGTAGCATTTGTATTAAATTCAGTTTATATTTAATCTTGTAAACCTGTAAGAAATTTAAAATGGCACAAAACTTTGTGCCATTTCAAACAACCCCAATTTTTCGTTAGGAATTAAATTGCGGCACAAGTCTTTCATTTGACTCATGCCATGCTATATACAGGTATGTATCATCACTAGAGGGGGCTTTGGAACTTAAGAATTACCGTTATGATGTAATTGTACAATGAAGAGTCCTAGATTTTATAATGTGATAATTTCTTTCTCTTCATGTACATTACACATGCTTAATTTTCTTCTGACTTTGGGGTGTTTCGATTTTTTTGGCATAGTGTATTAACCAAATATCTCAAGGGTTCCTTGTGTTCTTGCATAGATCCCAATCTAAGTAACCTTTACATAGCAGAAAATGACCATACAGCAACAAAGCAAGCCAAAATGTGTTTTTGTTGCATACTGAATGTCAATATTTTGTTATACATATATATGCCAAGATATCTGTTCATGTGTGTTGCATAATAATAATTTGTATTGGTTGACTAGTAAAATGTATGTGAATTCAAAAAAGAAAATGTGAAATTTACATTTATCAGATTACTTATTACAATATAAAAATTATTTAGATTGATAGATTTTAAGCATCTGTGATGAAAAATGAAAAAAATGGTTGAAACCTTTTCTGTTATTTTCTCAGTTTTATAAAATGATTTTTAAAATATCTGACACTGAAAAGGTACTTTTAATAATTTTTATCTTTTAAAATTATGAAGTTATGAAACCATGAAAAGTGATGATCTTCACTCTTGTTCACATGTTCTGCATTGAGCTCAGCCTTTTTAGCAGAATACAATGAATTATTTCCAACACCTCTTCCATTTCTTATTCTGACTTTCTAATTTGAACACAACATGCTTACAAAGCAAAACCATACTTTGCATAGATATAATTTTTGCTGAAATGGCGATCTAAAAGACACATGGCTTTTAGATTGTCAAGGAATGTAAAATGCTACCAAACAATTATGAGAAAAATGATAAATTTGGGGATATAACAGTTTTATTGCAATTGTCTAATTTTTCTGACTGCTCTTTTAGGAATTATATTCTTTAAAATGGTAGTATATTCATTTTTCTTGTATTTTCCCTAGTCATATTTCAGGGGTGCATTTAAAATATGAATTTCTTAGATTACTGAAACATTCAGCTATAACTTTTAGATAAGCAGTTGTATATACATTTAAAGAAATATTATTTACCTGTACATGACAGAATTTGTTATCATTTAGCTGCTCAAAGTGAATCTGAAAGTAATCAACATATACTTAGAAAAAGGTCTAGAACAAAGTCTGCAATTCATGAAAATCATCGTCTTCTTAGTAGACTCGAAAGTGAAGTTCAAGAGGTAAATTGAATGCATTTTGTGTTTTCCTTGCTTACAAAAGATCTTTGTATTAGGTGATCATGTCATTTGTATAAAAATCTAATATAATAAACTTCTCCCATGAGATTTTTAATAGTTTCATTTTTTGTTTTATTGCTTTACATGAAAAAATTTGATTGGTAACTTTTTTAGCTAAATTTGTAATGTTTGCATATTCCAAAAAAGATTCCTTTGAATTGAAGTGATTCATTTTAAAATAATCTCAACTATTTTTGTAATTTTGGATTGAATATCTTAAGTATAATTTTCATGACTAAGTTTGATTGTTTATCTAAATTTATATAGAAAATGCAAAATGTGTGGAAATTTTGATTCTAGCAATATGGTGATTTTATTTGAATATTATAAAATATTAACAAGTATAATTTTATATGAAAGAATATTATTTACCAGCCCCACCTTATGTTTAGTTATTTTAAACAGAACATTTTGCATATTGGAGCCTTTGAAAATCAGCTTATTTCATATTTTACTCTTTTTCATCATGCATGTCCAATGTTTATTTATCTTGTTCAAAAAAGAAGAAAGTGGGATAGGGTACCACAAAACCATTGGTATAGAGGGCAAAGACGTGGAGAAAGCAAACTTCAGTTATCTAGAAAACAGCATTTACAAGATTTAGAATTGGTCACACTAAAGCAACGAAATGTATGCCGAAAAAAGAGTTATCCTGATTGTCTACTGTCAGGGTAACAGCTTGGCTTGCCTAGAAACATACTGAAGTGTTTTGGAGTGTCATGAAAGGGCATTCATGATGATTCAAGACATTTTTTTAACATTTTACCGGAAGGGCATCACGGAACTGATCTCATTTTAACTACGATAAGAAAATTGGCTTATTTACTAACCAATTCAACATGTGTATGTGTTGTATTTTTTTACTTGAAACTGCGAACTTCAAAAATTTATGAATGTTGTGTTTAAGATTGAAAATACAGTGAGGAAAATATGGCTTTTAAGGATATTTGGGGGTTTTAGAATACTGTACTAAATACCACTGTAAATATTTTACTATAATAATTTATACTTTATATTTGTATAACATATTAAAGAGTTGTCTTAATTTTCAGGAAAGTGCTGAACTACCATCAGGTTTTCAAATCCTCAAAGCTAGTAAAACAGAATGGAAAGAGATAGTTCTTGGTTCCGTTAGTTCTATTGTTACTGGAATTGTAATGCCTACTTATGCTATTTTCTACAGTGAAATTTTTAATGTGAGTATTACAATAACAATTTCAAAATTTTTTCTCTGAAAGTTTATAAAATTTTTAACATAATCAATTTTGTTCTTAGACTTTCACTAAACCCAAAGACAAACTGAAGGAATCTGCCTTTTTTTGGTCAATGATGTTTTTGGTTTTGGCTGCAGTTACATGTTTTAGTCATGTCTTTAGGGTTAGTACACTTTTTAATTGTTCTTTATTAAGCTAATATCGTGTAATCACAAAGTGTTTATTTAAATTTATACATCGGACAAATAAATATGAAATACGATACTTCATGCTAGTCTAAAATTGTTTGGATTTTCTCTTTTAACCTAATGAACTATCCGACATACTGTCAGCTCCAGTATGTCGGATAGCTCATTAGGTTAGGTCTTTTGCTTAATGCATTGCAATATCCATTCAGAAAACGAATTACTGCACACTTATTAAAGAGCCGTTTCTAATTTCTAACTATGGAATATTGAAAAACAATAGATTTGTAGTATCCATTTGACAAGTGTAATCACCTGAAGAATTATGATTATATGAATAGGCCAGATTTAGAAGGTTTGGACACTAATAAAAGATTTATTACATATATATATATATATATATATATATATATATAAATAATGTCAGATCTATACCTTAAGCTAAAGTTTACAGAATGAATAAACCAACTGCCTGCCATGCCAAGAAAGAAGAATAAGTATGCATCTTGTAAGGTACACTTAAGTAACAGAAATCTGTACTGCAACATGTACAAAAATATAATTGCATTTAACCATACATAATTTACATATTTTGCAAATTCAAAAGTTTGCATTTAAAAAAATTTAAAAATAGATAAATGGAAAAAATAGTATTAGATATGGTTTTCTGTTTATTTTTTTATTCCATTCAATCAGGTTTGGTTTGTCCCTGTATTGTAATTTTTTTGCTAAACAAGGGCTGGTTAGACTGGGACCTACCCACTGAATCAAGGAAATCCTTTTGTAGAATATATACAGGGATATTCTTCCTGCATTGCAATATCCCATTCAGCAAATTACTGCACATTTATTAAAGAACATTTAAAGCCACTAATTATATTATATGTTTCCTATTTTAGATATTATGTTGTTTATATTTTTATTTTCAATGGCAAGGGCACAATCGTAATTCAAAAGAAAGAGTAGCTTAATTACAAAAATAAAAGTAACTAATGATGACTATAAACAGATGTGACGAATATACATAGAGAAATATAAAAAAACACAAAGAAAAGGCTGAAATCAATGCCCTAAAAGTTCTCTCGCCTCCCAATACTTTGACATCTTAGAAAGTCCATAGATGGTTCCACATTGAAGCAGGTGATTTCTGTGTATTACTTCTCCAGCATCGGTGCATAACAAGGCTCAGTGGAGATGCCTAAGCTATGCAAATGAGTGGTAAGACAGTCCTATTCCTGTTATCAGGCAATAAACTGCAACTGCTTCTCTCGACAGATTGTCTGGTACATTCATGCGGCATATTATTTTCCAGCAGCTGAGGAATATGGGTGATATACTTCTGAAATAGCTGTATATTTTCACTTATTTACCTTCAAAATATGAAATACTTATTTAATATCACAAAAGGCATACAACTCCAAATAACTTGTGGTGATAGTTATCAATTGATTTTGAAAGCCTTGTAATTTTGTAATGTAAAAATTGACTTTGATCATGTATAAATATTTAACCAGTTAATAAATGCAATTATTAACGAATATTTCTGAGATCATAATTTTTATTACTCCTAAATCTTTGAATACATGTGTATCTTTTTTAGACAATAGGCTATGCTTTTGCTGGGGAAAGGCTAACAAGAAGGCTTAGGGAACAAGCTTTTACCAATATTCTACGGCAAGACATTGGTTGGTTTGATGACAGCCGTCACTCTTCTGGAAAAATTTCTACTAGACTTGCCACTGATATTCCACTTGTTAAAAGTGTTTGTATCTTTTATATTTGTTTAAAATATGTTAATATAGTATTATGTGTTAATAGATTTCCAAAACTAACTTACGATGGTATTTGTGTTTAGGCTGCAGGTGTTCGTATTGGTACAGTTATATCTGCAGCTGTTACCTTGGGTGCCAGTATTATTCTTGCTTTCATATTTGGATGGAAACTTGCATTGGCTTTGATGGTTGTTGTGCCTATTCTTTTAGTTGCGGGAGCTTTGCAGATGAAAACTTTAAAAGGGAATCAAAAACGAGATGCCGAACTCATGTCTGATGCTGGTGATGTAAGTACAAATTATTTGAAACTGATTTCCTGCTTCAAAATTAAGTTCGGATAAATTGCTACAGAAGTTCTTTGACCCAAACTACTCAAAAATACATGGAGAGATTTCACGTACGAATTACAAAACTACTTTGACGAATGGTTATGCGGAACTAATGTAAGTCATTTTGATGGTCTTATAGAGTTAATCATAACAGATCAATTAAAAAGAAAAGTTTCCGTTGTAATGAAAGAACATTTCGTGGACGAATGGGTAAAAATAGTTAAATCGTCAGAATTAGCGGATAAACTAGATCAATATGAAAATGTACGAAACGAAAGTAACTTGTCCAAATTCAAAATCGTCATCTGACCGTGGTTCAAAATTACGTGGTGTTGTCCTCGGATCTTTCCCTTTGGGATTGATCCCGGACCGTCACCAATAGCCCATTGTGTTGCTCCAGTGTGACGTTAATTGAAATACCCAAATACCCAAATTCAAAAACGGAAATCAAAATATGTATGAAAAAATACGAGTTTACGTCTAGACAGAGATCACCGTTGAATGAGTCAGCTGGGTATGAAAGAAAAACAAATCCTAGTTTCAGTAACGGACGATTTACAACCCGAAGTAATAATAAATATAGTAGTCAGACAGAATGGCTGCGTCCAATGCAGAAAGATAGTAGATGTTTCATTTGTAATGAAAATGCGCATTTCACTAGAACGTGTCCAAGACAAAAAAATAAATTCGATCAAATTAGAGAGCCGGGTGTTAACAGACAGGAGAAAGAATTGAACGGAATGAAGGAAGCCACGTGTCGAAAAGAGATCACAGTTTAGTGACAACTAGTGAGGACGGAATAGACAGTGAGGCATCGTCTTATGTTAAAATTGCGCGGATAAACAAGGGTTCGTTGGAGTTTGCAGCTCTGATTGATACTGGGAGCAATTCAGTTATTTGTAGGAATTCTGTAGCGAAAAAGTTAGATCTAAAAATAGAACCAGCTTCGAACGGGAATGTCAAATTGTATGCCGCGTGCGCGCTAGGAAAGTCAACAGTAGATATTTCCTTGGATGGCGTCGAAGTAAAAAAGGTTGAAATGCTTATTGTTAGAGACGACGCTTTATCGCACGACTTGTTAATTGGGAGATCATTTTTGGATCGGGAGAACATATCGTTTGCTCGCATTGGGAATGAATTTCATGTTTATTATGCAGAGGATAACCCGTTTGCTAACATGGAATGTGAAAAGAATTCGGACGTAAGAGAATTAAAAACGTCTAGTAAAGTGTTACTTGAAGGAAATTCGGTGAATTTTGTAAGGGCTCAGACTACTTTGGTAAATGACGGCTTGGTAATTATAGAGGGAGAAGAAGGGCGTTACAATTCTTTGTTAGAAATAAAGGATGATGAAACTAATTCTAATTATTAATATGGGAAATGAGAATGTTTTATTGAGGGAAAATCAATGTGTAGGAAGAGTAATTGAATTAGACCCCATTTGTTTGGTTAATGAGGAGAATACGTAAACGTGATAAAGGAAAATAAGCGTTTAATCGAAATGAGTGAAATTAAGTTTGACGAAGGAGCATCAATTGAGAATATAAGTGAAATTTTGAAGTTAGTCAATGAGTTTAGGGACTGCTTTGCACTGGAATTGGGTGAATTAGGGTGTACAACGCTAACTAAAATGAGTATTAAGGAAGTAGAGGGGAGTAAACCCATTAGTGTACGACCTTATAAAACGACTGCAACTGAGAGGGGGATTATCAAGAATGTAGTGAGGGAATGAAGGAAAACGGTATTGTTTCTGAAACACGTTCTCCGTATGCTAGTCCGGTACTATTAGTCAAAAAGAAAACAGGGGAGCACAGGTTAGTTGTTGATTACAGGAAATTAAATAATCAAACAGTTAAAGATAAATTCCCGTTACCTAGAATAGATGACTTACTTGAGTGTTTAGCAATTTCCACAATGTTCACAATGCTAGATTGCGCTCACGGATATTTACAAATACCATTGAGTGAGGAATCAAAATTAAAAACCGCGTTTATAACACCGGATGAAATGGGTCAATTTGAAAGAATGATTTTCGGATTGGCTAATGCACCGGCGGAGTTTCAGAGGTTAATGCACCATGTCTTACGGCCACTACTGAACACAAAAGCTTTGTGTTATTTGGACGATATATTGATACCAGCCAAAAATTGTTACGAGATGGTGGAAAGACAGATAAGTACTTGAATGTCTAAGGAAAGCTAACTTGACACTCAAATTACCTAAATGCGAATTTGGGAAGAAGGAAGTTGACTTTTGGGTTTTTGTGATCAATGAAGAAGGAATAAAGCCAGGAGTAAGAAAAGTGGAAGCAATATAGCGAAGTGCCCACAACCTAAGAATGTTCACGAAGTTCGCCGTTTCTTGGGTTTGACTGGTTTCTTCAGATTTGTTCCGAAGTATGCTGAGAAGGCAGTACATCTAACTTGTTTAATTCAAAAGGACAAGGACTTTGAATGGACGGAAAAACAAGAAAATGCTTTTCGAGAACTCAAGGGTAATCTAACCAACAAACCGATAGTTGCTCATTATCAGCCTGAAGCATTGACTGAGGTACACACCGATGCTTCATCTGATGGACTCGGGTATACTCCTACAAAGAGGAACAGATGGTCGCTGGAATCTAGTATACGCTGTCAGCAAAACGACAACACTGGCTGAAAAGAACTATCATTCTAGCAAACTAGAATTGATGGCGGTAGTGTGGACTTTGGACAGACTTTGACAATTCCTGCTCGGAATAAAATTTACTATCGTCGCCGATTGTCAAGCCTAGTCTATATGAACGCTAAGAAGTCGACAAATCCTCAAATTGCCAGGTGGAGCAATCTTATTCAATAATACGATTTTGATGTCTCATGTGGATGCAATGAGTCAGCTCCTAGCTTAGAAGCTGATGACACGGTGACTGAATTGATCAAAAGGAATCTAGAAGTTTAACGATGTCCGTTGACGAACAAATCCTTATGATTCAATGAGGAGATCCCAAATTGGATAAGATCATTTCCATTTTCAAGAAAGAAAAATTTGAAAGAACAAAAGCTGACAACCAAATTATTGCAAATTACTTTTCAAGAGAGAAAGACTGTATCGAACCATAAAAGATGAGGGAAAAGAAGAACTGCTTTACGTTATACCTAAATCCATGCGCAAAAGTACTGTAGTCAAGTTTCACAATCTAATCGGACATTTTTCAGTTGACAGAACTGAGTAAAATTAAGGAATTGTATTGGTTCCCAAGAATGAAGCGCTAAGTGAAGAAACACATATCGATGTGCTTAGAATGTTTAGTGAACAAGGTTCCCGGAGGTAAACAACAAGGACTGTTACATCCTATTAAGCCTGGAAAGAGACCATTTTCCATAACTCACGTCGATCACTTGGGTCCATTTGTAACAAGTTCCAGAGGTAACCAACACTTACTGGTCATCATCGATAACTTCACGAGGTTCTTACGATTGATACCTGAAAAGTACGAAATACAGCTGCATTCAGAAGGCATTGAAAAACTTCATCAACGACTTTGGTTTACCAGATCGAATCATTAGTGATCGGGGTTCCAGTTACACCTCACAAGGTTTAGAGAGGTTTTGTCAAGAAAATGGCATAGCTCATACTCTAAACTCCACAAAGCACCCACAAGGTAATGGGATGGTTGAGAGAGCTAATCGGCGCACCATTATCCCAACCATAGCAACGTCCATGGAAGACCATAGACACAAAGACTGGGACTTGAGAATGAAAGAACTGGTAAGAAATCTAAACAATGCCTTAAACAAAACAACCAACAAGACTCCTTTCCAAATGCTACACGGCTACTCACCAAGATTTAATGATGGAATTTTACGAAAACAAGCTGATGAGAGTGCAGAAGGATGGACTGACCCTGCGGAGATTCAAATCTCGACTCAAGAGCGAATGGAAGATATGCAGAAAAAGATGAAGGATGCTCAAGACAAGAAATGCGGAACAACTGCTTATAAGTCAGGACAAGTTATTATGAAAAAAGCTCCGATACCGACAGGAGAACCAACAAAAACCCAACTAAAATATCGAGGTTCTTTAATTATAACTGATGCTCTACCAAGCCACACCTACAGAGTCACTCAACTTGGGGATAAGAGCAAGGGACACTCTTACACCACTACTGCACACGTAATCCAGTTAAAGGCATAGCTGAACCAAACTGATTCTGATACAGAGGACTCATCAGATGAACTCAGTGATTTTTCAGACAACAAACTTAGTTACTCTGAACTGAGACATAATTCAAAGTGTGCCTGTATGTACTAAGACAATTTTCTACGGAAAATAATTAAAAAAAGAACTAATTGAATATAACTGATTCAACTTTAACTTCAATTTTTTTATATTGAATTAATTGATTTATTTGGTTATTGCTGATTTATGTAGTTTGATAATCATGTGCATGATTTCTATAATTTTCCAATCATATTTATTTACTTACTTTATTTTATAACATTAGTAGCACATTTTCGAGGGCGAATGGTTGTCAGGAAAGGCCGAATGTGAGATTGTTTAATTAAACACACAGCTTACAACTGCTCTCATCTGTTCTCAGAACTGAATTTTACTCAGCCCAAAGCAAAAACAGTAACAAAATCGAGACCTTCATTGTTAAATTGGGTTTTGACACTATTTTTTATTGTGATTTTGATAAAGATTTTAAAGTGAGGCTGATATCATTGAAGTTCCACTGTAAATCTTTTCCATTTCTAGGTTGCCTCTGAGGCTATTGGAAACATTAAAACAGTTCAGGGTCTTACTCTTGAAGAGAAATTTTATGAAAGATATCTGGGACATCTTCTTTTGCCGTTTTTGTAAGTTTTATGTTTGATTGTTTTCGTTATTATAATTGCAACCTTTTATTTTCAAAACCATTTCATATTCAAAAACACAATATAATACTAATTGATTCAAAATAAAAATTTTGAGAAAATTTAACTTCATAACCATACTATCTAATCAAATGTCATACACTTTCAATGCAACAAATTGAATTGAACAATGATTAACAAATTGAAAGGATCATGAATGAGAATTCAAATTTATTATGTGATATTTAGGCAAGAGTTAATGAAATATAAAATTGCATGGGATTGTAAAATCAGAGTTCATTTAAAAGAGTATTGACTGAAGTTTTATCATATAACACCACACATGATTTTCGGTTTGTGCAATATTCATAAAACAAAAATATTCAACATGACACAAAGATGCAAAGGAAAAATAATTCTGAATTCAAAGGAAAGAAATAGCTAAAAGTTTTAAAAATGAACCTGATAACTTTGATCCCAAAATGTGCAGTTCTGTATCTTCATCAGAATCAAAATTATCATTTTAAAACACTGAAATAACTTATCATGTTTTTCATTCTATGAACACTAGGAATTACCAATTTTTTTCACGTAGGGTTGATCACTAACATGAGGCTAATATTTTTAAGATAGACTCGTTTCTGTTCGAATTACAGTTTGGTTTAATTATACCAAATTTTTCTGATATTCTAATAAGCACAATTTCAGAAGTTTATATGAATCTTACATATGTTAATAAATGATCACTTGTTTTTTGAGGAACTCTTCATTGGCAACCTTAAGAAATATATAAAAGATTGTGATATTCATCATGGTAAATGAAAAGAATATTCCTAAACCAAGTTCTACACTGAGAGTTAACCTATATCTTACCATGTTTCTCAAGATTTTATAAAATAATTCCAATAGATTTATTGCTTCACCTCAGAATTTATCACCTCAGAAAAATGTGTATTAATGTATTGGATAAAAAAATAATGCTGCTCAAATAAGTGTTTATTGAAAAATTCTCTTTTGGAATGAACAAATTTTCTTAAAAATGGAAAAACTGAAATAAATAAGCCAGTAATGTCGGAAGACTATTTTATGTGTTCATGCCTGCATGTAATGTATTGCTTTCATTAACTAAGCATTTCTATTTATCTAAATATTCTATCACTTTCCTAAGGTTATTATGTTTTTGATTTTTAGGGAGAATAAGAAAAATGCTAGAGTTTATGCCTTTGCATATGCTTTCTCTCAAACTATTATGTTTTTCACTTATGCTGCTGCATTCCGTTTGGGGGCGTATTTAGTGGCAAAGGGAGAAATGGAGACAGTCAATGTTTACAGGTATTGGTTCTCATAAACTATAAATTCAATTTGTATTTTACACAATTTAGGGATAAATGGAAAATGAACTGAAGAATGTATCCAACTGTATTATGTAATGTAAAACTTAAGTTTTTATGTTGCTAAACATTTTCATTAGTATTCGTTATATGCTTCATTTGTGCCGTAAACAATATCCAGCTGGTATTTAGTTGTTCGCCATATGCTTATCAGCATTTTAGGCATTACTGTTTCATTAACTGTCATAATTCAGTGTTAAAGTTCAACTGTGTTCATGTTATTCAACTGCAATTTGGTTGTTCAACCATATTCTCATCAACCTCCTCTTAAGAAATTAGACTTTTGTTTCAGGAGATCGATGTGGCCAGAAGGCTGGTCTTCCACAGCCAGTTTGTACAATGCTTACTACCTCCAAAGCCAATCTCGTTTTCAATATTCCAATAAATTATTTTTAATCATTATTACAATATAGCTGAAACTCACACACATTTACCATCAGGTAAATAACTTAAAGCTGAGTTTCACTTTCCAAAAATTCCATTTCTTTTGGAAAAATATATGAATCATTTGAATGAAAAGTAGTTGGTTTAGTAGTAGATAGTTTTGTGGTGATTTCCTACAAGGTAAGATATTAAAATATGTAAGCATGTTATTTGAAATCTGTTTTCTTCATATTTAGAATACTTACCGAAAACAGTGTCATAAGTATATCATGCAAAAAAAAACTTTCAATATAGTGTCAGTGTTAGCTTAATTCTTCAAATGACCATTATAGAAAGGTAAGTAACATTTTTAAAAGTAAATAATTTATTACCTTTTGCAAGAATCAAAATTTCATACATAAAGCTGTAGTAGCATTTCCATTAAGTTGGATTTGGGGAGAGAATTCTGAGTAAATCTTGCAAAGAAAATATCCCTAAAAAGAGTTGTGGCATGTGAATGGTCTATCAACTGAATAAATTAGGTCTACAGATTTTATGTAGATTACATTTTTCAATTTATAGAATACTAGCAGTACCAGCATGACATCATTCTTTTTTGTCTCACTTATTCTAAAAACATTAAAAAGAAAAAACAATAACTTTAAGAATGAATCCCACCACCCGACATGACACGAGCATGTCTCCTCATTCTTTCCTAAGCTGATTCTTGCTTAGAGAGCTTCATGATACACTATGTTGAATGTTCTTCCATTTGGAACTAGAATGTAAAGATTCTCGGCTTTTCCAACTCTTGAACAACCCACATATAGTTGACCATGGGAGAAACATGGTTTAATAAGATCGAGTCCTACAACTTTCAGCGATTGTCCTTGTGCCTTGTTGATGCTCATGGCGAAACTTAAATGAACAGGAAACTGAAGGCGTTTAATTTGGAATGGGAGATCCAAAGGGATGATTGGGATCCTAGGAATGAATACGTCTTCGCCTGCGATATGTCCAGTCATGATGGTGGCTTCAATAATATTCGGCATCAGTTTCTTGATAGTCTTGCTTCATTGCAGAGTGAGGTGGATGCAGATTTCTGAGAAGCATAATGGGTGCCCCAATTTCTAGCTGTAATATGTGCAAGGGTACTCCAGATGGCTCCATTGTGTTCAAAAACTCTGGTACTCCAGATGGCTCCAATGTGTTCAAAAACTCTGTTGTGTAGTTCACAGCCTCATCTGTGTCACATGTAGTGTCGATAGATTTGTATTATAAAAATACAGAAATTATACAAGTTCAAAAGTAAGTTATGAAAAAACCACTACTGAAACAAAAATGTAATGAATCTTTCAATATAACGCTATACTTTTATAGTTTTATTATGTCGCCTCACTGATTCTGACAAACCACCTAATTGAATCACAATATCAGTGAAATCAAAACCAAATTAAACAGTAATAAACACTGTTACTTCATTTCATGTAATTTATTAACTGTGTTGCAGAAACTTTCTTGATGGTAGGAACTTGGCACTTGGAGTCGAACATGTAGGGGGTGGAGCTTCAGTTTGCTTTTCATTGGTGGTACGAAAAAGGACAAAACAGTGACAATACAGAGAAACCAGAGTTTCAGAATTGAAAAGGCTGCATAAAATCAATTAAGTTTTTAAAAATAATTGTGTTGAATTCAAAAACAAAAGGATAAGAGTAAAAGTAAGTACAGAAAAAATTGGAAAGAGTAGAGTATATTTACTATTTTGAAAAATATAGAGGCGAAAAATAAAAATTATCCTTCGGCCGGGTTTGAACTCAGGAGGTCTCCCTCCAAAGCACTAACCTAACCGCGACTTCAGTATTTTGCTTTACCCACTACACCATCATTTCAATGTGAGGAGGGGTGTTTTTAGTGAAGAGATAGCATGCGCGATAAGTATCTGTCAGATCGGTCTGCGCAGATACGTCATAGAGGAGGGGCTACACGCGCAGCACAAAATATTAATTAAAAAATTTCTAGATTAAATTTTAAAATTCAGGCTTCGAGGGACATTTAGTCACCTTTAAGACTACCTGTGTGCCGAATTTCATGGCTGTAAATACTATAGATTCGTCTGGACACTGCACACACACAAACACTTCCTTTTATAATAGTAGAGAGGAATTTAGAATATTAATTTTAAGGACATAATCACACTTGATCATTAATGACCAGCTGTTTTTAAATTGTATCTGAAAGTTACTTCGCTAATATAAGTTTTCTATAACTAAAACTTGTTGTAAACTATTTTTAACTTTTGCAATCAATAATGTCAATCAAAAATTTTATACAATTGATTAACGATTTATATGGTACTAAGTATAATTTACCCTAATTATTTGAATAATTGTACTTTTTACCAACAAAAAACTTTTAAAACAAATATTTTGTTTTGGACACGACAGCAACAGCATCATTTGCCTTAAGGGCCAAATTGAATCTTTCCCTTCGGGATTGATCCTAACCATCGCCAATAGCCCATTGTGTTGCTCCAGTGTGACGTTATTTTAATTACCTACTTACCCTTAGGGCCGCAGTGGCCAGGTTAGAAGAGTAACGGACTAGCAACCAGAGGGTTGCAAGTTCGAATCCAACCAAAAGAATTTCATGTACAAAAGGGGGGGTGCATGTAAAATCTGCCGTGGCCTCAAATATCCTCACTTTGGTGTGGAAGTTTGGAGAGTGGGGTGCCAACTCAGGTGTTGCCTTGTCATCTGACCGTGGTTCAAAATTACGTGGTGTTGTCCTCGGACCTTTCCCTTCGGAATTGATCCCGGACTGTTGTGTTGCTCTAATGAGACGTTAATTAATTACCATTACCTACCTACCCTTAAGTGCAAAAAGTCAAGCTGTGCTTTTAATTACAGTTTACTAAACTTTCAAGGGTTAGGTTTCCCTTCTAATGCAACATTTTTCTATATAACAATTGTGAAAAGTTCTCTCAAATGTTTGGTGATTCTTAAATGATGTGCAGGATAATTAGCTCACACGTTCTAACTCTTGCTATTAGAAAGGATAACTGAGTGGAAAATTTTGTGAATATGCTGATAAGGCACCATTCTTTTTTGCATTGAAAAAATGAATTTAAATTCATTTCATAATGTAAAATATAAATGTAGTGCTATTATGCACTGGACTTTATGATATTTTTGAAACAATTAATTGTAAAGAAGTTCATCTTTAAGATGCACTACATTATAGTCATGCTATGAATTACTTGAAATGTCAAGAATAAAGTTGTTTTCCAATTAGATTAAATTTTGAATTTAACTATGTCCATAAACATTTCTTTTGAAGGAGATTATGATGGTATTTCTTTCGAAATAACTCAAATTCAAATATAACTCAATCAAAATAGCACTAAAACATTTTATAAGTTATACAGAAAATATTTCAAACCAATTTTAGCAAAATTTAAGATTAGTATATTTGTGTACACATGTTTTCCCACTAAGACATTCTATCATAATATTAAAATTATATTATGTGACTCATTCTATTGTGAATTGCAGAAGGCCATTTTGTGTTGATTTTTATCGTATGCTTTTGCATGTAGAAATGATATGTTTAAGGTAATTAGCTATAACATGAACAAGTTTCACCAATTTGGAAATTTTAACTTTTCCCTTTTTTATTATATTCCTGTTGTGTCTTTTGTAGTATTTAAGTTATTAGTACTAGTGGTATTTATAGTTATTTATAATTTTATCTGTTCTTTTTTCCTACTATAATTCTACCATATTTTGGACATTCTATCATAATTAGTCTTTTATCGTTTGAATTTTTCTGAGTTCTTGAGGAAATCATATTTTTCATTTTCGTTTGAACAAACAGTATCAACGTAATTATTATAAGTTTTTATTGCAGCAAGGTGGGTAAATTATTAATTTTTTCTTCATGATGCTTTGATTGCTTGAACACGAGACAAATTAAGCCATTGTTCCTGTTAAGACAGGAACTACAAAAATAAAATGTTTTAGCATAAGGAAAATATCATTAAGAACACAATTCTTTTACATTATGCTCTACTTTTAATCATTCAATTTAAAAATAGTTGCTGAGTTAAACAATTTGCTAGCAATTTCATCCCAAACCAATGATAAATTCTGTATAATTTTTATAGGTCTATGTATGAATCATGTGGGTTGTAAATTGAGATTTTAAATAAAAGCTTAGCATGTAAAACCACTTTCCACTCTTGATAATATCAAAATTATTAAAATAATTTATGTAAAAATTCACTTAAATATTTTGATTTGGAAATGACCTTCACGTGTAAACAAGCTTTCAACATAATGAATCAGATATGCTGGTTCCATGTCAAATACTTTGCTGAATTTCCCTTTTAAAATTTTAGCACTAATGAAAATGGCTTAGTGTCCAGCTATTTTAAAGTCGTGAAAGTAAATTTGTTTCAGCAAACATAATGAGTGTATCAATAAATGGAAGTTATATTAAAAGTAAATAATGTACATTAAATTGTAATTGATAATTAATAATTTGATTAATGAAAGTTAATGATACTAATTAAGATATTCCATCTGTATTATTTTAATAAATTACTTCTTACATTTTTAATACATAACTTTTGTTTCAGACAGGGCAGCATAGACATTATTCTCCCCAGTCTAAAAAAAATCTAACTATGCTTGTCTAAATGTATCAATTACAAAAATAAAGACCATCGTGCCTTCCCTCAAACTTGTCCCCTGTGGTAGATCGAGATAAAGTACAAATAACCAAAACTCTCAATGAACTTATTCAGAAGCAGAATCCAAATAACTTACTAACTTAACAAATACCATACCCTATTCAGTTGTTCCAAAATCCTCTTATGTAATGCAGAACTCAGTAGAAACACAAACAGATATAACTAACTATTCTTCCCCACTTAGAATCACTTTAACATCAAAATCTAAATTGGTTTGTGTAAAGCCTTCATCCAGGGGCAAGAAATATCACAACGAATTCCCAAAGCTTAACAAAAATATAAAAGCCCAGAATGAATTCACCAGTAAATTACGAATTTCTAAATCAAGAATTAGTCACAAAAGAAAAACGAATTAAATATGATTCCTACAGAGCGAATGTACACTAGAATAACTCTAAATTTGATAAAGATGTACCAAATCTCAAATACAGAAACAGGACAAATGTAAATTGAGAAGGGCAATTGGGAGGAGAAACCCCTGCCAATTTATTATCGAAACAAAATAAGATTCATAAAGATAATGGTATTGATATCTTAATTCTATATTTTACCTTTTTATGTTGATGATATACTTTAATCTAACATTTATCATATCCATAGTTTTGTGTTATTTTATTAGTGTGTTTTATTTCGTTTTCCCCCATGTTCATTCTTTCATATCATTCATCACCTATATACTTTTAACGTACCTTTTAATGTTAACTTGGTTGCTTGTTTGAAATCTTAATCTGCTTTTATAGAATCGTTTTGAGTCTTAAATTTGAAGCATGTCCATTTTTGGACCTTGTAGCCATAAAACCCAAATCAGCCAACCATGGAATTGTTTCAGCATCAGATTTCTGTGATTCTATAAATAATAGAAAAGAAAAAACATGTTACTTGTTAGATGTTCCCTTGACTAGTGTGCAAAAATTGTAACTTTTAAAAACTTTTTAAGATAAAATATCAAAATCAAAATGATTCTTGGGATATTTCATGAAATGATGAATGATACAAAAATTTTCATCACTAAAAAACTCCACTTTTTGTATTTTCTTATTCAGAATGTGCCTTACTGATGACTACATAATTTGATAACAATTAATTTTTAATAAAATTAGCATAAAAATAAGTAAAGCATTGTACACTTTTATATGCTCGTTTTTCATTTAATCAGCTATATTCGATCTCCCAGAAATAGCAACTCAAAATAATATGCTTTTAGAACAGTATATATTGAGAGTTGGTTGGTTTTGGGTTTTATGGCACATGGGCCATATTTGCCACGCTGCGCCTGACACGACATACAATGTCATGTAATAGACACACACAAAGAAAGTTTTACTGATACAGAAGAGAGAAACACACCTAGAGGAATGCACCTGACCGGAATCGAACCTGCATCACCTACATATATTGAGAATAGACATAAAAGTTATTTATAAAATATCTAGTCACTAGCTTTGAAAGAATTCAGTACTAAAAGTATCTATTTACTGTATCTATCTGAAGCATTGCTTTGGTACTTAGTTAAACAATAAAAATCTTGCATTCTTCCTAAAAATATTAACAAATTAAGTAGCCAGATATAAAAAATTCTCGTTAATGTCTGTTCATAAAGTAGTTAATTATGTTGATCTTTAAACCATAAATAAAAACAAATTAATTTTCATCATTATGTGTTACTGTAATTAACAAATGTGCATTGGACAAATCTTTATTGTCCAATACAATGATTTCTGTTATACATTTTTGTTTCAAATTTTGTGAGCATGTTTGACAGCAACATTTAAAAGTAAACTAAAAAATTCAGAGCAAGAGGCAAAATATTTACTTTTCATGAAAAATTAAGTTTTCTGATTATGCACAAAACAAGTTTTTAGGTCTTAAAAAAAAACCTTTTTAACATTATTAATTTATTAAATAATTGATTGCTTTCAATTAGTTTGTTTATTTTGATAATAAACATTAATTTCACCCGAAAAAGTATTACTGGAGTAATTATAACACATTCTGTAAATCTTGTTTTTAAGTGGTTAATTTTTCATTATTTCACCAGGAAGAATTTCTCAAATTAGCATAGTCAAAAACAAGGGTTAAATTAAAGAATATTTTACCTTATTATTTTTTGTATTCCATTTTTTTAATAAAAGTAATAATTTTTACCACCTTTGAGATTTCCTTTTCACTTCCATGGTTTCATGGTAGAGGATCACCCTATTTATTAAATTGCAGGTTGGTTATCACAGAAAAGGAATAGATATGGCATTTAAAAATTTAACATACCAAAACAAATTCCTTTCATTGAAATACCTTCATACTTTGTTTAGAAAGATAAGATTACCTTTAAGTTTATTCTGAATCCATTAAAATGGAATAATGAATACCTATGAATTGCATCCAGCTTATGCGTTGTGTTTTTACTATTTAAAATTCGCTTGAATTGAATAACTAGATGGAAATAAATTTCTAACGAAGATTTTAAGTTGCTATAAAATTGTGATGTCTTGGTGAAATCAAGTTTTAAGACCCAAACTACAATAAAACTTAAAATTGTTGTCATGAAAGTAAATAAATTTTTTTATTGAAATTTCTTATATTGTTGATTAAATGCATTAATTGGAAATTAAACCTTACATTTTTATTTTTCAGAGTATTTTTTGCTATGGCATTCAGCGCTGTATCTGCTGGACAGTGGACATCCTACCTTCCTGATTTCGCTAAGGCAAAATTATCTGCTGGTCTAGTCTTCCAACTAATCAAAATGACTCCTGAGATTGATAGCTACAGTAAAGGAGGAATCAAGCCAGTTAGTATATTATGTTTCAGAGAAAGCTGTGAATTATTAAAATATTTCAATAGCTGATTCTTGAAACTGAGTGTTACTTGAAATTTATATCCCTGAATTCAAAAAGGAGCAAAATGATAAGCATATCTGTACCTTACTGCAAACCCTTGAATTAGGGTATTAGTAACAGTGAGATGTCTCTTCCAAAAGACCCATTCCTTGAGCCTTGCTGTCAGTTCTCTTTTAAGTTTCAGTTTTACAACCATATTCCCCTTGAATACGAAAGTTTTGTTATAGAAACTGCCTTGTATGTCACTTGAGGAATGCGGATGAACTGGCATCTATGGTTATCAATAATGTGATATCGTATCTTCCAACTTTTTACTTTTGTATTTGGCAAGTACTTGCTTAGTATTTTCTCATATAACAGAAGCTAGAACTTTATGTTTTTGCTTTATACTGTTAAAATTTAAATAAGTACTCAGTTTTGAGTTTTCTTAGTTAATTATTGCTGGAACAAATGAAAACTACTTGAAATAGAAATAAGAGTATAATGATTCAAATTAAAAAATAGTTATAAAGCATTCAATTCTCCTTTGATTATTTTTAGTCCTACGAGCATTATGCACATTATTCTATTCTGCACCCTACAATTTTCTCTGCATATTTTCTAATCAATTTTAGCTTGCTTGACCAAACAAAATTTGACTTGGATTCTTTCAACCTATCACCATGTCTAATCATTAAATGTGTCTTAGAGTAAAATACTTGCACTTGCGGAGTTAAATCTTCCTCAACTTTTTTGCCGTGGGGAGAAAAATCTCCAGATATTTAGACCCTTGTATTTAATTTAAATTATTGATTTTTCTTTATCTAATTTTATCTGAGTTAAACTCTTATTTTCTAATATATTATACATATTCACTTTTTCACACATGGCTTTTGCCTATTGCTAAGCTAATAGCCCTTTGTGTTGCTCCAGTTTGATGTTAATTAAAATACCTACCAACCTATTGCTAGACTAAATGTGAGTCAAATTATTAGTAATCTTTCAGATTGAGAACAGATTTTGGCATGCATATCAATGTACCGTAAAAATTAATTATGTTCGTATTGAAGATGTAACTAGAACAATCATGATTTTCTCTATTTTTAAATAGGAAATAAAAGGGAAAATTGACTTTGTGGATGTTCATTTCCGCTATCCTTCTCGAAAGAATATATTGATTCTTCAAGGCATTAATCTCACTATTGAAACAGGACAAACAGTCGCCTTAGTTGGATCCAGTGGATGTGGAAAAAGTACTTTAATTGCCCTTCTAGAGAGGTTTTATGATCCTGAAAAGGGACAAGTGGTTAGTTAAAGATTTTAATGCCTTATGTACATGAAAATTAATTTCTAATTTACTTCAAATGTTAGAAAGAAGTGTCAATGATATTTATAATTGTTATTGTTTTCCAGAAAGTTGATGAATTTGATATAAAGACTGTGAATCTGAAATATCTTAGGAGTTCAATGGCTCTTGTGAGTCAAGAACCAGTTTTATTTAACTGTTCTATAAAGGATAATATTATTTATGGTATTGAAAAGAAAGTTCAGCAATCAGATATTGAAAAAGCTGCCCGAATCGCAAATGTTCATGATTTCATCATGCAATTGCCTGAGGTTAGTGATTCAGTTTCTTTAAAAGATATTTTAGATGTTTAAAAGTGTTGTTAAAAATTGTTTTACATTTTACTATTATGTGTTGTCAAAGATTGATTTTTTAATAAAAAGGGTTATCAAACTATGGTTGGAGAGAGAGGAACTCAACTTTCTGGTGGGCAAAAGCAAAGAGTTGCCATTGCCCGAGCAGTAGTAAGAAATCCAAAAATACTTTTATTGGATGAAGCAACGTCAGCTCTAGATACAGAAAGTGAGAAGGTATGTATTTGTAATATAAATACACTACATTCTAATTCCATCGACTATAACTTTCTACTACCTAAACGCCATCTCTTTAAGAATAATCCTGATCATGGTCTAAAGAAATGCCTCAGTTACATTTAAATGGCATTTAAAAAATAATATCTCCTCACAGAAAAGAAATCTTTTTAAAGGTATTACAGAAATTGCCGACATTTTAATAAATTGAGAAAGCAATCAAGATGGCATGCTTTAATTCTTAAATGATAGATGATTTTTTATTCCACTCAAAAATATTTACCAACCCTGATTTAATCATCCCCTTTAAATGTTTCCAATCATTCTCTTAAATTATTTATCATATCACTCATATTGCACTTTAAGACTCCCAAAAACTATTTCTTTTAATGTATTCATTTGTGTGATCTAAGATATTTAAAATCTAATTTATTTGCCTTTATTTTGTAGTACAGTGGCTTCCAACTTATTCCTATTGACAAATAATCTTAACAGTTAATGTATTTCAAAATTGTATAAAAGTCTAATTCAAACACACAATGTTTTTATTTTAAACCAGACAAGATGGAAATTTTGTTGTTTAAGCTATTTTATTCAGAATTATGAAGCTTTAATATAATTTAAAAAATATTTTATATAGGCAGATTATAATAGATATATAGGGAGAATATAAACAAAATGCACTGCTTTTTTCAGATATTTAAATAAACAGAAAACCACTTTGCTTATAATTATGAAGGGTATCAAAATCATAGCAAATAAGCACTAAGTAATGAGTTCAGAAAACACGAAGCATTCCTTATAAAAATTTAACATTCTAAAGTGTTCAGAAATGCTCACTTAGAATGGTTTGGTTTTGCTTTATTTGTATTCAAATTAAAATAAGTATTAGTCATTATAAAAGCTTCAAAAATGACTAATAAAGCTACTGTGTGTAAAAGTAAACTGGTTGGTAACTATTTTGGCAGAACATGCCCACAAACATCAGAACCAACTAAACACGAGAGGAAAATTTGAGTTTTAATGTGGTATCTCTGAAAAGTGTTGCATTTGGCCTGGAAATTAAGCCATTTTACTCTTCAATAAGTATCTTGTTATGTATTTTACTCAAAAATTTTAAATTATTGAATTAATTTTCTCTAATCCATTGTTTGGCCAAGACCTGATTTAAAAGAATAAACCTTGGGGTATTATTAAGATTAAATATGTTGTTTAATTAATTGAATAAACAGTTATAAGATTAGAATCACCTCACAAAATTTAAAGATTGATTTTTCTTTTGAAGGCTGTACAAGATGCTCTGGATCAAGCTAGGCAGGGCAGAACTTGCATTGTTATTGCACACAGGTTATCAACGATACAGGGTGCTGATTGCATTGCAGTTATTGATCGTGGCAGAGTTGTAGAAAAAGGAACTCATCAAGATCTGTTGAACAAAAAAGGAGTATATTACAAACTTGTGAAGAAGCAATACAAATAAATCATCTGATCATTTCACTCGTAATTAACTAATTTATTCTGATGAATTTTTTTCATATTTTCATTGTATTTATAACAATAAACTATATTTTAATAAAATGAATCATTCATACTTTTGTGGAGTGAATTATCTTATTAATTTGTATCAACTATATTTCTCTTTTAATTAATATATTATTTCTCTACTTTTCTCTTCTAATTCTAATTTTAGAAGCACATCCTATTATTTTTTCTGTGTGAAATACCATTGAAAAAATTAATTTCTAATTTGCTTGTAAGAATTGAAAATAATATATTTATATATCATATTCATGTTTGTTGCAATGTCATTTTAAGGACATCAAGCATCTTTTGGATATGAAGCTTTAGCCAAATCAAATTCTTCCACAAGTCTCTTGTGTTGGAGCCAGCGTAACCCTGGATTACTCTTTTATGTTACTGAATATTTTGATTATGTATTCTTTCCAAATTTATTTCCTGGCTTAGAAAAATAAAATGTTTAATTAATTTATTAATAGAATAAAAAGAAAGAATTAGAAACTTAACCTTTAGATAAGAATATTAACCAACAATTCAAACTTTCTTAATCAGAATATTAAATCAGCATTGAAAAGCACAATCAGCACAAAAATCTTTAGTTGAGGGGCATCAGATAAAATTTTTTATTGTAGACTAAGAGTACTACCCATTCTGCTCAGTCCTTGTGTGTGTAAAGACCCTTTATAAAATCCTTATCTTTTAAGATCAAAGGCCCATTGTTTTTTACAAAGATGTGAAGCATATTCCACAAGTAGATTATCTTTACATATAGGAATGTTTGTGGTAATGATTTCTTTTATATTTTTCCTTCTGCCTGTTTTAGAAGAAACTTAGGAATCATAAGTAGCTTTCTTTAGAAATGTATCTAACCTTTACTTTATAACAGGCTATAATAAAATCCACATAATATACCTTTTGAACAATTACTTATGGAAAGCAAAAATAACATTCCTCTTTTTCAATTGGATGTCATATTCTGAAGATAAGCATGGGCATCTAGGCATGTGAATTCCTGATAAGTAAATAGGTAAAAGGAAATCTGTATAATGTGGATGATTATACAAATACATGTATCTCTCTCTCAAGCCAAAAATGTGGAACAAGGTGAGAGAAAAATCAAGACGATTATGTGAAACTCTTTCTTGGATGTTACTGTGTGGTTCTAAATATTATTAGCATTGCCTATGCAATCTAATATTAAGTCACGATATGCAGACTTGATCAAATCACTTCAGTTTCAACAATTAATTAATTTATTAAGTGGCTGATTCTTATAATAAACAATTCGATGGTATGGTATTTTTTAATTAACGTCACTTTTTATGAAATCAAGTATACTTTCCATCTCCACAGGTAGAATAAAGTGACGATTTGATGGCAAACAATATCACCAAAAGTAAAAAAGTGATTAAAGGTGTTTAATTTTCAAATAAATAAAATTAAAACAAATAAATAGATCAAAATTAAGAAAATAAATGATACATTAAAAATGTCTCATGTCACAATGTCTCTCCCTCGCCTATGGAAAATATGAGTAGTGGCGGATCAAGTCGTTTTGAAGCTGTAGGCGCAAATATCACCTTGATTATTCTCGGGTTAGTTGAGCTCGGGTGTTGCCTCGTCATCTGATCGTGGTTCAAAATTACATAATGTCCTCGGATCTTTCCCTTTGGGATTGATCCCGGACCGTCACCAATAGCCCATTGTGTTGCTTCAGTGTGGCGTTAATTAAAATACCTACCTACCTCGGCTTTGTAGACCAAAATATGGTTATATAATTTTATTAAAAAATAGACTAAATTTTTGTAATTATATAAGCTATTATAATTATAAATAATAGTAATAAATTAATCAAGGATTTATATGGAAATTTTTTTAAATGCTTATTCTACAGAAGCATTTTTCCATTTTGAGGTCCTATACCAAAAACATCGGTAGTGGTTGATCTGCCACTGGTTGATAAATAGACGCTGTTTGAAAATGAAAATTTTATCTTAGAAGTGACGGTGTTGATTTTATTTACCCGTGTTTTACAATGTTATTGCAGTGATTTAAATCCACTCCTGAAAAGCGGATTATATTAAGTGGCTGATTTCGTTAACAGAGAGTATACTTTAAGTGACGTAGCTAAGGGGGGGGGGCAGTGACCCCGAGGACCAGTATCTAAAGGGGCGGCATTTCATAAATATTTGGGGAAAATGTTTTAGAATTTTAAGCAGAAAGTTGTACTTCGCCAGTATTTTCAAGTGCTATACGACCCTCAGGGGCACATCTCCTTTAGGTGTGTACTGACTTCACGGACCCGAGGTACTCGAGTGATCTTTTCTTTTCTCATGGGGTTTACTGTCTTAAGTAAACACTGGTGTCCCGCTCCCGGGTTACCAAGTGATCTTTATCAGCTATCATCCCACTAAAACTGCTATAAAAATAAGCTTTAAAAGATTAATGTTGCTACTATTTTTAAGAATTTATGCTACTAAAGCAATTTCACACGTGTTTTGACTGGTAGTCCTGTGATGCTGGCATTATCCTATAATTAGAACAGAACACTTAAAAGTCAATTCCATGTAACTCTAATTACCTGGAATTGAATTACTACTCAGAAAAGAAACGCTATTAAAATTTTCTTACAGAAGTCGAGTCAAAATAAGTCTAACTTTAGTCCCAGAAACAGGAGCTGTTAACAAACCCCAATTTTTTTGCTAGTTTTTATGCATGGTCAATAATAAATTGCAATAAAATTTACACTGAACAATGATTAGTTAACATCATCAATGTGGTTCTAATGAGTTTATTTCATTCAAAATATATTAACCCTCCTGGTGGTTGTCTCGACGAGGTATCGTCATTAGCAAAACTGACCAGATCTTGATCTCGTCATAAAAAAAATGCAATATCTTGATGACGAAATATCTCGTCATTAGCGTATTGGTCAGATCTTGGACGAGATACTTCATCGAAACCACTTGTTGCTTCCATTTCTGAGTTAGATGTCGCCATGTGCATTTTACCCAGCTTTGGCTATGTCGATTATTTTCTCACTGTAAAGCTGTTCAGGATGTTAATTGATGGTTTGAAGAGCAGGTACTATTGCAGGGCAAGTGAATATATGATGAGGTGTGAATTCAACTCAGACAGTTGTTACCATGTCTATGTTCTGGTTATATCACATCACACCTTTTTGGTTCCATTTTCATGCCTTTAAAATGTCCTGTTCTCAGTCTGGATATTGTGGTGATGTTTTTCCTATCGTTAATTTCACAAATTTGTTATTTTATTTTTTGTGGCATGAGTTCGAATTTTGCCATAGCATTAACATCAGTAAGAGTTATTTTGGTTTGTTCAGCATTTAATTCTCTGATTTCCTTTGCCAATTGATCTGCAGCTTCATTTCCTTCAATATATATATATGTACGGGAATGCACTGAAGAGTTTTTCCACCACCACCTTTTCTACTAGTACATGAATTTGTGCAGAAGTGAATGGACATCTTGGGCACATTTTGAGTTGCCATTTGCTGTTGCTTCTAAGGTAGATCTGGAATAGCTAAAGATAATAATTCCCTCAGTTTGCTGTGTTGAGAGATTTAAGTAAGTTTCGAGAACCTTATTTATAGCTGAGTTCATTTGAAGGGTTAAAATAATTATACTCTATCTTCAGAGTTTCAATGCTTAAATTTTGCAGAGGGTGTCATGAGCCCCGTTTGCCCAAAAAATTTAGTTCTCTTGGGCACTCAATTCTTATATTGTTGCGACGACAGCAACTAAGATCACAGGGCCGATTCTATGGTATTGGCTGTGTGTAAACTTCAAGAAACCGTCGCTTCCTGTCTTAAGAAACGACTGTAGCAATTAAACAGTTTGGAGAGCAAATCCAAGTTTCATGTCCGAACACCCAAAATAATTGCCCTAATCTGGAAACAAAAGTTCAATGTTAATAAGTAATACGTTTTTATTGACAATTTTTCATTAATAAATCAACTATTTATTAAAATAGATTGGTTGGTTAATTTTGGCGTAAGGGCTATATTTAGCTAAGCTGGGCCAAATACAAGACAACGCCAAGTATAAAATTAACAAAGGAAAGACAACTTACAGGGGTATGAGTACGTGTATTCTGTGGGTGTTATGCTTGCATGGGGCATACCTGTCAACTCTTCCGTATTTTCCGGAAAGCAGCATTTTCCCTCAAGGCTAGTAAAGGAGACAGGTTGGTCCATCAGCCTTTGTCCCTTTCTCCGCGAAAAGAGGGGTGACCTTATGACGTCACGTGGAGGAATGATTTTTCCAGCGAGCAAGTGTCTCGTCATTTTCACTCAATGGAAAGCATTGCTTTTAGAGTACTGGAAGTTCCCTTACTGTTTTTCACTGTCTTATGAACATTTCATAGTTTTACATCTATTTGAAAAGTAGATCTATAAGAGGTCTTTAGAGTTAAGTATGTTTCGAGGTAAATAGGACGTTTTTGACTCCCTTTCTGTATATCTTTGTTTTAAGAGCCGTTGATAGTTTTACATCTATTTCAACGGAAAACAGGATAGTTTTACATCTACTTGAGCTCTATATAATAGGTATCCTGAAGTATATCGAGCTGGGCAGTTGCAAGTAGCAAAAATTGCGGGGAAGAAAACATCGGATGTGCTGTTACATAGATTTCCCGCCGATGAATATTACAAAAATGTATGGTTTCAGAGTGCAAAAGAAAAAATTCTTTCAAGCCTCAGTACACGAGAATTTGTTCCGTTCATTTTACGGAAAACAACTATGAACGTGATCTGTGGGATGAACTTTTGGGATTTCATAGCCAGGAAGGTATTAAAACTGCCATACCTTCTAAAAACCTTCCGTTTGAAGAATCGTAGGAAAGTTTTTTTCAGATTCGCCACTTTAAGTTTTGATGTGGTGCATCAAGAAATGTTGCAAGTGCATCAAGTGTTGCAAGTGCATCAAGAAATGGAACGAGGAAGATATTACCAAAGCCATTGCTTTGAGAGCCAATGTCTTATAAAACATATATCATCTTCGAAATCATTTGGAAATGCCATTACCGTCCACTACAACTTTGAAAAGATGGTGAAGAGATTAGACTTTTCTGAAGGAGTTTTAGACCCAATTCTAAGCTTCATGAAGACTAAAGGCAGCAACATGACTGAAGCTGAAAAATTTACAATTATTTATTTTGATGAAATGAATATGAAATGATTCTCGTATTTGGTACGATTCAGTAAAAGATAAGTATTAGGTCCTTAACAGCAATGTTTATTGCCATGGCAAAAGGTCTCATTAAGTACAAGGAAGCAACCAATTTATTATAACGTTGACCAGCAAATGACAAAACTATTATAGTTTAAATTAGTAGGAAAACTAGAAGAAATTGGATTTAGGTGGGAAAAACATCCGCATTTGGAAGGAATTATCAATAACAACAAACAGTTCATTTTCAAATCCAATGTATAACAGGAAACATCTGGGGTTTTGCTGATTTCCCTCATCTTTTAAAGTTATTAAGAAACCATATATTAGATATCGGAATAAAACTATCCTCTGATAAAGTGATTCAAAAATATATATTTGAAAATTTACTGGAAGCTGATTCGGGCGAATTGAAAGTATGCCCAAAATTATCTTTGGGCATATTCAAGTTATAAACAATGAAAGGCAAAATGTGAGAATGGCTACACAGCTGTTGTCGGATCATGTTGCAAAGGCATTAGATTATTTTCCGAGTGAGAAAGAAACAACGAATTTCATATCTACCATTGATGGTTGTTTTGATGTTTCCAATTCTAGGACTCCGATAAATGACAAAAATTTACGGTGCGGGTTTGGGCTTAAACCAGAGCCCCAGATGGATGTTCTGCACAAAGCAAAATATAAAAATTGGAGAAATGAGAGTTGTCGGTAGGTCAAACATGCTACCTTTCCAAAAAGGATGGTTAGTCTCCATTTCATCTTGAATTCGACTTATGAAACTGGCTGAACGGAAATACATTTAACCTGTAGAGTAAACCAAGATTCTTTGGGAAATATATTCAGTCAAATAAGAGGTTTAGGCAAATGTTACGACCATCCTCTACCCATCGACTTCAAATACAGACTGCGACAAATTCTTTTGTGCAATAAACTCCCACTACCTTCATCTAGTGCAATAACTAACGATACAAGTGATGATGACCAGTTTTTAAGCGTCCAGTTATTTAACTCTTCTGCTAAAGTTAATGAATTAACCGAGATTGAAGGAAAAGAAAAGAACACAACATTTGAAGTCGGTACAGTGCAGTTATTGAATTCAATAATTGAAAATGATTTTGAACTCCATCATCAGAAAATACTGGAGCTTCAACAGTTGAATCTTTTAATATAAGAGAAGACTGCTCTAACGAAGCATTAAGATTTATTACCGGCTACATTGCTTTTAAAGTGCATGATCAAAGTCTGGGAAATAATACTGAACATATTCAGAAGGAAAATAATCAAACGTGGATTGGGGCTGATATTGGTATTTTTAATTAAGGTCACACTGAAGCAACATAACGGGCTATTGGTGACGGTCCAGGATCAAACCCGAAGGGAAAGATCCGAGGACAACACCAAGTAATTTTGAACCACGGTCAGACGACGAGGCAACACCTAAGCTGGCACCCCACTCTAAAAACTTCCACACCACGCCAACGGATAAAAGTCTGGAAAATACTGTACATTCAGCAGGAAAATAATCAAACGTGGATTGGGGCTTTATCTCGAGGTGTTTTAGTTTTAAAAACTTAGTGTTGGTTTGAAACGGTGAAAGAACTTGAAAAGTGTTTCATGCAGTTTCATGGACCTGTGCAATTAAATAAATGTGAAGGTGTAATAAATTCACACAAGTATTACAGGAAAAATTTCCCATGCCAAATGCTTCAGCTCTCAAACTTTTTGCAAGATCAAGAATATTTTTCTGAATTAAATATATAAATTGTGCCGCTATAAAACGTAGAAATGACAAAAAAGTGCAAAAATTTAAGAAATCTCAGAAACCATCATGAATGGACAATTGTCGCCTAGTTGGAAGATGTTTCATGTCATGGGGTAAGTTGTTTTTAAAACTTATTTATTTTCTTTTTAATTTACGACTAACGCATTTACAAGAGGTTCAATCCTGAAAAAAACACTTCGCCGACAACACAAGAAATCCAATATTAATCAACATTGTTTAAGACTTTACAACGAAAACAAATAACAAAACAATCTGCTTGACGTTCATTTTACATGTAGGAACCGTATCCGTCTACCCGCAGATTCCTCCGAGTGACGTCACGTTTCCTCCCCTTCCAAAACCACTCAGGTGGACCCTACCTTTCCCCTTAAGTAGCCTTGATTTTCCCTATCTTCCGGACGGAAAAATATCTTCCAGAATTTTCTTTTCAATGCAGGAAATTTTCAAATGACTCCAAATTCGGCAATTGGCCCCTGTCGTGGCAATCCATGAAGGATCGACATTGGAATCAGGTTAGCGAAATGCCAGGAAAATTTTCGTTGGTCAAGTCGACTTTGGGAAACGAGGATTTCGCGCATATTGTGAAAGAATGGATAATTGCTATTTTAATTTGTAAATTGAAGGCCCAGCATTTTTCAATCAGTTGGTGGATTGCCAGAAAAATTTGCTTTACACATATCGACTTTGGGAAACAGGATTCCACGCTAGGAGTATTGCAAAAATTAGCGAGCGATAGCTAGACAATTTCAAATATACTACGAAACCATTATATCTAATATAATTATTTATCTATACATATAAAGCAAAGTTGGCATCTGTCTGTCTTCTCTATACAAATCTATACCGTTTGACCAATCCACACCAAATTTGGTACACTTATTCTTTGGAACCCTGCTGGTAACGTAGGCTACATATTAACCCCGTTATATTTGTCTTGGGGTGTGCAGAAGGGTGTAACTTCCCGTCATCCTAGACAGCTCTTGGTAGGGGCGCTCTCTCCCGGTCTGGCTGTGCAGATGACGTCAGATTGACGTCAGGAGTTGCCTCTTAAGATGACCTTGGAGTTTTTTAGAATCTTAGAGTATGGTGCAATCGCTCGGGTAGAAAATCGTTCAGTGTCATCGTTTATGTACCCCGTCTGTAAAATGCGGGATGGAATTTTCAAGCATAAAGTGTAATTGCTTGAAACGTTGATCAGGATATCGTATCAATATGATTTGTCAACCTTTCATAATGATGGTGGAATTCCGAAATTAGCATCCCTGGTGAAAGGTGTAACAATAAAAAATATTGATAAGAAAAAAACTGACTGCAATAATACGATGTATGTCTTTTTTGGAAAATGAACACGCGCGCGCACACACTTAAAGAGCTTTTACAATCACTCCAAACCTCAAATTCGACTTTGTATAATCTTACCTATAGTATGTGGAATGGATCTAAAATTGCAGAAGCTATAAAAATCTGTTTTAAAAATTATTTTGCACTAGCTTATTTTTTCTTTAGATTTGCATTTTCTGACAGAAAAGTGATTTTTGAATCACTTTCAATCGACCATTTAACCAATTAAACCCGAGCAAGGTCGGATAAATTGTGTGTGAGCTAGTATTTTTTAAATACAATTTTAATATTTCATAATTTAATCTGCACAAATAATTTGGCATCAAGCTAAGAATAATTTAGATATTTTGCCTTTTGGGCTGCAAAATTCTCGACAATTTTTTAGTGGCAAGACTAGATAACATTCCATTGTAACCCTCTGAGCGTCAGATTTCCGAGTAGTGTAGTATTTCTTTTGCCCCGCACCAGATAATCACTAAAAGACCACGTCTATCGGTTGAAAGAGAATCGTAGGAAAGTTCTTTTGATCAAGGAGGTCGAAACTGGTAAGATGTCATGCTGGAAAGGCTACAGGTTGTAGAAAGGATATATGCGTGTGCACCGCTCAGAGGGTTAATAGATATACAAACTAAGCCAGTTAATCCTGTGAAAATAAATATACACTCATGTCCAAATTTATCTTTACATACACCAAAATAATGATATTCCATGAAATATCCAATCGATGTAATCCATTTTTGCAGGGAATGTGGGAAAGACAAGCCTTATTAGCATTATCCAATCAAAAGTGATCAAACGGTTTCTGATATGCAAATCAAGGCGTTACGTCATCCGACGGTGAATCAAGCGCTTTGTGCAAAGTGAATATCTGAGTGAATTTCTGCAATACAGCTTTTGATTTCAGTGTGTAAGGACTCAAAACGGTTTGTTATGACTCCGAAATATTATTTGGAAGAATCTGTGAAGTGGCGAATTATCGACAGTTTAGAAGCAGGGCAGACAATCATGGAAGCAGCGAGATGTGTGAATATTTCAAGATAGACAGTCTCTACGCTATGGAAACAATTTCAGAACTCTGGAACTGTTGTAAGGAAGCCTGGACAAGGTTGTAAACGAATAACAACTGCTTCTCAAGATCGATATCTGGCAATAACTGCCCGTCATAACAGGAAGTCTACTGCTTGGCAGGGTTGTTCAGAGGTTGCAGCCACCATTGGAACTGTTGTATCACGGCAAACTGCATACAGAAGGCTTAATGAAAAAGGCCTTTATGCCAGAAAGTCAAAAGGGTATGTGTTTCACTGTCTTCACAACAAAAGAGGGATCGCTTTAATTGGTGCAAAGAACATCAGAACTGGAGTGAACACCAATGGACCCATGTTCTCTTTACTGATGAGTCGAGGTTTAGTTTAACATCTGATTCTAAACGTGTTTACATCTGGAAGGAGTCAGGAACGCGCGAAATCTTCCTTCGAACATTATGGAACGTGACCGTTTCGGTAGTGCAGGTGTGATGGTTTGGGGAGGAATAATGATCGATGGACGTACGTCCCTGCACGTTTCCAACAGCGGATCTGTGACCGAGAGATATGGGGATGAGGTCTTAGAACCTTATGTAAGACTTTTCAGAGGCGCATATGGATCTGACTTTTTATTTATGGACGATAATGCTCGTCCACATCGAGCAAACCTCGTTGACGAATTCCTTGAAAGTGAAGCCATTGAGCGAATATCGTGGCCAGCAAAATCTCCTGATCTGAACCCGATAGAGAACTTATGGGACTACCTTGGAAAAGCAGTTGCACGGAGACATCCTCCTCCTAGAGATATAAATGCCCTGAAGACCGCATTGCTGGAGGAGTGGAACTTAATTCCCCAAACTGTGGTTAACAACATTATTGCCAGCATTAAAACACGTTGTGATATGTGTGTACACGTCAGGGGTGATCACGTTCCATATTAAATACATGAGCCTTAATTTTTTTTCTGAGTTATTCTTTTTTTTTCTGATTTGGTATTTGGTATTTTTCAATTAACGTCACACTGGAGCAACACAATGGGCTATTGGTGACGGTCCGGGATCAATCCCAAAGGGAAAGATCCGATTTCTTTTCTGAACTCTGTCACATATTATTGCAATTTTTATTGTTTCATGCTAAATTTTATATCATGCAGTATTAAAATTTTTCCTTTGTATTTATGTGTTATGATGTTATGTATCATTTCACCCAAATTCATAAAATTATAGTTCACAGTTTCTGAGAAATCCGTGATTTTATGCATGTAAAGATAATTTTGGACATGAGTGTAACTGTCAATGTTTTTTTATTTTGCTAACCAATCTTAAATTCTTTTAAAACTTTATTTTTATAGCCAGTTGGTTGAGTCGCGGATTAGCGGCTGGAGGGTTACGAGTTCGAAACTATCAAAGACCATCGCGTACGTGGGGGTTGATGCACATTAAATCTGTCGTGGCCTCAAATGTCATCACGTTGGCGTGGTGTGGAAGTTTGTTGAGTGGGGTACCAGCTCATGTGTTGATCTCGTCATTGACCGTGGTTAAAATTGCAAGGTATTGTTCTCGGATCTTTCCCTTCGGAATGGATCCCGAACCGTCGCCAGTAGTATACCCCCCCGTATAGGACACGGAAGTGACGTCATACCACGTGACCCGAAGTGGGCGGGGCCAAGTGACGTCACAGCGTGACGTCATCGAAAAGCGGAAGTGACGTATGGTTTGTTTACATTTTGGACTTGGGAATTTTTTTTTTTGTCATCGACTTCGTGCAGGCGTTGAGTTGTTTCAAGATGGCGTCGTTTCGTTACCATGGTGACGAATCACTCGTAGTGTCATCTGGTGGAGAAATTCGAAACTCTATTATTTTTAATTAAAAAGCAATTTGGTGGATTCGAACCGAGGACCATAGGACCCGAAGTCGAGTGCGCTATCCGTTAGGCTGTAAGAGAGTTAACTATGGGCGGTGAATTAATGTAGTGTTGGATTTTTTTTTCTCTTTTGGACTTGTATTTTTTCTTAGTATTAGGAATGCGTTATTTTTAGAAAATGGTTTGAATAATTGCATAGGGGTTTTAATAAATGCTTTTTCAAAACGACTTATGGCGCCATCTAGTGATTTTAAAAGTAATTAATCTAAGGAACGAATTGATTTCTTAATGGTTTTACTTTATTCATGACCAGTGACGTCAGTGTGTTTACGTTTGGGACTTGGATTTTTTTTTTTCGTTATTCGTACCGCCATCTAGTGTCATTTACTGGAGTGAATAGAATAAAATCCTAAGAAAATAAAAAATATTTGATATTTTGTTGGGGGCTCGAACTTAATACAAAAGTACTCATGGTCGAGGGTTAGTTGAATGACTATAACCGTTCGGCCACGAATACCTATTCTACAGAGATTTAAATGTTTAGAGACCCTTTTTTTTAGAATTGGCGCACGCGTGACGTCATACCACGTGACCAGAGGTGGGCGGGATTGGATTTTTATTCCTTCTGAGATTTCGATGTGACGTCATATAAAGTAAAGTTGAGTTTTAGGTGTCCTGCTTGTGGGGGAAAACATTTAAGCAAGAGTTGAGTTGTTTTTTATGGGAATGGAGCTGAGTAGGTTTTGTAAAAAAAAAAAAAAATTTTGTTGATGAATGGCAACACCCAAACTTTAAGTAACACGTTAGAACATGAATGCGAGTGGCAAGCTGATGCAATCATACCGGTTATAGGGTAGGAATGTTGCTATTTGTTGAAGACCAGGTAGGAGGGATTTTCTTAGTATCACGTGATTATTCAAGCTTCTCTGATTGGTGGATTAATCTTGTGCTCTTGGGAAGTAAGTTATACCCCCTCAGAAATCATTTCTATCAGTGGCTGCAAGGTTTGTTGATCAGTTTCAGAAGTAATTTTGCATTGAAAAGACTATGAAGCGAAATTCTGTTCAGTCTAGCCCTATGAAAAAAACTCGTATTGCTGAAAAGAGTGCATTGTCTGTTCTTGGTGAAAAACCAAAAATAAAGACAAAGTCTTTACCTATGCCTGGGGAAGAGCCAAAAATAACGATGGATTCGCTGCCTGATACGATGTTACACCTTGGAGACAACATGTTCCTGCTTGTAAACAAGTTCACTGGACTTACCAGAGTCCATATCAGGAAGTACGTTACGGATGAGAGTGAAAGCTTACAGCCCACGAAGGAAGGTATTTCACTTTCGCCAAAAGTGTGGGATTCTTTTATAAGTAAAGTGAATAAATATTTCACTTTTGGTACTGTGGAATCTGCTAAGATTCTTGAAAGAGACCTGTGTATGTCCAAAGAAGTTGTGGGAGACACGACATTTCTCATTCTGCAAAGACTGTTTCGCAAAAGTGATATGTCATTTCATTTTGTGCCCGAACGTGTTGTGCTGTGTTGGGAGCAGATCTTTAAAATCTGCGAAAACTACCAGCGTGTTGCTGAACGTGTAAATACTTCACTATTCACCTACTCCTTGTATTATTTCGTGAGACACGAACTTGAAAAGTGTTCAACATTTAATTCCGAAGAAACTTACAACGGTGACCCTGACAATCCAGAAGGGGTGGATGAAATGAAATTAGCCTTGTGTTCCCACTTAGAGGATATAATTTCAAAGAACATATCTAAGCATGTGGATTGCTTCGGATGTAAGAATTACATTGTGAACAACATAGCTCATACCTGTTTAGATACGAGTAAGGAAGATTCTTTTTCCATGCATTTTACTTCCATTCTTTACAGTATTGATTGGCGTGATTTTGCTGGGACTTTTGTTCAAAAATATAGTACTCAGTTAAATTTTAGGTATTTGATTTTCCAAGGTGACTTTTTTGAATGTTTGAATGTAAATGAACTCATGGAGTCCGTGCGACAAATGTATGTAAATACCGATTGTATTCCTCCATATTTTTCATCAGTGTAATGTATTTTTTTTTACTTTTATTACTTATAAATAAATTTTGTTGATTCTTATTACCCCTGAGTGCGTTTTATTTAGACTTTTATCTTACTTGTTAATGTGCATATGTTTGACTATATGTTTGACCTATTTAGTGTTTAATTTGTTATTGCATAATTGTTTTAATTATTATTTTTTAAATATTCTTTAGTTTAGCTACATAATTTTAATAGTGAAATTCTGTTCATAAAGTGAATGTAGGAGAAGTATATAAATACTGTGTTTCTTATAATTTAACAGTCATTATGAATATCAGCTTTAGGTTAGACCACAACCGCTGCTGCAATGGAAGAAATTCTGAATCAGACATATCGGAATCCCAAACTCCCCGGCAGCTTTGGTGGTATCAATGCTTTACAGCGTGCTTTAAAAGGTCGCGTGAAAAGAAAACAGATAAAGAATTGGCTACAAACGAAAGATTCGTATACTTTACACAAGCCTTTACGGCACAAATTCCAGAGAAATCGTGTAATAGTAGGAGGATTAAACGATCAGTTTCAATCTGATTTAGTGGACATGCAATCTCTCGCCCCTCATAACGACGGGTATAAGTATTTACTTACTTGTATTGATATTTTGTCTAAATATGCATGGGCCATTCCTCTGTTAGATAAAAAATCTGCAACTATATTGAGCGCTTATGAAAAAATATTTTCCGAACGTACTCCTCAATCCTTACAGACAGATGCTGGGAAAGAGTTTACCAATAAACTAGTGCAAAATTTCTTAAAAAAGAAGAAAGTTCATTTCTTTACCACACATAATTCAACAAAAGCTTCAATCGTTGAACGCTTTAATCGTACCCTTAAAACTAAAATGTGGAAATACTTTACTGAAAAAAATACGAAAAGATATATTGACGTCATAGACCAATTGATGCATAGTTATAACCATACTTGGCATCGTAGTATTAAAACAGAGCCTTCATCAGTGACATTACAAAATGAAGGAAAAGTATGGGATACGTTATACGGTCAGCAAACTGTTGCAAAACAGAGCAGTTCAGAATTAAAGGTTGACGATACTGTTCGTATTAGTCGGGAGAAAATGCACTTTGAAAAAGGATACGAACAAAACTGGACAAAAGAAATTTTTACTATCGATAAAATAATACATCGGATACCTGTTGTGTATAAACTGAAAGATTTAGCAGGGGAAGTGATACAAGGAAGTTTTTACAAAGAGGAATTGCAAAAGATCTCGGATTCCGGATTTTATCCAGTAGAAAAAGTTTTAAAGAAAAGAAAGCGTCAGGGGAAAACGGAATACTTTGTGAAATTTCAGGGTTATCCTGACAAATTTAATGCTTGGGTTGAAAATGTCAAAATGATATAAATAGAGCTGTCACCGTACTTACCTTCTCATTTTCACTGTACGATGTCGTTCTACATTACACTTCCCAGCGATAGCTCTATCGAGTTTTATCCTGGCAACACAATGTCTCACTTCTACACGAAACTCCCTAAACGTCTGGAACTCTCAGGTGAATGGGAAGTAGGATTAGTTGAAATGATTTATCCCAGAATGTGGAATAACATCATTGATGGTGAAAATTCTTTTGAATATAATTTAGGAAACGGAGTAAAAGTTAATGGAAAAATAGCGTGCGGATTTTATGATTCTCCGATCGACATTTTAAATGCATTTCCAAAGCACATAAAAATTCAAATGAAATATAACAAACACACTAAAAAGGTGATGGTGCAGCTCACTAATGGTGCAACGGTGAAATTATCCAAGGGATTAGCTGAAAACTTAGGTTTTGAACCTAATAAAGTGATTGGAGAAAATTTTATTCCAGGAAATGGAGGCCCAGATACAGTAATCACTGAGAGTCCTTTCGTTGCGGATCCTAATGTTGATTTACATTTGTTGTACGTTTATACGGACATCATTCAGCCTGAATTTGTTGGTGGGATCTTAGCTCCTCTTTTACGAACTCTGACAGTGAAGGGAAGAGATGGTGATATGATTCAGGAACAATTTGAGAGACCTCATTATTTACCAGTTTCCAGAAAAAATTTTGACTCGATTGAAATCATTATAAGGACGCACACTGGTCGTTACGTCTCATTTGAACGCGGAAAGTTGATAGTGAAACTACATTTTCGCTTGAAACAAATCATATAAAAAGAGTGTTCCTTTCTGAATTGATTCATTTTTCATTTTCGCATTCAAGAAAAGAAGTAACAAAATGTTGGTTCCTTACACGTGTTGTAGTAAAAAGTTTGAAGATTATTATTCAGAGCAAATTGGAAATGGCTTGCCCTACTATAAAGGAGTTGTTTTTCAGAAAGGGCAAGGAATAGGAGGATTTTTTGCAAAACTATTTCGCAGAGCATTACCTTTTTTGATTAGTGGTGCAAAAACGATTGGAAAAGAAGCTTTACGGACAGGAACAATGGTTGCTAATGACGTGTTATCAGGCGAAAATTTCAAAACATCAGTTAAAACGCGTGCAAAAGAAACTGGGAAAAAATTAGCAAGAAAGGCGGTTAAGAAAGCAGATGAGATGATTGGTCATGGAAAGCTTAAAAGGAAGCGCAAACCCTCGAAACGTGTCATTTCATCTAAAGTCAGGAAGCTACAAGGACGTGATATTTTCGACTCGTAACACCATGGCTTTTCTACTAAAAGATTCTCCAGAATGTGTGAAATCAGAACTAGAATTATTCTCTTTACCTCCAACACAAACTGTCATCGAGAGAGGTCAGTGGGTTGAATTTCATCCCCTAGCTAATGTTTCTGGTGGAAGCCCTATCGAATTCAATGTCTCTGGAAGCGGAGACGAATACCTCGATTTGTCACAGACCCAATTATATGTTAAAGTTAAAATTTTAAAAAGTGACGGCAAACCAATCACAACTGAAAGTAAAGTAGGCCCTGTAAATCTCTTTCTGCATTCCATGTTTTCTCAGGTGGATATCAGTCTAAACGAAAGACTCGTTTCCTCCAGTAATAACACTTATCCATACCGAGCCATGATAGAAAAATTACTGAATCATGGTTATGATACTAAAACTTCTCAATTGTCTTCAGAACTGTTTTTTAAAGATACCGCAGGTCGTATGAATGTTTTTGATACGGCAGATGCTCAACCTAACGATGGATTTAATCAAAGGACAGAAATGTTTAAGCTAGGTGCATCGGTGGATATGATTGGCCGTTTGCACTTGGATATGTTTCATCAAGAGAGACTCCTTTTAAATATGGTGGATGTGAAAATTAAGCTTATACGCAGTAAACCGGAATTTTGTTTGTTGGGAGACGGGGAATTTAAAGTTTCGTTGGAATATGCTTCCTTGCTTGTTCGTAAAGTCAGAGTGAGCCCAGGTGTTGTTATAGGACATGCAAAAGGTTTGGAAAAAACAGCAGCTAAATACCCCATTAACAGAGTACTGTGTAAAGCTTATTCCATTCCGGCTGGTAATATGAGTTTTGTTCAAGATAACATTTTTACGGGACAGATGCCTAACCGCATTGTGATTGCCTGTGTCGATAACGACGCGTTCAACGGACACTATAAGAAGTCACCCTTTGAGTTCAAACATTACAATATTAATTTTATAGGAGTCTATGTGGATGGTCAGCCCGTGCCACATAACCCACTCCAACCAAATTTTGAAAAAGATCAATTTGTAAGAGCATATCAGAACTTATTTACGAATGCTGAAAATAGAGGCCTGTACCTCTCAAGGTCAGAATTTTCGAAAGGTTATTCTTTATTTTGCTTTGATTTATCCCCAGATTTGTGCGATGGTTCACATTTAAATCTTGTTCGACACAGTAACTTAAGAATAGAAATAAAATTTGGAACTACGTTACAGCAAACAATTTCATTGTTGGTGTATGCTGAGTTTGAAAATCTAATCGAAATCAACAAAGCTCGTAATATACTTTATGATTTTGGGAACTAATGAATTCATCACAGATTCATAGAATCTTATCTCGTGATTCTATTTCGGCGAGATATTATGGTGGTGTTTATCCCTCAGATAAGATACCAACTATTGAAAAGTTTCCCTCTGCCATAGTGCTCAATACTGATAAACACGATGAGACGGGTTCTCATTGGCTTGCTGTGTACGTTCAAGATAACAAGACTATTGAATTTTTTGATTCCTATGGATTGCCTCCCGACGCATTTGGAAAAGACATCGCAAAATTTGTCAAGAAATTTCAATATGTTCAATGGAACAAAGTTCCACTTCAAAGCTTAACGTCTAATGTATGTGGACACTATTGCATTTATTTTATTGTTAAACGATGTCAAGGATTTTGTATGAAATTTATTATCAATCAATTAGCAGGAAAGAAGAATGATTTTAGAATATTTCAATTTGTCAAAAAAAGATACGGTGTAACCATGATTTTTAAAAAATAATAAAATTGTTTTATTGCCAGATATATTGACTCATTTTTATTTACTTTTTCGATACTTTTTAGATGTGGTTTTATTTTTTTCTGACAAATGGTTTTTTGGGGTAAAATCCAAGAGTTTAAAAGGGTTGACGTAGGAAAAAGAAAACACTTTGTTAAAAATATTCACCAGAGTAAGTCGTACAAAAATGGAAAGCACAAAAAGTCAAATAATATTAGTTACATTACTTATTTTTTCCTACGTTGTTTTTTCTGCTTTTATTACTTGGACTTGTCTCAATTGGCCCAAACATGAATCATGCAGTTTAGAACAAAATAAAACGACGCTTGAAATCTATAAAATTTACCAAAAAATTGATTTAGTAGGATTTATTAAATGCAATGAATTTTCTAATTTTAGTTTTAACAACTCAGTTTGTGGGAAAACAGTATGTGAATGTGTTCATAATTCTTTAAATGTCTTTGAAAACCACTGTTTTAGAATTTACTCAAAACATTGTTGATTCGTTCAGCGAGTGTCGTCTCGTAGCAAACACAATTAAAGGGTGCACAGACATGTTCTGCAAACTATAAAAGTGGAAACTTCAGCAATAAATTTATTATTTTAGAATATGGAACTCCCTAGACTAGTTCATCCTTCGACATGCCTCCTCAGTGGGCCTACAGGATCAGGGAAAACTGTTTTCGTAAAGAAACTGATAGATCACAAAATGTTCCATCCAATGCCTACACATATTGTCTACTGCTACGGAAGTTACCAATCTATTTTAATTCTATGAAAAATGTTAATTTTGAAGAAGGTTTGCCCTCCAACCTCAGCTCCATTCGAGATGCTTTAATTATCATAGATGATTTGATGGTAGAGTTATCAAGTGATACTCGCTTAAGCAATCTTTTTACAAAAGGTAGTCATCACCGAAATCTTTCAATCATTTTTATTACGCAAAACTTTTTTCATCAAGGCAAAGAAATGAGAAATGTTCATTTGAATTCGCATTATGTAGTTCTATACAAAAATCCTAGAGATAAAAGTCAAATAACGCATCTAGCCAAACAAATGTTCCCCAGAAAAATCAAGGCTTTTCAAGAAATATTTGACGATGCTACCTCAACGCCCTTTAGTTATTTGCTCATTGACTTAAGACCGGAGACGACTGAACGGTTACGGTTACGTACAGGGATATTTCCTGGTGATAAACATTTCGTGTATGAACCTCGATAGGGCCATTAAAGCGGATACCTTCGAAACCTATATAAAACAAAGTGAAAAAGCAGAAAAAATCATTTCTATTTAGAATGCCTTCTCAGAAGGATGTGGTATGTTTGAAACTCTTACAGAGAAGCAGGAGAAAAGCAACTGTATTGAAAAATTGTCCAAACAGTCTCATTAAATCAGTTTGTGAATGTGTTTTAAACCTTTTAAAAGGAAATCTCCCTATTGATAAACGTACCAAGAATCGACTCGTACCATTTAAAAGAACTTTAAGAAAACTCGCTGAGAAAAGAGTACCTCTCTATAGAAAAAGACGACTTTTAGTACAAAAAGGTGAAGGATTTTTATCCTTTCTTATTCCAGCTGCTATAACCGTCTTATCATCTCTTATACATGGAACACAGTAAAAAGTTTGCACTGGTACCGTTAGACCGTATGGAAGAATTGAAGAGGATCATCTGAGTGAATTAGATACACAGATTCAACACATCTTGAAAAAGAAAATTGTTGATCATGAAAAAGTAAAGTTGTACAGTCAAGCTTTACAAAAATATGTTACATTCCCAAATGCTAATACCATCAATCAACCCGAAGAACAGCCTATTGAGAAAGACCGTGACAGCAATTTTTATGTAGAAAAGAAGATCTTAGAATCTGTTCCTGTGAAACATAGAGATACTGCACGAAAAATCATGGACTTTTTCAAACAACATGAAATCTCTTGGAATTTAAACAGAGAACTTATGCTAAATCAAACAGCGATTCCTGATTCTGATGTTGTGCAACTTATCAACTTCCTATTGAGAAACAGAGTTCGAAAACCAGTGGCCTTTGAAAAATTTAAGGAAATATTAACATTCAACAATTTTCCACAAGACTTTGTGAAAAATACTTATTTATCTGATGTGAAAACAATGTATGCAAAACCTGAAAGGGGCAAGAAGAGAAAATCGTCTTATTCGAATGTCTGGTTGAAATTGTAACTTCATCATATCTTAGATTTAAATAAAAATATTTGTCTTTTTTCATTCTCGTGTTTTCTTTTTTGTTTTACAATAAATTATTAATAAAAAATTAATCTACCTAAAAAATGAAAAAGATTTTTTTCTTCTACTTGGAAACATTTCCTACAACAATTTTATCATATTTGTGAAGAAAAAAAATAAACAAATGAATATTTAAAGAGGCAAATAGAAATTAACGAAATAAAAAATTGAAAGGACTTACCTTGTATATAAAGAACTTTACAGAAATAAAACCAACTCGATAAAAATAAACTATTTTTAATTTCAATCATATTTACAATTTTCTTTTCTTTTTCTTCCAAAAACAAACTCTAAAAATAATACAAAAAATATAGTTTTTCCTCAAAAGTTAATTTCCCCTAAAAATAACTAAATTAATTAAAAAAGGCTATACACCTCAGCTTCTTAATAACCGTATGGAAGGGTAGACATGTCTTCTTTCAGTGTCCTCTTATTGTAGATTGTTCTGTACAATTTCGTTTCCGCTTTGTTCAGGATCTTCCGCCGTTTTGCATCTCTTACAATCTTTGATGGATTGTATAAAGGTATGGAGGCTTTGGGATCCATGCTGCATACCAGATTTTTTACTGAATGAAAATTCAGTAGCTGAGTATTACGGAAGTTAAGGGTGAATCCCCTTACTTTGCAGCACGTTTTTCCTGTTGATGTTAAGTATGCATAATTCTTTGGTCCACCTAAAATATAAATATTGAATATAAATAAATGCAGCCGTAAAGTTTTAAATATGTTTTGTGACTGTCCTTATTGTTATTTTTTTTTAGTTAGATGTTTTATCATTTTAAAGAATTTCTCAGTGCTCTTTAACCCGCCCTCCCCCTGTTACACTCCCACTGAATTTCACATATATATATATATATATATATATATATATAGCTTACCAGACACAAACGTAGTGATGAAATCTCCTTTAAGTTCGTCTGTAAACTCTCCGAGGAAATTTCCAAGAGGTGGATCGTTAGTTCCATCACTGCTGTAAATGATAGAGTCCGTATCATGATATAATACGGCATGGTCCAACTTATCCATTTCAGAATACAGTTTAAGCCGTGCCCATGAAGTGGTAAAAGCAGCCAAAAATATATTGGTGACACTGTCTTGGGGAACAAAATCTTTGACAATATCCCAATGAATTGCGGCCGTTTCAGATGTTGCGAAGTATATGTCCTTGATCTGAAAAAAATTTAAAAATTGTATTGCGTATTTCAATGGTAAGACTTCATAAAAAGTAATTAAAATTTGTACTTTATAAATCAGTTTAAGACTATAAAAAAAAAGGAATGTACATTTTTCTTTGGGTCAGCTAATATCTTGTTAAAAATCGGGTAGCGTATGAACGTAGGTAAGCTGGCCTTTATTTATGTTCATGCCCCACCTGCAATACACAAATGACATAATAACAATTGTATACAAAAAAAAATAATAAGTAACTTTTGAATAATTAGAAAGTAAATTTACCTCCCCCAGAAGCTGTTTAATGCTAATTTAGCAACTTGTCGCCGTCCTGGGTTCATTGCGATGGCTGATGAATCAAGTTGTACACCCTCCCGTTCTTTATATTCTCTAATGTATTGGGCTCGTTGTTCATGTGATATACATTCCGCAGGCCATCCACTGCTCTCTTGCTTTATTTTCAAGAAAAGATCAATGTATGACTTAAACAAGGAGTCTGAGGACTCATGAAAATGGTATACCTCGAAAATCTAAAATAACGAATGTAATGTAATGTTAATAATATGTTCGAATCGTATAGTGGATAACAATTTACTTTACAATTAATTGCCTCTATGGGAACAATATAGTATCTGAACACTGTTCTTTTAAATTTAAATAAGAAAAATTATTACATACAAATTTAAGGATAAATAAAAAAAAGAGAAATGTATATAAATATTCTCCTTAATCAAAAATTCAGTTATGAATAGAAAAAATAACTTACATTTGTAACCTGGTAGCCTTTTTGAACAGCCATTTTCACTTCTTCAGTGACCCAGGTACCAACAATAGCCCGTTCCTCATCAGTGTGTTCACAAGGATCCTGCTGCATAGTTTCGGCGCAACATCGGCAAAGTGGAAACATTAGTTTTTCGTTGCACCGATAAGGCAATACAGGAAGATATAATCCACGAGGAGGCAAGACACGACACTTAACAAATCCAAAATATTCTCCCAGATCGCCAAAATTTTGAGTAATAATTTTGGGGTGTCCGATAGGGTAACGACAATATTTGTTTACCTAAAAAAAAATCAGTAAATAGATACAATAAATATATTTTTTTAAATGTAAGAAATATAGTAGAATATACAACAGAGGATAAATGATAGAAACAATAAAAAAAGTTTATAAAAAAGGGAAATAATGACGGGATACTTACCCAGGGATACAATGATGTAAAATCTATGTATTTAATTCTACCCTCATGGTATAGTCTCAGAGCATTTGTTCGACCGCCGAAAAAGGCATCACGGGCATCAAGGCGATCATGAAGTTCATGGCCAGATAAAAAGGATTTTAAAGCGTTGTCCTCCTTCTTTTGACGAGTAAATTCGTGCTCCCACTTCTCAATGACATTGAATCCTTGGGCACGAAGGTAGGACGTTGTCTTTTCTGTTTTTTCTTTTAAAGTTCCCATGGTCGCTGCTACCAGCGGATTCACTGAATCGGCATCAAAACAAGTAATGCATCCGTGAAAAAAACAACCCTAAAGGAATTGGAAGAACAAAAGAAGAATAAATAAATAAATATGCAAGAATATACACATTATTTAAAAATCAGTTACATAAGATTGCAACCAAGCTTACATGAAATTGATAGATGGTGTTTTTGTCTTCACAATAGCCATCTACAGAAATTCCACAAATCTTTTTCTCTCCGAGCCCATTCAATGTATGCTGAATATAAATATCTTCTGTTGAGGCAACAAAATCTAACCACCTGATGGAGTCCCTACTATGGTTTGTAGAATTCAGGTACCCGTGAGTAGGAACCATGGCTATGGTGTTTTCTTGGATGTGTTTCGATCGAAAAACTGCCATGCAAGCTGATGCAATGGTAATGTAACTGTGGAAAAAAGTAGAATATATGTAACCAAAATGAAAGGGATAGAAAATAAAAAAAAGAATTAAAACCAACAAGAAACAAAATATTTACCAAAATGGATCGACTTCAGCAATTTCTAAAAACTGATTGCGAAACTCAAGGCAACACCTTCGTAGAATATCTACGTCCGACCTTGAATAAAATATTAAATTCATAAATAAATAAAATTATTAATTTTACACTATATTTTCATTTAAAAAAAGCGACACATACTTGCAATAGGACAGCATTTCTTCTTGGAAATGAAATGTGTCTCCTTCATGTTCCTTGTGCCAAGCCAAGAAAGCTGTGCGAGCAGACGGTGTCATGCTTTCAGCACTATAATAACTGACATCCGGCAAAATCCCCTCGTACGTCTGATTTTCCCGAGTATTAAAAAGGTGTGGGAAATATCCTTTTTTGAGTTCTATCAACCCAAAGCAAGCTGGTAGTTTTGACAATGGCATGGGAAGAAAGTTGAATGAATCAATTATTCTTAAATTTAGAGTTCTACTTGTAATTGCCATTACTTTCGAGCCATTAGGTATTATATCAGGAGGCGTACCTTGCTCAAGAAGCCAGGCCATAATAAACTGTCCATCAAATCTAAAAAAATAATTGACAATGAGAAAAAAAATAATGATCGTATAGTGATAAATTTAAATAAGTATCCCTCTAATTCCCGGTTCGGTCTGTACCTCAGAACATCGTTCAAGCTCTCTCTATATATATTTTTAAAAATAAGAATGAAAACTTACCCTTTCATGTTGTGGGCAATGGCAGTGTAGTCCTTGTGCCTTTCTGTGAAAAGCCATGCACAGAAATCGTGGCATGCAGAATAGCCTTTAAAAACTTTTTCTGCTCCATGGGCGTAATGTGCCACCGCAAAATTAACAACATGTTCACCCGATGATTGGTCCGTCTCAAAGTCAAAGAAAATGAGACGGTCCGAGTGATTTTTCGATGGTACGGTGCGCAGGAAACATTGGTGTTCATTAGCCACAACGAATTTCTCGCAAGAAGGGCATTTAATAGTCCAGCATCGATGTTTATCCATAGGACAGTGGCGCCGAAGGATGACACGACAGCATTCTCTGCATTGATACATCTGAGGAGGAGGGTATATTTAACTACTTAAATAACTTAATTAACAGATGACATTAAATAACAGATTGTTATATATAAAGAATAGAAAAACAAAACTTACTCGATCGCACAACGAAAGTTGCTGCTTTCCTGGTTTCGCTTTGTGAGCCCTGAAACAGTCTTCTGATTGACACAAACGATTACACTCATAGCA